>CAWUFQ010000001.1:1243856-1741570 GCA_963921405.1 Cepaea hortensis | reverse complement strand
GGAAGAATCAGCGATCCTACTAAGTTAGCCAGGACCCGGAAGGGACCTGTTGCCCAGGACTCACGACTAGGACGTGTGTTAGTAGGTCTTGGCCAGTATAAAACCTGACCCTGGTGTCTTGGAAACACCTCTGCGTATCTTTCTACTGTATGACGTAGCCAGTTTCACACCAACCCATTTAGTCGCATTTTACGACATACAGAGGTGACTGTTCAGTATCTTTGATGTCGTTAATTCATTTTATTTTCATGAGTCCTTTTGCCTCCACATTAGATCCTCTTTGATGTAGCGCCAGTTTTGGTAGTGTTTGTCAGGTCTTAGTCAAGTATGACTGAGCTACCGTATGACAGTAGACGGTACTACCTCCTTTCTGTTAGCGCCGAATGTCGAGCGGTGCCAACCAAACCCGACACCCCACATTGTGCCAACGGCTTCTGGCGGAGGAGTGCAATTGAGAGGGTACAAACCTTACATTAGTCCGAGGAAAAGCAACCTAACAACTAAATGACATGGCAGGGCAAACCAGGCCCTAAGCCTTGTTCGGCAAATGGTCTAGGATGGAAGCTCCGACAGGGGGACAATTAGAGCATTGCTTTATTGGTCCGTCATCTTCTGCAGTTTACTTTATTCCAGATGTATTGGTGATACCTTTCCTCTGGAGTAAACTAGGCAGGCCGAGAGAGAGAGAGAGAGAGAGAGAGAGAGAGAGAGAGAGAGAGAGAGAGAAAGAGAGAGAGAGAGAGAGGAGAGAGAGGGGAGAGAGAGGGAGGGGTGAGAGAGAGAGAGAGAGAGAGAGAGAGAGGAGAGGAGAGAGAGAGAGAGAGAGAGAAGAGAGAGAGAGAGAGAGAGAGAGAGAGAAAAGAGAGAGCAAGTGGGGGATAAATATACTGTTTTAAAAAAAAAAAAAACGCAACATTTGTTATGTTGATTTTATGAAAGATATTGGTTGATTGGACATCCGTCAATCTATTGACAATTTCCATCTGGTCATTAACTTCTCGTGGTTACCTGAATTGTACTCAGCTTATGATTCGTGAGGTCATGAAAAGAGGTCAAGGTCAAAACAACATTTGTGAAAATACCTCGTGACAGGCTCATGATAATCCCAAGCAACTTACTAAACATAAGACACTCTGACCATATTATTGAATGCCCATAAAAGATTGGCGCTCTTCGACTAAATTCTGTTGAAAATTCAAAGGGCAAGCATGGCTCATCTCACTACAGAACAACGACTCATCATCATTGAACGTTTACACGCTGGAGAGTCACAAAGTGTAGTAGCCAGAGAATTTAATGTGGTTAAAAGCATCATTAGTCGCCTTTGGAGGCGATTTCAAGAAACTGGTTCAGTGGCAGACAGGCCGCGCTGTGGAAGACCCAGAATCACAACTGCTGCCGAAGACAGCTTCATACGGCTGCCTCACCTTAGGACTCGATTTGCATCTGCGTCCTCCACAGTCCAGTCAATGCTAGGAGCTCGTCGAGTTTCAGATCAAACGGTCAGGAACCGGCTGCACGACGCTGGTCTTTGGGCTAGTAGACCTTACTGAGGTCCTGTTCTTACGGACCGCCATCTCCAGAACCGACTGCAGTAGACGAATAAGCTTGGTCAATAAAATGTTGGTACAAGTTTGCAATTGAAACTGCAATAATGGTGCGTTTTTGTTTGTTTGTTTGTTTGTTCGTTTGTTTGGTTTTTTAACAGTACGGATATATTGCTTGATAGTCTAGTCAAACAGTATGATCGGGACAAGAATATAAACGTAATGCCAGCCTCTCTTGGTCGTGTGAAATGTCGATGATGATGATGGTGATGATGACGTCACGAATTTAGAAGACCCTGTTAGAATGTTCTATATCACAAAGACAGGATGGAGGTCACCATGGCCGAAGGGATAAAGCACTCGCTCTTAAATATCCGGTGTGCTGATAGCAAAGTAGCGGGTTCAGTCCCTACACTGTTCAGTTGGACTAAAATGTTGACTTCTTATCCTTGACTTGGGGATGTAAATTACAAGTACCTCAGAAGTCAGAGTGGATTCGCCTAATCGCCAGAGACAATGGTAAAAGGAAGAGCTAATTCACACGCAAACATAAGTGCAGCTTGACTACGCTTGAGTTCACAGCGAGAGAAAGAAAAAACAAAAAGACATGTTGATTAAATATGTATTTGTTACTCACGTATCTCTCGTGATCTCGGGGAGCCAAATGTGCTGCAAGAACTGCAATTACATAAGAACAGATGGCAAGCGATGTCGGCAAAGCTATCAATGACAGCATAAGTGCCAGCCGCTTACAGCCTCGGCTGAGAAATAAAATAACCGCAGTTCAGTTGACATCTTTGTAACGGCTGTAACAACAATGACATGTTCATAACGGCTGTAACAACAACAATGAGATCTTTATAACGTCTGTAACAACTGCAGACATCTTCATAACGGCTGTAAAAACAGTGACATCTCCATAACGGCTGTAACAACAATGACATCTTCATATCAAATGTAACAATGGCAATGACATCTTCATAACAGATGTAACAACAACAATGACATCTTCATAACAGATGTAACAACAACAATGACATCTGCCTAACAGATGTAACAACAACAATGACATCTTCATAACAGATGTAACAACAACAATGACATCTGCCTAACAGATGTAACAACAACAATGACATCTTCATAACAGATGTAACAACAACAATGACATCTGCCTAACAGATGTAACAACAACAATGACATCTTCATAACAGATGTAACAACAACAATGACATCTTCATAACAGATGTAACAACAACAATATCTTCCTAACAGATGTAACAACAACAAAACAAGTCCCGCAGCTGAAGCTTGCTGTGGGTATGTGAAGTGTTGGGACTATCACATTTGTGTGGACCTAAGAGCACGGAGGGATAGGCGGCCATACTTTCCATTCCATGAGCTGACATGGATCCCTGGTCCGACCACGCTCATGGTAATGTCGTTGTAACGTCCTAACCGTTAACAATTGCATGTTTCTTGTAGGACAATGCAATCAACTCTAGGTGCTGTTTTTTTTTTTTTTTTTTTTTTTTTGCACGCGTTCGCTTTGAACTCAAGCGTAGCCCTTACTCACTACTTGTAGTAGTGCTGGACTGAATTTTGCGGGTGGATTAGCTTTCCCTATTAACAGTGTCCCTCGCCATCTGGCTAAACCACTCCGACTTCAGAGGTAGTCCATAATCATTCGAACCTGACACCTCCAAATGACGACGGCGCCTCGCTGCAGGAATTAGTGTCTAGTTAGTCAGGCGCCGAACTACACTTGTTTCTGTAGCGAGGCGCCGTCGTCATTTGGAGGTGACAGGTCCAAATCCCGGTCGGTAACTATGGCATTCAAATTTTATGTTGTCTAGTGGGTCCTCTAGTCTCTACTTCCTTCTCCTTCTATCAGCTCCAAACAATACTATGTGTGTTTATTTGTGAACTATACATAATACCTTGATTGTGATTCATCCCGCAAGTTGACATTACCAAGTGACTTTTCTTCTGTTCCAGCGGCACATACATGTTTTTCATCTTCTTTGCAGCTATCGTCTTTGACAAAAGCATCCTAATAGAAGATTCAGAACAAAACCGTATATGTCATTGCTCGCACAAGAACAATCATTGCAGCACTAATGACATTCCCATATTCGCTTCGTTCCCATCTTCAACAATCAGCGTAGAGTCCCAATGCTAATGGTGTCAGTTACAATGTGTTTATGTGTCTTCAGAGTACTGAGTGTCGGCCAGATCCTCTAGTCACTCCCTGCACAACTATTCTCTCCAGGTCGGGATGATTTATAAGGAGCGTTCATTTGAAACCCGTTCGTGCCGCACCGAGCGTAATTGCGAACGTTGAGCATGATCATGTTATAGTCATGTGATATGTACTGACCAATGAATAAAAGAGCACGTGCTTATCACCCCATGATGCATATATTCTGTTTCCGACCGATGAGAAAATGGCCGGGTTGGTCCAAAATCCGTCCAAAGAATCTCAATGAGCGGTGATTAAGTTTCTTTTATTTGAAGAATGTCGACCAGGGGACATTCATCGAAGAATGCACGCAGCGTATGGTAACAAATGTGTGTCGAAGAAAACAGTGACAGAGTGGGCACGAATGTTTCGGAAAGGACGTCGGTTCACGACAGATCTTCGACGGCCGGGTCAAGCGCATATTGTTGCAACAGAAAGAAAACAAAAACATCGCCACAATTGATGCAGCGGTAAAGATGAACCGTTGTCGAAGCATACGTTCGCTAGCGAAAGAATTTGATGTGTAAATTGGGACAATTCAAAAGGTCTTTCATAAGAAACTGCAATATCGGAAGGTGTGTTCACAGTGGGTACCACGGATGTTGACTGACCACAAAAAAGAGGAATGTGTGAGATGATGTTTGAACCACTTGCTGCGTTACAGAGTGGAGGGTGATGCATTTCTCTTCCGCATAGTGGCAGGCGATGATTCATGGTGTCACCACTTTAAGCCGTGCAGCAAAAGAGAGCGCATGCAATGGAAGCATGCTGGATCACCAAAAGCCAAAAAATTCAAGTTACAAGTTTCCGCTGGTAGGGTTATGCTGAACACATTTTTTGACAATGAAGGGCTATGGTTGGCCGACTTTAAAGAACCCGGTGTCAACATCAACTCTACCCACTACTTGGAAACACTAGACAAGCTGCAAAAAGCCACCAAGAATAAACGACCCGGCATGCTTTCTCGCGGTGTGATTTTGTTGCATGATAATAGTCGTCAACATGTTGCAAAGATTGTGCAGGAAGCATAAGCTTGGAAGAATTGAGGAGTTCTGCAGCATCCAGCCTATAGTCTTAATTTGTCATCATGTGATTTTCATTTGTTCGGACCTCTAAAAAAGCTCTCAAGGGGTAACGATGTCACACAGATGCAGACGTAATGAACGCGTTAAACACTTGGTTCAGTGAGCAACCACTATTCTGTTTTTGGCGGACGGCATACGCCGCCTACCTAAGCAATGGGATGCTTCCCTGAATGCTTACGGCACCTTCTTCTGACCAACCCATGGTGCATAATTCATTCAAAATGAATGCTTTGTTTAATTCTACCACACTTGTTAATGTTTCTTTCATAATTTTGTAATAAAGACATTGGAACGGGTGTGGGATGTGGAATTTAATATATGAGAATATTTTGTTGCATTGTCTAGGCGATCCCTAAGGGAATTATTTTAGATTCCCACTCATTTCACCACTTGAGGTGATCATGGAATTCTACCATAAACACAAGAAGGAAAATACTTCACTGCCCAAACTACAACATATCCAGGCGAACCTTCTGGCCTAGAGAGACAACAGTGGAAGATAAACTCTATGGACCGCTGAATGAACTAAAAAAGACTGTTAGATTCATACAAGAGACAACATTGCAGTTATAAACATATTTTAGGCGAACGAAAGAAGAAGAAGAAGATAACTGTGTCTATGCGTACTTCTCCATTCCCACTAGATCACCATTTTTGAATTTTATATAGTGTCAGAGGACATTGATTGTTTACAACATATAGACAGCCACTGTTGAACAAACATCAACAAGCAATTGACGTAAACATCAACATTTTGACAAACAGTTCAGGCATTAAATCAAGATCTGATTAGACATAAGTACGTGTAATGGCCACACTGAATTTCCAGAACAGACAAGGGATGATATGCAATATCATAAACACATTACACTGTGATAACCCCGTTGTCTCCCCCCTCCCACCCCACCAAAAAAAAAGCGATGCTCTTACACCCAAAACAACAATCATTATTTTTTCTACCACTACTGACCCATTTTACAGATGAAAAAAAAAAAACAACAACAAAAGACAATAGTCTGAGTTCAGAAAAACCAAACATATAAAAACAATTGTTTCCCCACACCATTTACAATTCTCATATTTAAAAAAAAACAATTAATGAGATGGTTATAAGGATACTCAACCAAGAATGCACATTCTATACATAATACTAAACTAATTATTTAGAATTATGTTGTCCTTTACTATCCTGTTGTCCTGTTCCTTATTCCTCTTCAATGCTTTTCAGTTAATGTCCCTATTATCCGAGAACCGGAATAATACTCACTCAACTGTGTTCTGCTCTTACAATATCCACTGAATATTTCCTCCAGAGAACAGTTATAATCCATATTCCAGGAATAGAAATATCACATAACCCGGGATTGAAATCGCATACACTCTTGTGCTAATGGCGGTGTTCTATTGAAATCGAGGCCTAGATCAGTCTAATTTTCAGGAGCTGCAACTTAAGACTTGTCAAAAGGGTACTTCCTTTCACCATCACAGAGATTAAAAAATTGACGACCGTCCACCCGCTCTGCTTATTATATCGGATTCCCGACTTGTGGTTCAAAAGGTGAGTTCACACACCCTGTCTCCAGTCTATAAGCCATCCCACACTTAATGATAGGGCAATCAGGCCGACCTGGGTCCAGCATAGAGTCATACGTAGATATATACATTGCATTCGCAGGAACATACACTGCTGAGCAACACTAGTTGGTAGCATCTGGGAGTATATCCAGGATTGGTTTGCTGAAGGCAAAGAATTTACGAAGAATAAATCCAGCACACAAACTGGAAGTCGCAGATTTTTTTCTGCTGTGTATGCTCCACTAATTTCTTTCAGTGTCTTTCAGTTGGTATTTTAGGTTGGTATTCAGGTCTAGGAACTTGTGTTGAAATTGCTTCTATCATGATCTTTCAGTGTCTTCCAATTGGTGTTCAAACCTAGAACCTAGCGTTGATTTTGTAGCTGTATGACTGGTGTCGAAGAGAATACTTTTGAGTATTCTTTGAACTTGGGATTCCAAGATGCAGTTGAAGTGTTCTTACCGCTGTTAGTTTTTCAAACCTGGACTGTCCCGTGTTTCGTTGACCTTGGTAATTGATGTTGCTTGAAGCGGTACCTCCCAGACGTAAAGCAGACGATACGCTGGTGACATTTAGATACAGAAGTCCGTCCTGGATATCCTGAAAGAAGTAGGACTTTATCAATCGCGTTGCCATTCATCCTCGAACATGTCTTTTGCTGTGTAAGGCAGCTAATACGTGCAGAAGTCAACATTTAGTTGTTAGTTCCAGACGATATATATATATATATATATATATATATATATATATATATATATATATATATATATATATATATATATATATATATATATATATATATAGGACAGTTTGTCCTGCATCACTTACTACAGGCTGTTTACCCAGGATCCTGTTTGGTGATACTTCCAAAAACCACAACCTGCCTTTCTAGAGATGGCAATACTAAAAGTATACAATTCTAAGCATTAATACACTTTGTGATGTGGTAACATTTTCAAAACACAAAAACAAACAACAAAATGGAAAGGCGATAGGAGTGTCTTTCCAATGTCCCGTGTCCCTCGTTGCTTGTTGTAGAGTTATCCTAGCTCTAAATGTGAATAAGGTATCTTCTCACTCTTTATTCTTCTCTGAGGTTGTTATTGGGACTTTTCTTATGAGTGAGGGCCATCCTTTCCACCCAAACACTTTGATATTGCATCTGTCATAACGTGACCAGAATCTGTAAACATCGGCCGTATGTTCCAGAATTCCTCGTCTCTTTCTTTAGCTGTAAATAGTATTAGGCCAAGGTCATCCATCATATTAGACACATTCTCTTCTTGTGTAATATTCGCCCACGCGCTGACATCCATAATACGGTGCAGACTGAAGGCACGTCCTGCCAGAACATTCGAATACATGTATCATGCGTTTTCTTCCTTTCTTTCTTTCTTGGGATTTTACTTCTCAACCATTTCATTTCCCTAGAAATATTTATGAAAGGATTGCATGTCCATCACACATATTGTGTGGGTACTAATATAAAAACAAGATAATGTACCGTAGTAATGGCACGATAGCTCAAGTTACAAATTAGCAGACTTATTTATCCAACATGAACTAGTGTTCATAAGATGCGTTAATAATATTATTCTTCCGTATGGAGAGAAAGTTCATGAAATGTCCTTACAGTGACCACTCTACAGCACATAGGATATTTGCAGATTTATAGACATTGATAGTGAGATAGTTTCACAATCATCATCATCATCGTCTTCTTCCACTTCTGCCGTCAAGCGGCGTAGGGAGGAATAATTTGCGTTCCAGCGCCCGGTGGGCTTCACTTGATATGTCATTCCGTGTGGCTGTACAATGTCTCTGATGTCGTCAATCCATTTTCTTCTTGGGCGTCCTCGTGGTCTCGTCGCAGATGATCTTTGACGTAAGGCCAGTGATGGTAGTTGCTGATGTTGCATTTTAACGACATGGCCAAACCACTTGATCTTCTGTCTTTCATAAATGTGGCACAAGGTGTTGATCCCACAGTCTGTCTGATAATAGCATTTCTTACTCGGTCTCGGATTAGTTGGCAGCTCTGTTAAGTTGGCAGCTCTCCTCAGGCATCTCATTTCGCAGGTGTTGATTTGCGAAGGTGTAATTTGGATAAAGTCTAAACCGGGGCCGCATAAATTATGACTCACACAGGTCAAGTTTTGACCCGTTTTTCTCCCCTCAAATTATGGTACATGAGTCCATACTAGGGAATGGTAGAGACGTTTTAATATACTACAACGGGTTTCAAATGAACGACCCTGATATTTGTTCTTCCACATTGCGCACGTGATCGCATCTATAGTATACTTGATGAATGTAGACTGGGTTATAAGGTTATTTAAGAGTTTACTTCTTCAGGTTAGCAATTATGCTGCCTTAGACATAAATGACTGACAGATTATCACTAGTCAACATATGTTCAAAAAGTTATTTGTATCAGAATTTAAATACACCACTTCTTATTGATGTTTACATGCTAATTTCAAATATAATAATGAAATTCACCAATTGGCTCTATTTACATTGCAGTAATACAAATAATGTATGCTTGTTTAATTTTTTGTGGTGAACAGTTAGTATTTTTAATTTAGCGTTATACAAATTGTGGTTACATAAGTAATTGATATTTCAACATAAAATGAAAGACAAAATAAAAGCATCATTTAAAGTTCACTCAGTCAGTCTTCACTCAGTCTTTAAATTTTCTGATGAGGTATTAAAAGCCTCATCTGTTTTCTCCATTGCCTTGACCAAGTTTTTCATGAGACCAAGCTTAATGTGCAAGGGTGGCATCAAAATCTTGTTGGTGTCGACATGTGCTGGGTTCTCAGAGTTCGTACTGCAATGACTGTCTGATAGGCCAATGTCTTCTGATGTAATGGTCAATTGGTGCATGACTATCCCACTCACAGAAAAAGCAATAGTACTTGGTGTATCCATCCTTTAGACAAATCACACGAGTGACCACTGTTAAGTCATCGCAACAGTTGCGTCATATTCTTGAATATAAATTTACCGTAATTACATAATCTAGAAGTGTATATCTTGAAAACTAGAGCCAATCAACATTTTAAATGTTATTTTCGATTATTTGAGAAAACCAAAGTTAGTTAAGATAGATATTCTCATATCCGGTATATTTTGGTTATTGACTAGTGTTATCTTTTTCAAGATGGAAAACATACTGAACAATAAAAAGCCATCAATTGCAGCACACACAAAATATTGTTGAAGTGCTATACAGAATCTTTCCTGCTATAGGCATATGAAACGTTGAAAATAAGCAGTCAAGCTAAGAAACATCTAATCACAGTGAAGATCAGGTTTCTGAGAAAATCGCAAAGAATATCATAGACATACAGAACAAAGAATGAGAAAGTTCTAAAAGAAATAAAATCAAAATCGTAAAATTCTTTGGCATTCAAGATTTTTGGGCATGTTAGGAGTAAAATAAAATGGAAAACGTGGTGACAGTTGGCATAAAGAGATACATTTCTGAACGCCTTGGCGACATGGCATACTTGGGGTGAGAACACAGACCTGATACAATGCTCTGGTGATCGTGTTTAGATGGCGAACTATAACAGTTCCTGCTTATTGACATGGTGCATGATTCTGCGGTATAGATGAGACTGTTGCTTTTATGCCCTCAATGTTGATAAAACCCTTGGTTATGGCCTCAAGTAAAGGATCACATGTACTTCACTTGAATCAGTGTTTAAGTCTCCTTCTGTACATCATACTACGAGAATATCAGCACAGTACATGAACTCAGTAGCCCGTGTGATGGTCCAAATATATGTAATCCAGAATCTCACTTGTAATAAATATCCATGTGTGGATAGTTTCCTGATTTGAAATGTAGCCTGAGGAGAGGCCTATTCGCTGGAGACAGATCATGACTCATTCATTCAGTAGCATGTCCCTTGCAGATCTTCGCTCTCATTACAACCATTCGGAAAACTTCTCGGTCATAAGCAATATGTCCCGCATCCGATACATCCATCTGGAGATCATTTGCCACATCCTGCACCAATCTTCTCTTTGGCCTTCCTCTTCCTCTCTACACTGGCATATAGCGCTTCATGATTGTTCTCTCCAAACATTCATGACGTTTCAAGTGACCAAAATATTTAAATGTCCTTTGTTTTATCATCTTTAGTAGCCAACCGTCTTCAATATTCAGCTCTTGTCGTATGGATGCTTTTGTTCTTTACTGTATCCAAGATGTTCTTAGAACCTGTCTATAACATTTATATTCAAAGGCATGTATGCGCTGGTCAGCTTGTTTTAGTAAGTGTCCAGGTCTAACAGGCATATGTTGCAATGGGAAAGATGCATAATCTTAAAGATCTACTTTTTGAAGTTCTATCTGCCCCACTCCACAATTTATTAAATTGTTTTAGTTATGCTTTAGTTTATACTTGTCTGATCATCATCCATGTCTCAGATCCATACAAAAGTACAGGTTCTATCTAGCACTTCAACACTCTTTTTCTCGTTGCAATTAACATATTTTTATTGGACAGTATGTTTTCCATCTTGCAAAAGGCTACCTTCGCCATAGCGATTTAATTTTCTAATATCTTCAGGCACCTCCCATCAGATGTTATGATTGTTCTGAGATAGTTGTACCATTTCACTTGCTTAAGAATATTTTCGTTTGAATTACATTTACATTCATTACTGGAAAACATTGCTTTGAATATTTTCTTTAACATTGTTTAAGAATATTCTCATATTATAGATTATGTCCATTGTCTGCAGTCAATACTATATCATGCGCATATGTAATAAAGGTGTGTGTGTTGGGGGAGGTGGGGGGACTCCCCATGGTAAGATTTTCCTGCCCTAACACTGCGACGGGTTTAGCAAGCCGGCAGGGAATTTTTTCCCTATTGCTCAAAGAAATACAAAGAAGCATAATCGAACTGACCCATATGGAAACATAACCATATAGTTAGTTTGCTAGTTAGTCGAGGTTCCAATTTCACTGCCCTATGTGAACAATGGAATATAAAGGAGTATCGGCAAGCCAACAGACAGGTACACTGCATAATGTCGCCACCAGAAGGCCAACACAAAAGTCCTCCACGAGAAATAAAGTTCATTGTCGATGGAAACTGCAGTCACCAGAAAGACTTCATTGACCCGGGTTTTATCTCATATGGCTCGGTCTCTTTCCGCAGGGCGACCCGACGAAAGCGCCGCACAAAGCACGACTCGGTAGCCCCAGTGACGACTCCCTGGGGTCTCCTTAAAAATGCACTCGTGAACCGAAAAGGCAAACCAGTCAATCCAGCAACAGCCGGCCGCCATCGTTCCGAACATGCAGTTCACGCTACAAACTGTGAACAGATGTAAAACATTCCATGCGAAATTCACAGCTCACAGTGTCGCGCCACGCACTAACTCAGTAGCAGGGCGACGGAACCATAGCCTACTTAGTCGCCTCTTACGTAGGCAACAGTGTTACTATTCTTTGCTACCCCATATGGGCCCCGGCAACACACGGGCGAAACATGACCATATGTTAAAGGACAACGAGACAGATCAACGATTCCAAAAATAGGCACACTGAACATCTGCAGTTTTAACACTAAAGAAGAAGAACTCATACAAACAGTGGAAAAGATAAAACAATTGACTTATAGGAACAGCGGACATCAGAATGAAAGGGAAGGGGTGCAAGCAGATTCATTACCGTTATACGCTTGTCTACTCCGTGGTGGAACGACAAGAAAGGGCAAGATACAATTTAGGAATAGTCATTGAACCACGGCTAGCAAGATGAATATTAGATATAAAATATATATCAGAAAGAATCATAATACTGAGAATAAAAGAACAGGCAATTACTACATATGTACACATATATGCACAATGTGATGCAAATACAAATGAGCAAGAATGTGAGGAGTTCTTTGAAGACATCCATGATATACTAAACAAAAATAGAGAAGCAGGACAATGTCAAAGTTATGAGAGACTTTAAAGCAAAACTAGGACATAACAGAAGGGACCTAGAGGAACATCTTGAAGCATTTGGAGATCAAGACAGTGCAAGAAATGATAATGGAAGTAGATTGATAAAGCTATGCAGTCAACACGATCTCTTTATAACAAACATAGTTTTTTAAACGCGCAGACTTACTCATATACACCTGGTACAAATGGAACGATCAAGAAACGAAAAGATAGGTTGTTTTTACATTAACAAGAAATAACAGAAAGAGACATATATTAGATGAAAGGGCAATGTCCAACTTGAGTACAAATACAAACCACAAAGCAGTAATTGCCACAATATGTACCAACAGAAGAAGAAAGCAAAGGTCATGCAAATAACATACCATGTGATATAGTAAACTTTACAAATCTCAAAGACGAGGCGGCCAGGGAAAATTATTAGAAAACACTAAATAAAATCTTTGTAAAAATACCTACAGAAAGAAAAACAGTGAACGAAGAATTATTTAAAAAAAAATTTGTTGCGTATCCTTTACGGGACGTTGCAGTCAACACCAACATTTTTCAGCTGCTGTTGATGTACTAGGCAAGTGTTCAGTAGTTTGCCATTGCTTTCTAAACGACCGGCTCCCATACCAGCACGTTATAACACAACCCGACATGGTCTGCTGCACAAATCGGTTGCAGCTGAGCTTCGAACGCCTGGTAAGCGGCTCCCGAACCGCGTTCGCAAGCCTTTAACCACGGAGCCGGATGAAGGCTCAGTGAACGAAGAATTGGAGATGTTCAAATCAAGTATTTTAAACATTGCAAAAATAGCATGTGGAACCGCACAACAAATGCAAAACACTGATAAAGAAAATAACAACTTGGTGGAATGACAAAGTTAAGGAAGCTGTAACAGACACAAATGAAAACAAATAAATAGGGGGTGAGAAACAATCGGGATCGTGATTACATCGAATATAGAGTAGTAAGAAGACACGCTAACAAATAATAAAGAGAGAAACAAAACGATTGGTAGAAATATGCAGAAACCCTAAATTAAAAACCACAAGGAGGCAACTAGAAACGTCTACAAAAAAATATTAGTGCAATGAGAACCAGAGCAGAACCATTTGACTCAACTGAAATAATTAACAGCGACAAAAAGTGAACGAATACGTGAACAAAAATATCCTAAACAGATGAAGGCAGTATTTCGAACAACTTCTCAATATTTCGTCAGATGCCACATGAATGCACGAAACGAACACAGATGCCATCGAAGAACTAGAATCAGACATGCCTAAAGAAGAAATTAGACAAGCATCAGATTAGACCCATTGAATTAGTCACCAGGACAAACCGAAATACTAAATGAACTAACTAAAGCATCGAGAGAAGTAGGAACAGCATGGCTACAAAGACTACGAATATTTAACATGTTTGAGTAGAACAACAAACACCGCGAGAATGGAGAAGCGCTATGATTATTTAAAATAGGAAAAACATGGGCGGTATATGAGCGTGCACACAATACATAGGCATTTCCCTTTTGAATCATACTGGAAATATTTTCTAAAATTCCCGTGAAAAGACTACGACCTACAGTAGAACCTAAGTTAAACTAAACACAACGTGGCAGCGCCTCGCTGAAGGAATGAGTGTATTTCAACGAATGCCTAACTAGACACCCTTAAATAATGTATCATCATTTGCAAGGTCTATCATCCAGATGAACCCACAACTATGGAATATGGACAGAATTCGTATCTAATCATTGAAATATCACCATAGGTCTCATAATTATATATTAAACCAGCACAGGTCAAATAACAAACACATGGACCAGAGCGTATGGTTGTGTCCAGTATGCTAACATTTAGACAAGAGAAAGTATTGATCGGTTCCAATGTTATACATGTATTACACCTACATATGAATTGGGGAGCACTTTGAAGCCAAACATTCAACCAAATCATCAACCAAACATTCAACCAATCAATCAATCAACCAAACACTGTACCAAACATTCAATTCAACAACCAACCAAACATTCAACCAAACTTTCATCACACGTTCAACCAAACATTCAACCAAACTTTCATCACACGTTCAACCAAACATTCAACCAAACTTTCATCACACGTTCAACCAAACATTCAACCAAACTTTCATCACACGTTCAACCAAACATTCAACCAAACTTTCATCACACGTTCAACCAAACATTCAACCAAATCATCAACCAAACATTCAATCAATCAATCAATCAACCAAACACTGTACCAAACATTCAATTCAACAACCAACCAAACATTCAACCAAACTTTCATCACACGTTCAACCAAACATTCAACCAAACACAACAAAGAAATATTCACCAGAATAGTCAACAAAATACCCAGTCAAACATACAACCAAAATGATAACGAAACATTCAATCAAACAACAAACCACACATTCAGTCAAACAATTTATCAAATAACCAACCAAACAGTCATTAACAAATTCATTAAACATATAACCAAACAACCAAACAGACGTTCAGTTCAACAGCCAATCAAATATTCAACAAAACAGTCAATCAATCAAACAACCAACCAAACATTAATTCAAGCAGCCAACCAAACAGCAATCACTTACGCAGCAATTTAACCAACCAAATATTAAGCCGAAGATGCAACCAAAGATTAAAATAAAAATAATCAAACCAAATATTAAAATAAAAATAATGAAAACAAATAATAAACGAAAAATTAATGTAATGAATTAACCAAGAAAAAAAAAAACGTTGAAACAGATAACGGGCCAAATATTCAACCAAATAGTCAACAAAATTCAATCAAGTAACAAAACAAACATTAAATCAAACATTCATTAAAACATCCAAACTAACTACCAATCAAACAGTTAACAAAATAACTAACCAAACAATCATCTAAACATCTAAGCAAACATCTAATTAAATTTCCAACCTAACATTCACTCACACAGACAAAAAAAATAGTCAACAAACGAACCAACCATTTAATAAATCGAAAGTCAAAACTAATTAACAAACAAACAAACAAACAAACAACAAATAGTTCTATCAAACAACCAACCAAACCTTCAACTGAAAATTTAAACAATAACTTATATATTTAACTAAACACACATTAAGCCAAGCATTCAGCTAAACATTCATTCAAAATTCCAATAATACATTAAATCGAACATACAACTATACAAAACACAAAATGTTTACCCAAACATTCACACAAACTAAACGTTCAACCAAAAGATTCAACCAAATAAACAATCAAACATTCAACTGAACAACCAATCAAATAATTAATTACACAATTATAACAAACATTCACCCACACAACCAACCAAATAGTCAAACAAACATTCAACCAGCGATTCAAACAAACATTCAGCCAACTATTCATTCTAAAATGCATCAAAATATTCAGTAATATTACAAACCAAATTTGTAATCAAACATCCACCTAGAAAATCAGTCAAATGCCCAATTAACATTCACCCAAAAAACCTACCCAACATTCAACCACATATTCAGAATAACAAATAAGCAAACAAACAAACAAACACTCAAATAAAAAAACATATCCAAGGAAGCAAACAACCAAGAATTTATTCAAACACCAAACCTCATATTGAAACCAAACCCTATATCAATCATTTAAACTAGCTACAAGTCAAACGTTGAAAGAAAAACAACCAAACAACTAACTAAACATTCAACCAAAACTCCAACCAAACACGCAATCAAAATTCCAATCAAACGTTCAAGTAAACAAGCAACCAAACTATTATCCACACATTCAACCAAACAACCAGCTAAACTATGATTCAAACATTCAACCAAATCTCCAATCACACATTCAAACAAATCTCCAGCTAAACGTTCAATCAAAACTCCAACTAAACTTTCAATTAAACAGCCAGCTAAACTACTATCCAAACAATCAACCAAACAACCAACTAAACTATCATCCAAGCATTCAACCAAACAGCCAACTAACAATAACCTTACATGTTCTCCTTTCTTCAACTCGACCATCCAGTGCGTTACATTTTCATCATTTGGTTGATCCGACATTATCTGAAAGATACATTTAGAAATAATTCCAACATTTTTTAAATTCAAAATAAAACAACCAGTCTAACATTCAACCGACCAACCAGCCTAACAATCAACCAAACATCCAAACAAACACACAACTAAACTATCAACCAAACATTAAACCAATCAACCAACCAAACATTCAACCAACCAAACAGTCAATCAAACAACCCACCACACATTCAACAAAATAACCAACAAAACTCTTGTCACAGCTCTGTATTATATTTGTTGACAATATTTTATAGAAGACAAAAGGAGACCAATAGCTTAGAAATTATTGCAAAGATAAAGACGAAGGTATAGAGTAGCGGTGATAGGGTCGAGCTTTAGAGCTGGTTTACATATAAAGCATTTGATAGCGGCTCGGGTGTTAGCCATACATTGTGTTTTAGATAGTTCCATTTTCTTAGCTTAGAAAGCAATCTCTCTGGTTATGTTTCATTGTTATGTCAAGTACGTTATCTATGGAGTACGTGTATGTTTGTAAGAATGCTTATCGACTTGAGGCAACTTGTTTGGATGACCGTAGGATGAACGTACGGCTGTTTGTACTGAGAGAGGCTTAAGCTCAAAACAGGATTGAGGGGCGTGATTTCTCCTGTTTATATGTTTACGTTAAAATTTGGGAGGCCAGGCTCTGGAGACATTGATTCTTTCTCTGTTTACTGTTAATAAAGATTATTTTATGCAGTCGCATTGTTGTTCCCATTGTCGTTTATAATCAAACGTTCAATTAAAATCTAACCAAACATGACAACCCAAAACTTACAACAAAACAAAACAACAACAATCAAACATCAAATAACCAGTTGGATTTTATACACGTGTGACTCGTCGCTGGCTGTTGAACGAGGGACGGAGTGCGTATGGGAATGTCCTGCGTGCAGTGATGTCAGATCTTAGCTCAACTCAACTCAAATATTCAACACAAAATTCACCGAACAACCACACTAAACATTCAATCAAATATTCAACCAACCTACCAAACAAACATTCAACAAAACTATCTGTCAACCATTCAATAGAGGATATCATCCATCAATCAACAAAACATTGAATCAAGCAATGAATCAAACATTGAATCAAACATGCAACCAAATATTCAACCATATAAATATTCAAACAAACAACAACAACAAATTTTACCAAATAATAAGTCAAACATTAAACCAATACAATCAAGCAAAGGAAAAATAAACCGAATATTTAACCAAACATTCAGCCAAATATTAAACAAACGTACATTTAAACTCCCAACCACATATTCAACGAAACAACGAACCAAACTTTCAATCAAACACCCAACCAAACATTATAAAAACAACCCACAAAATATTTCACCAAACATACAACCCCACATGCAACCAGACAATAGACCAAATAGTCAAGAAAACAACCATCCAAACAGTCAACAAATTATCCAAGAAAACAATCAAGAATAAATTAAACAAATGGACAACAAAACATTTACCTAAACACTGAACTAATCATTCAACCAAATATTCAAACAAATAATAAAGCAAACATTTTACCAAACAAGCAATGACCCCACGAAAAGAAAAAACAAACAAACATTCAAGCAAAAATCAAACCAAACATTCAGTCCAACAACCATAAATTCAAGTACAAATGAAATCAAACAACCAAACAGACATCCGACAAAAGGTGCATCCAAATATTCAACGAAACAAACAACCATACATTCAAGCAAACATCGAACCACACTTATAACCAAACGATCAACTAAAAATTGAGCCAAAGACACAACCAGACATTCATAGAAACAGCCAACCAAACATACAAAGAAACACCCGCACACACATTAAACCAATCAACCAAACATACAAAGAAACACCCGCACACACATTAAACCAATCAACCAAACATACAAAGAAACACCCGCACACACATTAAACCAATCGACCAAACATACAAAGAAACACCCGCACACACATTAAACCAATCAACCAAACATACAAAGAAACACCCGCACACACATTAAACCAATCAACCAAACATACAAAGAAACACCCGCACACACATTAAACCAATCAACCAAACATACAAAGAAACACCCGCACACACATTAAACCAATCAACCAAACATTGAACAAAACGTTCATGAAAACAAACAACCAAATGATGAATCAAACAACAAATTAAGTAATCATTGAAACAGCCAAGTAAATAATCATTTAGACAGCCAACAACACATTCAAATAAACATTCATCAAAGCAACCAACCATACGAATAATCAAACAACAACCAACCACACAGTCAATCAATAAAGTACCCAGACATTAAACCAATCATCCAACCAAATATTATACCAAACATTCATGCAGGCATTAAATCAAATAATTAACCAAAAATTCAACCAAACAAGCAAAATCTTTAACAAACTTCAATCGAGCAACCAAACAACAGCTTAACTAAAGAACCAAATAAATATGTAAACAAACAACCAAACAAACTGTCAATCTAACGAACACATAAACATTCAAATAAACATTCAGCAAAATAAGCAACCAAATATTCATTCCAAAAAAAACAACAACGAAACATTGAACAACAACAACACACACACACACACACAAATCAAACATTAAAACTAAAAGAGCACTCAATCAAACAACGAAAAATGAATCGAAATATAGATTCGACTAAACAACCAATAAAACATTTAACCAAACAAGCAAGCAACTATTTAAAAAAAGAATAAACCATACATTTAGGTAAATAAATGATTAACGAAACATCTATCCTCATATTCAACCAATAACCAACCAAACATTCGACTAAACATTCATCACGTGCCGTGCCGATAAGATTGAATGGTTTTGTTTCGTCATGTCACTCGATCACCAGAGTCGTGGATCAGTTCAGTGTTCTTGTCTCGACCATATCACGTGGCCAAGGCATCCGGGTATTTACTTCTCTATCTTCCCCTTGTTCTTTTCCACTCGACTTTCCTAGCTGTTACCAAGTTCTCCTATTTATTTCTTCTCATAATGTGACAAAAAGATTGTTGACTATGTTTAATTTCTCTAACCAGCGTGCGATTTTCACTTGTTTCTTGTAGAACTTGGTCATTGGTATTTCTGTCTGTCTGTGACATCAATCACGCCAAGCCGCCTACTCCATACTGAATCACATACAAACTACACCCCTGAAATTCCCGGAACACGACAGCTGCAAGCCACCAGCAGGATGACGAAACTTTTGGTGCCAGAGAAATACACCCAATTTGGACTGATTTTAATTGGCCTGAATGGAGCGTAATTAGCATAGGCTTAGTAAAATGAGCACTTAGCATAAGCACAGTAAAATTAGCAATTAGCATCAGCCTATGTAAATTAGGAGACTGATGTAACGAGGAGATGGATTGCAACTACTCGTTGCAGTTGGCCAGAAACTCCCGATAAGGAAGGATATGATGTTATTCAGGATAATTTGTGTAGGTAAATTTTAGTTCCTGAGGACATTGGTGAGTTAATGCTCACAATAAATAGACTTAAATTAGAAGATATGATAGAAAGGATCTGAATCTTTACTAGAGGTCTTTATGTGATACTATAACTAGCGAGTACATATAGAGAAATACTTAGATGACATAAGTTATTCTGTCTCTGACTTAGAGAAAATCTAATGAATATCATTCTTTGTTTAGTTCATGTACATCATAAGAATGAATATGTCATTCACTATTCATTCAGATTCTTCATGTGCAACTCGTGATGTTTAGGAGAGCTGCTACCAAGAATCTTTTTTTCTGAAATATAACTTATATTCTCTTTATGGATGATACTTTTCAGAACTATCATTTATGATCTCTTTATATATATTACATGGATAATAAGAATCTTTATTTATGTGCTGATGTATAATTAATAATGCGTTTTCTCTATGAGTCTGTAAATATATGGCATAAATATGATGTGATGCAATACAGACATTTATCCTGGAGACAGAAAATATTGCCAGGCTGTGTAATGGTGTCATTCTTGCTGACAGCCAACCAGATAATCTAGGCGACTGGGCCTTGAGAGGACGAGAATGATTCACCTGCACAGTGGAGAAATGAAGTAGACCTATGATATGGGAGGTGGATGCACACATCAGGTGTTGTGTGGGAGTCGGAGTCACATCCAATTTGTGGAGTGATGACACCCACTATGGCAAGGTCAGCCTAGCCTGACCCTCGTAATAATCCCTTCCCCTTCCCTCTTTTTTATTTCTCTCTCTCTCTTTCTCTATCCGCTTCTCTCCATTTACTCTGAGTATGGATATATGTTTTGGTCCATGTTTTCAACAGTTGGTGGTGGTCTTTTAGCTTTAAAGGTGAAATGAAAAATAGCATCATCAGAAGGGTCAAAATCCTCAGTGAAGGAAGAGGGAAGTTGCCTTTCTAATGCAGGAAGAGCGAATTACCATTGAACATTATTGACCCCTCCGGTTTTAGAGCAGCCCCAGTCTTATGGAATTCAGTTAAGTACTTTATTGATACCCTCTAAAATAGCAATGGCCAACAACAACAACTCTAATAAACTTATTTCTATGGACCCCGATATATTGAACTCAATGAAATTTTAGTCTAGTATTTGTGGTGAATTCATGGACATTTTAGATTAGCAGTTGAGGTGATATAAGAGACATTTGAGTAACTCGCATTTGGTGAAATCACATTGATAATTTAGTTAATGACTTGTGTGGCCACAGAAACATCTTAAGTAATTTACGGTGATAATTAGAGAATGTATTATGTCTTTTTTTGTTTGGTGTTTCTGAGTTGTGTATATTTGAAGATGCAATTCTAATATCCACCCCCCCCCCCCTTCCTTGTTTTCCCATTATAATGTTATAATTTATAAGAAGGAGTTTTTTTTTTTTTTTTTTTGGTTTGTCTAAGTTTGTGTGTGTTAAATGTGATATTGCTACACAATTTAACATCAACTATGGAGAGCTGTATGTGGCAGGAAGACTACACGTTTTTTTTTCTTTTTCAATTTACCCAAGAGTGAGATTTCTCCTCATTGAAAAGGCGGTGACTTTCCTGGCTCTTCTGGCCTTCTACGTGAAAACCTTTCCTTATATCTTGTAGAACATTACCTTATGACCTGTCTCCACCCTTAAGAAGTCTTACGAGCCATTTCTGGTTTTCTATAGTGGTTGGTCTTAGCTAATAGCTAATATCTATCTTCCCTTTTAAATCCACTTCACTAGACTGCCCATGGTACGCTTTGCATTTTCCTCAGAAACAACATTTCCACAGTCATCAGATGTTTTCTTCAGCTTGTCTACTCATCGTCCCCGCTTCAAATTCATACAAAAGTACAGGTTCTAAGTAGCACCTCAACAGTCTTTATTTCGTTGCAAATGACGTCATTTTACTGGTCAGTGTGGTTTTTCTCTTTCAAATGGCTACCTTCGCTGTGGCGATTCTTGCTCTAAACTCTTCAAGACATCTGCCATCATATGATATGACTGTTCCGAGATCATTTTACCGGTTCACTTGTTTAAGAATATCCCCATTTATTTGTATATTGCATTGCGGTATTTCCTTCTTCCACGTGACTACCTTAATTTGTGTCTTCTTACAATTTAAATAAATTTAATTAATAACTAAAGTTGTTCACTGTGTGCACCAACCACATCTACCAAATGTTGCAGATCCTGCTCTTTGTCTGCAATAAATACTATATCATCCGCACATCTAATGATATTGATGGTACGTTCCCCAATGGTGATTCCTTTGTCTTCTACATTTCTTAAAATATTTTCACTGTGCAGGGAAAAAAAGATATGTAGACTTTACACATCCTTGTCTCACACCTCTCTTAATAGGCTGTTATTGACCTACTTCATTATCTATCCTTATGGCAGCTTGTTGTTTCCAATATATGTTTTTAAAATTTTTTTACAAGTCTAAGGTCTTTCCCATCAATCTGTAGATCTGCAAGCATCTTCATCATGTTGACATATCTTACTTTATCGAAAGCGTCTGTGTAGTCAATAAAGTAAAGATGTGGATCTTTGTTTATTTCTATAGAACGTTCAATGTTCTCAGCCTATACACAGCATTTTCTGTACCCTTGCAAACCCACACTGTAGTTCTCCTATTTCGGGTAGTATTTTCTTCCTAACTCTTGGCATGATAATCCTTAGAAAAATCTTCGTAATGTGGCTCACTGTACTAATTGCTCGATGTTGATCACATTCCAAGGCTCCTGATTTCTTTGGGATTGCAATAAATACAGAATTACATAATTCCTATAGTATATATCCAGTATCATATATTGTGTTCAGCAGTTTACACAATGCCGGTCTCCCTGACCTAGGGCTTTAACGTCTTTCTCAGTAATCCCGTATACTCTCGTGAGTAACGTAACGTGCGCGAGAATCGGTAGTGGTTCACTCCTCATTGGTAACTTACGGGGTATGTGAGTCAGCCGTTCAGAAAGCAATAGCAAACTACTGCGCGTAATCTTGCCAAGAAATCAACAATCAGCTGAAAGCTGCTGATGTTGACAGCGATGTCTTGTAAAAGATATGAAGAAAAAAAAAACGCCAACACAATATACGAACAATTAAATATAACCGGATTTTAAAGTAGGGAATGGTAAAGGACGATATTTCCACGTATAGTTATAATGCATAGTAATTTCGGAATAATGAAGACAAAGAGGGAAAAGTCTAATTAATTAATGAGCACTGTCGGCCATAGGGAGCTAAATATGAACATTTGCGTGGACATAGAGTGACAAGAGAAAAAGGGTGGCCAAAAGTAAAGTACACAGAAAACAAGATAAACATTCTTCAACTGCGGTATTTAAAGCAGTATTGAATCCTGCTGGATGGAAACATTCCATAGTCGTAATAAAGTGGCTTTCTATTCTCAGTCTGACCAAACTGTCCAAATTAAATGGTTTATGGCAGTCATATAAACATATCGAACCTCTTATGATGAATGTGACTGAAATTATTTAAAACAGGTTTGCGGGAGTGGTATGTTATATCAAACATATGTTTGTATCACCTGTCCATGCTAATCAGATCATGGCACTTCAGAGATCTGCCCAGATTGCACAGTGGCAAACAGTTGTCGTGACAAGAGTGCATGTCAGCAGTCGCCTTCCTACAGTTGTCTCGTTGTTTTAGTACAGCCGAGGGTTACCAGACAGTGTGTGGCATGCAAAGACGTTACCCAGACAGTCAGCCATATTGTCCAGTAGCAACGTTTAATCTATGCACTGTTTTCTCTGCACATCTCGAGCCTCATGTTCACAATCATCTGCAGGTGTGACATACTTATATTGGTCCACCTGAGAGAAATCTAACGCTTGCCTACGTGTGCCTTGGTGACTCGTGCGTGGATGTTTGAACAGCAATAATGACAATATGTTTGAGTAATTTCACCCAAAAGCGGATTTATCTGTTCCTTTTGTATAAAAGTTAACTCTGTAAAATGCACACGAGGCGATCTAACGAAACATGTCAGGCAGTAAACTGTGCAATCTGTTGTTTGTGTCGTCTTAGTTCAAGACATTACTGAACGAGATAAAGGCCTATCAGATACTTTGACACAGAAAGAGACACGTCTGTTGGTTAAAGTGTTTGTAGAGGGAAACGTAGAAGAATAAATTATGTGTACAGTTAGAACGTGTCATTGCACCAGTAGGTTTAGATTACGCTGATTACCTCCCTGGCAAAGCAAATCAGCGATTTCAAGGACAATCGGTTCTGGTTGCAGTTTTAGGTCAGCACCTGATTCAGAGATCCCGGTTGTTACACAGACCGGGAATTACCGAAGTTGCAAGTTGACAAAGAGCGTGGTACGCTTTCTTGCCGCAACATAGGTCTATTTGTAAAATCCATAGAAACAAGCCCCCCTTCCCTCCCACCAACCACCCACCCCCTCTCCCTTTCCTGTCCACTTTGGATCTGTGTGTACTCAGCCTCTTAGCATGAAAATTAATTAATTTTCGGAATTGTTAAGAACAGGCATTGAAGAAAGGAATTGACTACCTAACCACGGTATACTGTTGACCTAAACCACGGTATGCTGTTGACCTAAGTATGTGAAAGCTTAACATTTCACACTTCTTCGACAGTATCTATTTTGGGACTACCGGTAGTGTGGCAATATATAGAAGGGTGGAAAGGTGGGAAGAGGAGAAGTAGCAGCAGAAGAAGAAAGAGGAGGAGAAGGAAAAGAAAGAGGTGGATGAGAAATAGTAGGAGAAACCTGGCTACACCTCTGACAATACTGATCTCAGACAACGAACAGGACATGCAACATTTAGTGGCTGCGATCGTTGTACACAGGACGCAACTTTTACAATGTTGCGTGTCTTGTGCAGGACGTTCCAATAAACCACAACCCTGTGTTGACTTTCTAGACAATTTTAATTCAGTAGTTTGTCATTCCATTATGAGCACAAAGTCAATCTATACTTAGAAATAAATGGAGTGAAAACAGAAATTATGGTAATCTCCAAAAAGAAAGAAACATCACTAACCAACACACAAGGAAATAGAGAACAATTTTTAAGGGATGGATTGGTAAACTTGTCTCGGAACAGTTGTAGCATACGGTGGAATGCACCTTGTAGATCCTCGTGGCAAACGGAGACATTTGCAAGTTGAAAAAACATATATTTATTTGTATACATGAGAATCATTGGCAATACGCAAACAAACTGAGAAACAACTAACAGCTGTAGAACTATGGTTTCTCTAAATAATGCAAATACCATGGGCGAACAGAAACCGATTGAGTGAGTCCTAAAATAAGCACATTAAAACGGTAAACTGATTAGTGAAATTAGACGCGCAGGGTCAATAGTTTTTGGGTAAGTTATGAGACGTACAACTGAAAACGTGACAACTGGCAAGATTGAGTGCAAAATATCGTGTGAGAGGAAAGTGACATATATATGGAAGGCTTGGTCGTATGGCATACACGAGACAGGAATTCAGTTCTGATACGAGACAGGTGATCGTAAGATGTGGCGAACCTCGACCGCCCACGACTATCGGTATGCCACAGAATCAACGCAAAGCTGCCTGCTTCCAGCTGACTTCGGACCAGATATGCGAGACTATGGACGATTGTGCTTGTCCCTTAGCCACACACACATACAGCTGAGGAATATGAAACACGTTTTGAAAGAAATGACTGAAATCTAGTCTAGTATCTAGTCTTTCCTCTTGGGCCTAAGGCGGCGCATAGGGCAAGAAGTCTTGGCTCTCCGTGTTTGTGCGTAGCGCTGAAATACTACGTGCGAAATGTTTATGAATGGTAAAATGTGATTTAATTATATCAAGGACACGATACATGAAGGGATAACAGAGAAAGGTAACATTGAAAACAAAACTTACGCTAATATAGTATGAACTATAACGCCTATGTTTACTTGCCCCTTGAACTTAAACACAACTGCGCGATTTAGGAATTTCCGCAACTAAAAGCGTTCGTACAGTACAATTGTTGATGAATCATAGTTACAGATAGGGTGAATGCTTAAAGTGAGGATATAGTTCGTCAGTGTGCTTAAACACTGATATACCAGAAGAGACTACCTCTACCAGTAGAGATACTTCTACTGAAATATGCCTTTCGTGATCAGGATGACGGTATATACATTCACTCACGCTCAGATGGTGGCCTCTATAATGCTCAGAGATTGAAGGCCAAGACCAAAATTAGCAGGGTACTAATCAGAGAGTTGCTTTTTGCGGATGATGCTGCGATTACGACCCACTCTGAGGATGAATTACAACAGCTACTATCTGCATTCTCCAATGCTTGTTCTGAATTTGGTTTAACAATTAACAAAACGAAGACACAGATTATGTCACAAGGTGCACATGGTGTACCACCAATCTTTATTGACGACGCCGAACTGGAGATAGTAGACCATTTTACATATCTAGGATCAGAGGTAAATAGGAAATTATCCCTCGATCAGGAAATCAACATCAGGATTGGTAAGGCAGCAACAACAATGAACATGTTAGCAAAAAGAGTCTGGGAGAACAGGAAGCTTACTGCCAAAACAAAAATCCTCGTCTACCAAGCCTGTGTCCATAGTACTCTTTTTTATGGTAGTGAAACCTGGACAACTTACTCACGCCAAGAGAAACGTTTAAACAGCTTTCATATGCGGTGTCTGCGAATAATACTTGGTATTAAGTGGCAAGACAAAATCACAAATACTGAAGTATTGGAAAGATCAGGTTGTGTGACGGTGTATTCCATGCTCAGTCTTCGTAGACTTAGATGGATAGGACACGTTAGGAGGATGGATGATGGTAGAATACCAAAGGACATCTTTTTTGGTGAATTCCAGACGGGTAGGAAATCTCAGGGTCGGCCTCTACTACGATACAAAGATGTGTGTAAGCGGGACATGATTGATACAGGCATTGATAATGCACATTGGGAGCAAGTCGCCGCTGAATGTGTTGCATGGAGGGCAACTATCAGAAATGGAATAAAGACAAAGGAGAAACTGATTGCAGATAAAGCACACACAGAGCGTGAGAGACGTACGATGGTGCAAAATGGTGGAAATGACCATGTTTTCATACGCACCTACTGTGGGCAAACATTTGCAGCAAGAATTGGCCTTACCAGCCACACTCGCCACCGCCATGGGTCGTAGTTATTAAGCCTTTTTGAAGCACAATGTACCAAACTATCGTCTGTCAAGACGGAAAGGTGCCAATGGCAATAACCAGCAGAGAAGTTGCATATGTTATGTGCTTTGTTGAATCAGTCTCATTGAACTATTCGGTGTCGGGGTAAAGGTATCCCCTATCAAATTAGAAGTATGGTGCCTCCTTCCCTCCGCTAACCTTAGGCAAGATAGAGTACACGTATAGCTCCCAGATCAGGGTTACGCACACCCATGTTCAAGATGGACCCACGTTCTTAGTTACAGTATGACCATGGGGTAGATGGTGTTTAACGTGGGTCGTCAGATGTGGGGGGATGGGGAGGGGGGCAGCTGAAATATGGACGTCTGCTGGATTTCTGGGCCTCTTCCCCAGCGGGTACACTCTACTAGAGTGCCGGGTAATTTCAAGCACCACAATTAATATGTCTATGAATTCTATTTATTAGAATAATAGCCGGAGCTACGAAGTATATGCTTTGTGCTAGATAATAACTACAGCAGCCTGCGACGAGAGAATGGTGAGAGAAAGTGGCAGAGAAATAGGAGAGCAGGGCTCAGAAGAGTCAGAGGCAAAATGGAGGGTATGAATCTGCAACATGTAAGGGGTATGTATGCTATTGGAACTACCGTAGTGCCAGGATGAGAGGGTCTTAACCTCCTCCACCTCCATTCTCAGACTTGAGGTTATGGTGTCATTATGCCAAGCTATCTTTTACTAAACATGAGTGGGGTCTTAGGAGTGACCATATACCGTGTTGATTTCCAAATCGAGCAAGTTTAAAGCTACAAGAGCAGGCAAGGCCTTCAGACATGAGGGGGATCAACAACCTTATTGGAAATATACGACATTGCATAGATTATGGATACAACACAGACAAATCTGTAAATACTACCAGCCAGCCACAAAAGGAACAGTAGGCCTATAGAGATAACGGCAAGCCCATGACAATGGACAAAGAGAAAGGAGAAGCTGTCCCGGAGAGGTTTATAACACAAACAGACCAAAACTATGGAGACAACAAGGGGAATATTAGAGAGCAGCTGGCTGTTTTCATCAGCGAAGACGACTATGAGGATGAAGATGTTGTACAGGTAGAAGACATAAAACATTTATATAGATGCCCTAAATATCGGTGGTCATGACATACCAGAGATTCGGTATGCTTATAATACAGTACTGCTATCCACAACACAGAATGTTATAGAAAACATAATAGCCTCAACCCAATTGAATAGCGAAAATCACAACTTATATCTTAACATAGCAAAAACAAAGATAATGCATACAGATAAAATACTATGAAAAAAGTAATATATGTTGGTGAGGAAAAATTGGGGGTGATGGAAAGTTTTGAATATCTTGGATCATTGATTACCAACAACGGTGACACAATGAAAGAAATTAAACGACGGCTATCAATTGCTCTTCAAAGACTAAAACAACTGAATCAATTATGGAACGGGACAGACAGAACTACAAAAATTAGATTTTTATGAGTATGCATCTTTCCCATTGCAACATACGCCTGTGAGACCTAGACACTTACTAAACAAGCTGAACAGCGCATAAATGCCTTTGAATATAAATGTTATAGACGAGTTCTAAGAATATCTTGGGTAATGAAAATAACAAATGCATCCACACTTCAAGAGCTGAATATTGAAGAAGGTTGGATATTAAAGACGATAAAACAAAGAAAATTGAAATATTTTGGTCATTTGAAACGTCGTGAAAGTTTGGAGAGATCAATAATGAAGGGGTATATGTCTGTGAAGAGAGGAAGAGGAAGGCCAAAGAGAAGATGGCTGCAGGATGTGGCGGATGATCCCCAGATGGGTGTATCGGACGCGGCACATCTTGCTTATGATGGAGAGGTTTTCCGGAAGGTTGTTAAGGGAGCGAGGTTCTGCAAAGGACATGCTACTGAATGAATTAATGAATGAATTATGTTCTTTAATCTCTTATGTGTATCTTAAGTCTGATGTTATAAATGCCCCTAGGTATTTAAATATATCCACTTGGTTATGTATTTTCCCTTCTATTTCCATTTCACATTTTAGTGTCACCTTTTGCTTTGATATCAACAATGTAATGTATTCTGGATATTCAATTAGAGTTCTTTCTATGTACTATCGGTTACTACAATGTCCAACAAATGTTGTGGATTTTTGCACTACCCGCCACCAATACTGTATCATCTGCATATCGTATATTGTTAATCTTATAACCTCCGATTAGTATTCCCGGCTTCTCTTTGATCTCTCTCATTATTACTTCGCAATAGAAGGAGAAGAGATGTGACAAAATACATTCCTGTCACCATACAGTGGATACCATCCCACTGTGGAATACCATGAAACGACAGAGCTGATCGATTGGCTAAGGAAGGAGCAAAAGAAGAACAGCCTGATGTGCCCGTTACATACCACCAAAAGAAAAGAATGATCAAATCAGTCAGAAAGCCACAAAAACCAGCTCAATATGACTACCACATTATGGACAGACCAGAACAAGTCATTATTCTGCATCTCAGAACAGGATACAATAGATTACGCAACCACATGTATACAAAATTCAAGATTGGTGAAACAACCATGTGCACATGTGGATTGGCGTCGCAGACAGCAGAGCACATACTCCAAGACTGCCCAAAATATGACATATCTAGGCAAACCTGCTGGCCTAGAGAGACAACAGTGGAAGATAAACTCTATGGACCGCTGTGTGAACTAAACAAGACAAATAAATTCATACAAGAGACAACGCTGCAGTTATAGACATATTTCAAGCGAACGAAAGAAGAAGTAGAACATCCCTGTCGTACTCCTAGCTTTATTTGTTCATATATATCTGCCCTCTGTATGTTCCATTATAATTGCTGCTGCTTGGTTCTAGAAAATATTTGTATTATTCTCAGATCTTTCTCAACAATGTTGATATGTTCCAATATGTTAATTAGTTTATCATGTTTTACTTGATCAAATGCCTTGGTTTAACTCTTTCACTACCAAACAAAAACTGGGCTGTGACCAAACAGAAATTTATGGCAGAAAATTAGAACTAGGGGTGTGTTACAATAATGCTTTTAAAATGGTTAAAATGGTAGCAGATCTATTGTATTACATATCAAATTAAAGAGGATTGCACAAGGAACATGACAGTGTTAATAATTAATTGATAGGTTACAAATATGACAATAATGAGAGTTTTAATAATAACAACTGAAATTAAACAGGTAAAAATTATTTAAAAAACTGCACTTATAAGGTGTTTTCTACACTCCTATACTGCTAATCATGTTTAATTTACTGAATAATCAAACAAACACCACTTGTCTTCAAGAATATAAACAGTATTGCTAATTAAAATAACCCAAAAAGAAGTTTTGGTGCATATTCTGAACCATGTATTTTTCACAAAAAATGACAAAAAAATAATGGCTGAAATCTTGAAGGTGGGGCCTGTCACAATAATGTTATGAAAATGGTTAAAATTGTAGCAGAAATGTTGTATTATATATCAAAATAAAGGTGATTGCACAAGGAATAAGTTGGTAGGAGAACTTTTGCTTTAGGTTGTAAATATAATAAAAATAATAATATAATTTGTAAAATAATTGGACAAAAGTAGGTAAAAATAATGTAAACATTGCACTTATAATGTGTTTTATACACTCCTATCCTGCTAATCATGTTTAATTTACTGAATAATCAAACAAACACCACTTGTCTTCAAAAATATAAACAGTATTGCTCATTAAAATCACCCAAAAGTTTTGGCGCATATTCTTAACCATGTCTTTTTCACAAAAATGAAAAAAAAAACAACTTATGGCCGAAATCTGGAAGTTGGTGTATGTCACAATAATGTTATGAAAATGGTTAAAATTGTAGCAGTAATGTTGTATTATATATCAAAATAAAGGTGATTGCACAATGAATAAGTTGGTAGGAGAATTTTTGCTTTAGGTTGTAAATATAATAAAAATAATAATATAATTTGTAAAATAATTGGACAAAAGTAGGTAAAAATAATGTAAACATTGCACTTACCAAGGGGGCGTTGTTATCCAATATCCTGATAACAGCTAATCCTGTTGAATTTACTGAACAAACAACACTTTTCTAAACTATAAATACAATTGCTCCCAATCAATCATCCGAAAAGAAGTTTTGCCGCAGATTCTGAATCATGTATTTTTCTTTTTTTCAGACAAAAATTAGGAAAACACTTGGCAGATTTACATTTAATTGTCATGTCTGTTTGTTTTTATTTACTATATGTGGCAGTCTATTTGTGATAGGCTGCAAAGCAAACTTTGGCGCACAAGTGTGGTCTATTAGTGCAGCCGGTGAAAACAAAAGATGATATGTGTCGTTTAGTTCGAGTGCTGCAAAAAACACAATCTCTACTGACACCGACAAATTGTATTAAATGCTTGGCTCATGTAAATCTTTCGGCATAATTTCCTGCAACAGACTGAAATTCTTCGGCAGGCAGAGTGTCAAACTTTCAGGAATACTCTGAGCTACTTCGCGATGAGCACTTTCCTTTACTTGAAATCCTTCTATAACAATTTTTATCCTCCTTTCTCTGTTTGCCATATGGAATGTAGGATGTGACCATTGATCTGTGCAATTTCAAAGATCCAGTAGTAGATCTTCTTCCACCACTTAATGGTTTTCCTATCATGGATATTATAATATCCAACCATTTGGTCCATTCTGTCGCAGCCATTCATCGCCATGTTATATTCATTGAGATCATCTTCGACTTGCTTTGCGGTTTTCGCAATCCGCTCTCAACAGTTCTAACTACAGACTTGGTAGAGACAACAATGCATGGTTTTCTTTAGCTTTTTTTTAGCCCTTCCACCCAATAATCATTTCATCAATGGACACATTTTCAAATGGGTAAAATGCTTCCTGGAATTTCTTCAGAATCATGTCAACAAGAGGATCAATTTTTTTTTTTTTTGCCTCTGGTCCACATACGTGAAACATGGTGTGATAAATATATTCTAATCGATTACTGGGAAACGTAGTGGCAGTGGCATACCAAGGAGTATATAAATGTGCACTTGTGCACCAGTAGTCTTTGATACATGGTCTTGGATCAAGTCCCATAGCAATAATGTCAGACGTAAACTTCAGCCATTCGTGCTTCGTTGTCAGACACTCAGCTGTTGACGAACATTCACTGGTTTTTCTGTATCACCACGTGCTAAAACTTTAGACACAACTAAAACTTCTTTCTAAATATTCACTGATATCGGAATCACTATTGTTTAAAATAGTTATAAACAATAATCTAGCTTGATCTCAAGTCATACTACGTGGACGCAAACTGGTGGGCGTTTCCATTGTGAAAAACCAAAATAAACAACTTTAAAACTGAAAATACACAAAAATTCAATGTTAACTAATGTTTGACGACTCAATTATGACGTAGCTATATTTCTGATGTGTGACTATTCAGTTTACTGTAACTTAAAATTCCGAAATGGAGCAGAAATGCATCAAATAAACCACTGATCATTTTGTGGCAATAAAAGTACCAATTGCCATCACATCAGATCCATCGTGGCGCCAGATGGGCTCGCGGTAGCGAAAGAGTTAATCTATCAATAACAAATATATGTTTTTCTGTGTCACCATTGATCTCTCTACTTGTGTCCGCAATGTATATATTGCATCGTTTGTACCCTTTCCTTCCACAAATCCATACTTTCTTTCTTGTTCTTCTCATTATAATTCTGAGTAGAAGCATAGTGAGATGGTTTATGAAGTTAATTCTACGAAAGTCTTCGCATTCAATTGCTCCTGGTCTGTTTGGTATAGCTGTAAATACATATTTCAGTATATATGGACGCATCCATATATACTGGGGTTGTCACAAGCAAAGTATATCCATAATCTTTTCTGTTTCTTGTAGACAGATACCCATGTTGTCCACTATGCGATATGCACTCACACACAGCAAGAGAAAACTTGGTTCGATTCCGGGCTGCGTCCTTCGGTTTACGCGTTAAATGTTTCGGAGACTCCGTTCGGAAAGAGACCGAGCCATATGGGATAAAACCCGGTGCAATGAAGTCGACCCTGTCGACGTTTAAGCGACTTTTTTAAAGAGAAAACCTGGGTGTTTTGCATCAGCACCACATCGAATATAACCCCGGTAGCACAATGCATTTAGAAATGTGATGCTACAATACGTGGTATAACAATTATCATTGCTGACTCTATTTCATATTGAACAATGTATGTGTACCATGGAATAGAATGGGGTTTTATTTACCAATAACACCCCACAGGTCTCTGCCACCAAAAGCCAATCACACTTTGTTTTGACGTCTTGTCAGAATAAATCCAAGATGCCATGGGTCATCCATGATGATAAATGGTCGTGGCACAATGAGTTAACTGTGGTACACACTATTTTAAAATGTCAGAAGTAACTGTAATTAATTTATACAATGTGTTAAATACGCGTGGATCCTTTTCTCCTTCTTCGTTCCTCTTTCTGGGGAAGTAAGACATCGAAGGGAACAGACCAAGAGGAAGACCGAGAGGAAAATACCTGGATGGCTTGGCCACATGGCATGGACGAGACAGGAACACTGAGCTGATCCACGACACTGGTGATCGAGTGAAATGGCGAGTCATGACCGCCCACGCTTTCCGGCATGGCACATGATTGATTGATTGAAGTCATATCTAGTTATGCGCCTGAAAAGGTCATTGTATTCGACTTCTGTGTGTATTTGTGTTAGGATTGCTTACTCTATGCCGATTACATCAAAGATAACAAATCTGTATGATAATAATTGTAATAACTATCTAAAATATGTTAAATGTATTTGAATAACTGTAATGAATTTCTAAATTGCGTGCACTATATGTGAATAACTACAGCGACTCTGTGTAATGTGTACAATGTGTGAGCTGTACGTAAATAAATGTAGCGACACTGTATAATGTATGCAACGAATGAGAATGACTGTAATAAATGTCTAAAATATGTGAAATGTATGCGAGTAATTGCAATTGATCTGTTTACTATAAAAAAAATATTTAAAAATAAACCTAAACATCCATTTTAAAAGACACTACTAGAGTAAAAACGATTTAAAGAATAAAGTCGGCAATTCAATTTAAAATAATCCCATCAATAATTAAATAACAATTTGTCCGGAATAAGTTTCCTGGTATGGGTCTGTGATGTGATAGCGACTTCACATTGGGTAGACCTGAGACCTCAACTTGGCCAGCGACGAGCCCAGTCGTCGAACCCAGTGTCCACCAGGTTTTATGTAGTTAAAGCCACGGCATAATGAGATGAAGCAGACCGGTTCTTTTTCGCAAAAACTTTCCCTTCTAGGAAATATATGAACTATTATCTGGTATCCATTTTTTAGGGATATGTTATCCATCCATGATCCATTTTATAGAGATATGTCAACGGTATTTGGTGTTCTGGATCAACTCTCCTAATTATAATCCCCTACGCCACCGTCTCAATCCATCCAGCATCATTTCTATTGGTCTGCCTATTCCTTCCACTGATCTTTCTATTTGTCACGATATTATCCTCTGTTTCACCTGTCATCACATGACCAGAGAAAGCCGTTTGTCTCATTCTGATAGCTGTATATAATGTCATAGGTTCATAGGTGTCTTCCAGGTTTTCATTGTTAGTTACTCTGCCAGTATTCGCAACATTCGTCTCAGGAACTTCGTTGCTTCTAAGGTGTTTTTTTCGTTTTTTTCCCCCCACATTTGTTCCATAATTCGCTTCAATACAGCAAATCAGGCTCTATGTAGCATTTAAGCATTCTCCTGCTTACATTCACTGATAGTGACTTATTGCATAAGATGCTTTTCATTTTCTAAGATGTAGCTTTTGCTTTACCTACCCTATTCTTAATCTCTGTCCGGCATCTTCCAATCTGATGTTATAATTACCCCTAGGTGTCAGAATCTCCCAGTCTTCATCTCCCCCGCCTGGCGGCAACGACCAGGTACGACCGTGAACTTGACTAACAGTTACTACGCAGGTGATGGCCAGGGGTCAGCGTGGTGCACGAAGGCCACGAGAGCGGAAAGCAGGGCCAACGAGGAATCACTGCTGGTAGCTCAGACAGCCTAGGACCTCGAGACTGGACGGACGTGAAAGAGTGTTGCTATGTATGAGTCGATGCTTGATGGAAGAAAGCCTGTATGTTTTGTTGAGTAGAGTAAAGATTGAGTGAGTGCTATATTCTATTGTATTTATGAATTGATATATTGCATTGTATGTTTCTGGAAATGGCATTATCGCTAACTTTGAGCGACGCCAGATATGACTGCTGTTTTGAGAAGTGCGATTAAAGTGTTTGAGTTATATCGATGTGTGTTTGTACACTCATTCTGTGTGTGCAAGTATTTTCACGCCTGTTAGTGAACACGAGCCTTTGGTCATCTAAACAAGACCCTGACACTAGGTATTTACATTTATCAACTTGATTAAGAATTTTCCGTCCATTGATATATCACATGTAGGTATACTTTTTTCTTTGATACAACCAGTGTTTCCGGTTTCTTGATTGTCCAGGAAAGTCCTTGTCATTCATTCTTTGTTAATACAACGTCCAGAAGTTATAGATTTGTTGCATTTTCCTCCATCAATACGTGTCATACGTGAAAGTAAGTCCATTCCTCCTTAGTTGGATCGCTGCAGCCCTCTTCCAACGGAAAGTAGTATTTAGATGTGGCAGTTGGACTTCGGAACCAACAACAATATATCCTGGCCTACCACAGGGATCACCATTATCTCCGGTACTGTTCAACGCCTACACAGTGAGAATCACCAGTGAGCAGATCACTGGACCTGGCAGGACATTGTCATATGCCGATGATGTTTTAGTGTATCATCAGGGTAAGGATAGAGAGCAGGTTGCTGTGGAACTACAAACCGAACTCAAACGCATAAGTACTTGGTGTGATGAAGCTGGGGCAATGGTCAACACAACAAAGGCAACAGTGACTTGGTTCTCGTTGAATAATCATATTGTCAACACTCCAACACCAACTGTAATGCTGTGTTCAGAGACGGTGGAAAGAACGCAGGCAATGAATTACCTGGGGATACGGTTTGATCGAAGCCTTGCTTATAATGAGCACATAGACCAGGTGGTAACAAAGGCCAAGCAGGGTTTGGGTGCGATGCGGGGGATGACGGCAGCAAACTGTGAGCAGCGCCATCTATCTCTTCTGTACGAGGGGCTGGTCATGTCTGTTTTGGAGTATGCAATGGCAATCCTGACTCTCAGCCGTAAGCAGATAGAAAGGATGGAAAGGATACAGAATGAAGCTATGCGCATTATTCTTGGATGTACAAGAGATACAGCATGCAGGGCGATGCGCTAACTTCTTGATTTTCCAACCATTGAAGAGAGAATACAAGTTTGCAGGGCACGCGCCTACCTCAGAGTTATCGCAAACACACAACATCCACTGCATAGTAAAATTATGAAGGTGAAGGGCAGCAGTTTAAAAAGAGGACGGTCGTGGATGGGTCAAGCCGAAGACATTCTTCAACAGGTGTGTTCACTTGAGGACTTAGAACCTGGCGAGGAGTGGGTGCAAGTGCCAACAGATTTCTGCACATCCTTTTCAGTTTGCATCCAACTAGATAGAAAATGCAGACAAGAAAATCCGGTCGCTGTGGAGGCTGAAGTACAAGCGTTGATTTTCGAGAATTCGCTAGACGGTGATGCGGTCATCTACACAGATGGGTCGGTCGTCCGACATGTGAGAAGCTCATGGGCCTTTACATCTCGGGCCGGAGGGAGAATTGTGAAGGAGGACTCTGGTGCTTTCACTGAAACCACAAGAAGCCTGACTATGGAAGTCATGGCAGTAAGTAAAGCAATAACATGGCTCGAGACAGACATTCACTAGCTCATGTTTCCTTAGCGACTCAATGAACATGATCAAGAGGATAGAGAAGGGGTCGATCCGAAAAGAATGGTTGCTGCCTCTGGAGCGGTCTCGGCTGACAAAGATTAGTTTCATTTTCGTGCCAGGGCATGCGAGAGTCCAAGGAAATGAGCGGGCTGACAAGCTCGCAGGTGAGCCTACTGTGGCGGGCGGACGCGCCATGGACCAGGCTGACATTCTGAATGCTCTACGAGAAGTAAGACTCTTGCGTGAACCAAGTGATGACTGTGAATCTACAGCCATGGCCAGACTGCGAGAACAGCAAATTAAAAGAGGGGTGGCCAAACAAGAACACTACGCAGGAAGCCAAAGAAGATTGATAAACCAACACAGAACTGGCGTCGTTAGCCGCTACACACTGCGGGATTTGCTGAGGAGGGGATCCGAGCACTTATGGATTGAATGGTTCGATGTGCAATGAGGATGATCTGTCGACTAACTAACTAACTAACTAACTAATACGTGTCATCTGCATAGCGAAGACTGTTTATATCAGAACCTCCGACACGTATTCCTGTCCTCTCTTTGATCTCTCGTACTATTATTTCGCTATAGAAAGAGAGGAGATCCGGCGTCAGAACACATCCTTGTCTGGCACAAGGAAGACTATAGACGCTGTGGCTCAGCGTCAAACCTCCGAGACCTTGCCTCCACGAGCAGAGTGGTGGCCAGACCCTTAACTCAAGGGACCCGACTTAGAGACGTTCAGCCAAGTCCCACAGGTGAGGGCCTCGTACGCGCCTGAACCGTAGGGCGCGTACATCTGTCATCACAAGTGTCCAGACCTGTGTAAAGCGTGCACTATCGTCAGACTCCCCGCCTGACTTTTGCGGATCCCGCAACCACCGGGAATAGGTCCGCCAGAGATATCGCCGGAGATATTGCTCGTCTGTTGTGGACAAATCTCCACCGAGACTGAACGACTGAATAAGTAAAGAAACGATAAACGTAGTGGTATTTCAATTGCCCCATGCGCTCCCACCTATGCTACACCCTCATGTGTCTTCACAAAGTCGGACTAGAGTCAAGCTCAACAGGGTCTTCGTTCCCCGCTGATTCTACCAAGCCCGTTCCCTTGGCTGTGGTTTCGCTAGATAGTAGGTAGGGACAGTGGGAATCTCGTTAATCCACGAACTCACAATATACGGACAATTAAAACTAAGGGGGTTTTAAAGTAGACAATGGTAAAGGACGCAACTGTCGCCTACAGTTGAAATGTATAGTAATTTAGGTGTAATGATGCCAAAGTGGGAAAGGTATACTTATGAACTCTGTCAGACGGAGGGAGATGAAGCTCAATATGAACATTTACGTAGACATTTGATTGACACGTGTGTGGATATTTGAATGACATATGTGTGGATATTTGAGTGACAAGTACGTGGACATGTGAGTGACATGTGCGTGGACAGTTTAGTGACACGTACGTGGACATTTGAGTGACACGTTCATGGACATTTGAGTACCAACAGTGACCTTGTGTCTCTGTGACACCTGTCTACATATGAGCAGCATCTGTGACAATATGTCTCACGAATGTCATCGCAAAACTGATTTATCTATTCACTTCGCATCATTGTTAACGCTGTAATATTCGCATGAAGAGATCTAGCGAAATGTGTCAGGCAGTAAACTGTGCAATCTTTTGTTTGTTTCTTCTTGGTTCAAGACAACATTACTGATCGAGATCAAGGCCGTACAATGTACTTTGACCACAGAAAGAGACATATCGGTTGGTTAAAGTGTTTGTGGGGCAAAAAGGGTAGGGAAATCACGCACTGGAAGAAAGCTTTACACGTGGACAGGGAGAACGCCAGTGTGAATGAACCAAAAAGATAGCAGAAGTCGGCTAATTGTTGTCTTCTTCTTCTTCTTTCGTTCGCTTGAAACATGTCTACAACTGCAATGTCGTCTCTTGTATGAATCTAACAGTCTTTTTTAGTTCATTCAGCGGTCCATAGAGTTTATCTTCCACTGTTGTCTCTCTAGGCCAGAAGGTTCGCCTGGATATGTTGTAGTTTGGGCAATCCTGGAGTATGTGCTCTGCTGTCTGCTAATTGTTGTCAACATGCAATGCTCACGTAGTATTTTAAATGACGTTGAATATATCTTCCTGGCACAGTAAAAAGACGAATACAAGGAAAATCGGCTCTGTTTAGAGAGTGAAGTCAGCACCTGATGCAGAGATCCTGATTGTTACACGGATCGGGGATTACCGAAGTTGTCTCAGTGGCAAAGTACGTGGTGCGCTTTCTTGCTTCATTCATGCATTCATTCAGTAGCATGTCGTTTGCAGAACCTCGCTCCCATAACATCCTTCCGGAAAACTTCTCGATCACAAGCAAGATGTCCCGCGTCCAATACACCTATATGGAGATCATCGGCCACATCCTGCACCCATTAATAGCCAACCCTCTTCAATATTCAGCTCTTGAAGTATGGATGCATTTGTTATTTTCTTTACCCAAGATATTTTTAGAACCTGTCTATAACATTTATATTCAAAGGCATTTATGCACTGTTCAGCTTGTTTAGTAAGTGCCCAGGTCTCACAGGCGTATGTTGCAATGGGAAAGATGCATGCTCTTAAAAATAAATGTTTTGTAGTTCTATCTGTCCCAATCCATAATTTATTCAGTTGTTGTAGTCTTTGAAGAGCAATTGTTAGTCGTCGTTTAATTTCTTTCATTGTGTCACCATTGTTAGTAATCAATGACCCAACATTTTCCACCACCTCCAATCATTCCTCATTAACATATATTTCTTTCTCCATATATTTCTTTCTTACTACCGAGGTTAAAACTAAGGGGAGACATGTTATGTTTTTTTTCACGTTCACTATGATTCTATGTAGACTCAGCCTCTTAGAATAAAAACTTATTAATGTTCGTAATTGTTAAAACGGGCATTGAAAAAGCGAACTGACTGCCTAACTACGGCATACTGGTGACCTAAGTATGTAACATGAAAACTTAAAATTTCATACTTCTTCGACAGTATCTGGCATGGCACTTACCTGTAGTGTGGCAATATATGGCAGGGTTGCAGCGGAGGAAGACGAAACGTAGCAACAACAGAAAGAGGAGGAGGTTAAAGAGTAGGAGAAGCAGTTGCGGAAGAGAATGAAGTAAAAAAAATAAATACGACGGCGACGAAGAAGAAGGTGCAGGAGGAGAAGAAGGAAGCGAAACGATTTGCAGTGGCACGCTGAATGAATTGATATACAGAATATGTTTTTTCCCCGCGTTTCCATCCTGTTTCAGGATATTGCGGTCAACATCAGCATCTTTCAGCTGAATTTTCTTTCCTAGGCTAAGATTAAGCGACCGGCTCCATACTCTCATAAGTCCCTGGCACGACTCGAACCGCTTCCGATTCTCGTGCGCTCACGTCACCCACGAGAGTATTCGGGGTTACCGAGAGTCACATCACGAAGATTTTGTTAAGAATTATCATGCAAAGAGTTTGGAAGAAAATACAACCTGAAATAGGAGAGGAACAATGTGGGTTTGTAGAAGGCAAGGGTACAGTAAATGCTGTGTACATACACAGAACAGTAATTGAACGTTCTATAGAAGTAAACAAAGATCTACACCTCTGCTTTATTTACTACACAAAAGCTTTTGATAAAGTAGGACATGTCGACATGATAAGGATGCTTGAAGATCTATACATTTATGGAAAAGACATTAGACTTGTAAAAAACATAAATTTGAAACAACACTCTGCCATAAGAATTGATAATGAAGTAGGTCAGCCTATTAAGAGAGGTGTTAGACAGGGATGTGTAATGTCTCCAGATCTGTTTTCCCTGCACAGTGAAAATATTTTCAGAAACATAGAAGATATGGAAGGAATGAACATTGGGGGACGATACATCAATAACATTAGATATGCACATGATACAGTCTTGATTGCAGACAATGAGCAGGATCTGCAAAATTTAGTAGATCCGGTTGATGCACACAGTGAACAACTAGGGTTAGAATTGAATTGTAAGAAGACACAGATTATGGTCGTCACTAGGAAGGAAGAAATACCACAATGTAATATACAAGTAAATAGGAATATTCTTAAACAAGTTAATCGGTACAGCTATCTCGGAACAGTCCTAACATCTGATGGGAGATGCTTTGAAGAGATTAGGACAAGAATTGCCAAGGCGAAGGTAGCCTTTTGCAAGATGAAAAACATACTGACCAATAAAAACATATCAGTTGAAACGAGAAAAAGAATGTTGAAGTGCTACATAGAACCTATACTTTTATATGGATCTGAAGCGTGGACAATGAGCAGACAAGCTGAAAAATATCTGATGGCTGTGGAAATATGGTTTCTGAGGAAAATGCAAAGAATACCATGGACAGACAGAAAAACCAATGAACAAGTCCTACTAGAAACAAATAAGGATCGTAAACTGATTAGAGACATTAGAGAGACGTAGATAGTCAAAAATGTTTGGGCATGTTATGAGAAGAAATGAATTGGAGAACTTGGTGACAACTGGCAAGATCGAAAGGAGGAGACCAAAGGGAAGACCAAGAATTATATACCTAGATGGCTTAGCCACATGACATGGTGGAGACAGAAACACGGAGCTGATCTACCCACTCTGGTGATCGAGTGAGATGGCAAAACATGACCGCAATCGCTTATAGGCATGGCACATGATGGATGGATGGATGGATGGAGAAAGCTGCTAACCACTCGTCCAGGGAGACGGCAATATACAGAATATGGTCTCATTAAATAAAGATTAGATTTTTACTAAAATAAAAACACTCTCTTGTAGGGCTATTCTTGTTTGTACATCCCTTCAAAACGAAAGTTGGTAGACTGTGGAGGTAAACATGTCATAAGTTGTTAGACATTGGAAGTAAGAATACGAGAAGTTGTCACACATTGGAGGTAAAAATATGTAAGGTTGTTAGTTAGACAATGGAGATAATAATATGAGAAGTTGTCACACATTGGAGGTCAAAATGTGTAAGGTTGTTAGAGATTGGAGGTAAGAATGTATGATCTAATGCAAACTAGTTCAGTGTGAAGAAAACTGGTTTAACAAAGTTCTTTTTTCCCCCCGTCCTTTCCCTCTCTTCCGGCAACGACTAGCTCTATAGTCTCTCTTCTGTTTCATACTCATGCTAGTGCAATTAGTTGACTGTAGCACAAAATGTTGGTGTTGTTAATAAGTAATACCTCGCCGTTAAAATGTCTTGTTTTTCAAATTATTGGAATTTCTGTGTGGGAAAATTATGCATTTGGCAAGGCATAAGACAAGACATTTCCACATAATGCGTTCAGAACGTATAATTTGCAAAACATAAAATGTATGTCTGTTCCTATTTATATTAAGGTACTCAATAGTCTACAAAGGATAACAATATATGTGTAACGTATAGAAAACGACAATGGTCTCCTATCACAAACACTGGTCTTCCGTTACAAATTAGTAGTTTTTTTGTCACAAACTGGTAGTCTTCTATCACAAACTGGTAGTCTTCTGTCACAAACGGATAGTCTTCTGTCACAAACTGGTAGTCTTCTGTCACAAACGGATAGTCTTCTGTCACAAACTGGTAGTCTTCTGTCACAAACGGATAGTCTTCTGTCACAAACTGGTAGTCTTCTGTCACAAACGGATAGTCTTCTATCACAAACTGATCTTCTGCCCTCATACTGGTCTTCTGTGAAAACACTGGTCTTGTGACATAAATACTTGTCTTATGCAATTAAAACGTGTGTTTTTGTAATAAATTCTTGTCTCCTATAAAAAAAAATTGTCTGCTATCACAAAAACTGATCTTCTCCTATACATAGATTACTTTGAGTCAAACTGGCCTTCTGCCACAAATACTGGTCTTTTATCATATATACAGATCTTTTGTCACAAGATCTAATGCCCAAACACAGATCTTTTGTCCCAAATACATATATTGTAAGACACACTGATACTTTGTCACAAGATCTATTGCCAGAAATTATCGAAAACTGATACTCTATTACAAATACTGGTATTCCGCAACACATGTTGCTCTTCTATGACAAACTGGTTCTCTGTAACAAATGCTGGTGTTTTACCACATATATTGTGACAACTTTCCGGCATGGCACATGATTGATTGATTGATTGATTGATATCCTGAGACCAACAGTTCTTCTGTCAAAAATACTGATTTTCTGCGACATGCTGGCTGTTTGTAACACGCAGATCTTCTTTGAAAAATTGATCCTCTGTGACAAACTGATCTTCTGTGAAAACATGATCTTCTGTCACAAATTGATCCTCAGGCACAAATTGATCCTCTGACACAAATTGATCCTAAGACTGACTTTCTGTAACAAATTGATCGTCAGTGACAAACTGATCTTCTGTAACAAACTGATCTTCTGTGATAACCTGATCTCCTGTAACAGTCTAATCTTCTGTGAGAAACTGATCTTATGTGATAACCTGATCTCCTGTAACAGTCTAATCTTCTGTGATAACCTGATCTCCTGTAATAGTCTAATCTTCTGTGACAAACTGATCTTATGTGATAACCTGATCTCCTGTAACAGTCTAATCTTCTGTGACAAACTGATCTTCCGTGACAAACTCATCTTCTGTGACAAAGTTATCTTCCGTGCCAAACTCATCTTCTGTGAGAAAATGGTCTTCCGTGAAAAAAAACCGATCTTCTGTAACAAACTGATTTTCTGTGGCATACTGATCTTCCACCACAAACACTTGGGAATGTCAGCCCCAAAGACTGTACTCTTTGTCTGTGAAGGCTTAACAAATGTTTGAATTATAATATGGGGATATCATGGCTGAAAAGTGACGGTGTCCATCTTATGCTCTTCAGTTATTGGGTTCAAATCCCAGAATACAGCTATAAATGTGTATATTATCCAATAGTGTCCAAGGAAACCGAAAGCCCCTGTCATTTCTTTTCTGTGGTGAAAGGAAGGGCTGGCTTTCTCAGTAAAGGATAAAAACAGCAGCTTCCACATGCAACTCTCACACATTTAAAATCTGATGGCAGCTGGATATTTCACAAAGTAGACCATAAGGGCAATCTTCTTCTTCTTCTTCAGCGTTCCGAGCCATTGAGGTTCTTTGCTGCAAATACAATCCGTCTCCATTCGTCTCTCTGATGGACCTTCTCTTGCCAGTCGTTGATTCCAAGTGCTTGTAGGTCTGTACATGTATTATCTCTCCACCGCCTTCTTGGTCTACCTCGGGGTCTGCGATCATTTATTTCCTGAGTGTAAGCGAGTTTTGTTTCCCTATTATCTTCCATTCTTTCTATATGCCCCAGCCATTGTAGTCTATTAGCCTTCATGATACCAGTGATTAGCGGGGACTTAAACAGATCATAAATGTCTTTGTTACTTCTTCTTTCCCACTCTCCACTATGTGTATCCCTAATGGGTCCAAAGATGCGTCTTAAAATTTTGTTCTCAAAGGTTTGTAACAAGGCTTCGTCTCTTTTCGTTGTACTCCAGGTTTCAGAGCCATACAGCACAACTGGTCTGATCAGTGTTTTGTATATTGTGATTTTGGTGTTACGAGATAGCGCCTTTGATTTTAGTAGATGTTGTAGTGCATAGTATATCTTATTTCCAGAGTTGATTCTAGTTTGTATTTCTTCCCTTATGATGTTGGAGCAGTTGAAGATTGTACCCAGGTATTTGTATGTTTCCGTTCTTTTACTGGTCATATTATCTATTTGTATGTGGCCAGAGTTTTTAGCCATTCCGTCTCTTGAAATTACCATATATTCTGTCTTATCTTGGTTGATAACCAGTCCCATCTGTTGGGCTTTTTCCTTTAAGTGAGTCAATATTTCCAATGTCTTTTGTTCACTTTGCCCTATAATATCTATACCATCTGCATAACCAAGCAGCTTGGATGTTCCTCCAATATCACATTCCTCCTTTACCTTCCTTACAACTTTCTCTAGAGCCAGATTGAAGAGTAGCGGCGATAGTGCATCACCCTGTTTCAAGCCAGATGTTATTTGGAAGGGGTCTGATTTCCTGCCTTTATATGTTACTATATTATAAGTATCTTCCATGCATAGTCTGGTCATGTTGATTAACTTCCTTGGTATTCCAAATTCCTGCATAGAATTCCATAGACTATTCCTATGGACACTATCATAAGCCTTTTTAAAATCCACAAAAATGTTATGGAGATCTCTTTTATATTCCCAACGTTTCTCGGCTATTTGTCGTAAGATAAATATCTGATCTATTGTTGATCTGTTTTGTCTAAAACCCGCCTGGTAGTCACCTAATATGTCTTCTGAATATGGTTTTAGTCTATTTAGTAATACTGCGGATAGTATCTTATAGCTTGTGGACAGTAGTGATATTCCTCTATAATTTCCACATTGGAACTGGTCTCCTTTCTTAAAGATAGGTATCAATAATGACTCTTTCCAGTCATGGGGTAATTCTTCTGTCCTCCAGATCTTTATTATTAGTTCGTATAGCTTTAGATATAATGCATGGCCACCTGCCTTTAGAAATTCAGCAGCAATTCCATCAGTCCCAGTTGCCTTATTGTTTTTAAGTCGTGTGATTACATATAGGATTTCTTCAAATGTAGCTTCTTCAATATGTGGTTCGCATGTTAGAACCTCTTCCTGTGGGAAAATGTTACTTGGAGCTTCACAATTTAGTAATTCAATAAAATATTCTTTCCATGTGTTGCACATTTCCTCATTTGTATTTATCATATTCCCATTTTTGTCTTTTAAACCATATGTGTTTTGTTGGTGCCCTCGTTTCATTGACTTCAGTTCTTTAAAAAATTTTCTGGATTCATTTTTCTGGTGATTAGTTTCCATATCTTTGATTATATTACTCATATATTCTCGCGTCTGCTGTCTGACTATTTGTGTAGCCTCTTTACATTCATTTCTATAATGCTCTTCCTTTTGGATGTTATTGATGTCATTTAACCATACATGTCTGGCATTCTTCTTCCTAATGACTGCTTCTTCACATTTTTGATTGAACCATCTGTTCTTTCTATGCGTGGTTAACACACCGAGACATTCTTCTGCGGTAGATTGAATTGTATTCTTGATGTTCAACCAAGTTTGGTCAACGCTTTCCTCCAAAGGGTTTTGCAGAGTTTCAAGTTTACATTTTATTTCATCTGTAAATTTCTCTTTGACTGTAATGTCTTGTAGTTTTTCTCTGTTATATGTTGGGTGTAATCTTTGTAATTTAGTATAGAAAGCTCTCTTAAGTTTTATTTTAAATTTTGCTCCAACGAGGAAGTGGTCACTTTGGCACTCAGCTCCTCTATAACTTCTGACTTGCTGTATGTTTGATGCATTTCTGTTGTTAATTAAAATGTGATCTATTTGATTATAGGTTCTCTTGTGACATGATTTCCAAGTTTGTTTGTGTATATCCTTTCTTTGTAGTCTGGTACTGCTAATCTGCAGTCCTTTGGCTTCTGTCAGGTTGATGACTCTCCATCCATTATCATTTGAAGTTGTATGTAGGCTTTCCATACCGGCCACTTTTTTAATTAATTTGCTCTCTACCTATTTTTGCATTGAAGTCTCCCAGCACAATCAGGATGTCCTGTTTGGGGGTTTCTTCTATGACATCTTCCATATCATTATAAAAGTCTTCTTTAATATCATCTTCTTTCTCTTCAGTAGGTGCATGTACATTAATCATCGTTATATTTTTCCATTTACCTTTTATTCGTAATTTACTAATCCTGTCATTAAAAGCTTTAACATTTAAAACGTTCCCCATAACTCTTTTTTGATGACAAATCCTGTTCCTAATTCATGTTTATTTTGGGTGTTTCCTCCATATATTACAATCATTCCATTTTGCTCTAAAGTACCCTCTCCTGGCCACCTTATTTCTTGAATTGCTGTTATATCCATTTGATATTCAACCAGCTCCCGGGTTAGTTCTTCGGCCGCTCTAGCTCGATATAGTGTCCGTACATTCCATGTTCCAAATCTCAAAAGTCCTTTAACGTTCCAAGGTCGTTGTCCAGATAAGTCAGTCCGATATCGAGGCTCATGTATTTGTTTCGTAACAAAGAAAGGTTTTTTACAAAGGTGGGGATGTTAACCCCACGCTTCAACCCCCAACCTGGAGGACCAGGGTGTTTCTCTTTGTCTGTTCTCTACCCTTTGACCTGTCCGGCTTGGGAGGCCCTGCATGTAGCTACGCTACCGCCGGCATAGCTCTCAGGGTCATTGAGAATAAGGGCAATACATTGGCAAAATTGTAGAAAAACGTGAACGTAGCTAGAGATTGATAGAGTCTCCGTAATCTGTCTAGAGCAGTGATTCCCAAGCTTTTCAAGCAGAGGACCATATTTACTATTTTCGGTAGTTAAACGTGCCATAACGTTATACAATTATAGAAATCGTGCAGTATCATTTTTAACTTTCTTAACTTTCTTCAACAATGTTCTAAAACGTTAAAGGCAGTCAGTGTCAATACTAAACTGCGGTCATTTTTTGGTTTAAAATTAAAAGTTGATTCAACAATAAATTTTTAATCAGTTTCGAATATCGCTATTAATGTAATTCATTTACAATTGTAACTGTTATTCATAACCAGTTACTTAAGTCATTTAATCATTGTCTGGGCACAAATCTGACGTTCCCAAAGTCATGAGCGCAGCTAGACTACTGTCGGTGAGTATGGAATGTTGCTTATTTTTTATAACGGTCATCGTGGAAAATGACTGCTCGCATCTGTAAGTCGAACCAAAACGACAAATGTATCTCTGGGCGAATGCACGCAAGTGTTCAAATTGTTCGACAAGCAATATTCGCCAGAATGAAATCATATGATCAGCTGAAGGGGAAGCAGGCAGCTCCAGAAATGTATATCTCTATGCATTTCAAATCGATTACTTCGTGCTGAAGTTTTTGATGTAATTGACAGAGCTTAAAATCAGGAAATACAAACGGATTAATGAAGAGACAACATTATCCTCCTCCATTTTGAGCTCTTGACATCTCAACTGAAAGATATCCAGAAGACTTTCAACTTTTACTTTTACTGTAATAAGTCATATTTCTTTTCCACCACATGGTGGAAACACCTCTAAAGTCCCTTCAGTAAGCTGCCCGACAAACATCCGTAGTCTCATTTTAAATGAATAAATGTCATCGCACAAATTTGTGAATAGTTTGTTTTTTCACTAGATCCTCGCATTTAAAGAGAGTAAATGAGACGTGATGTCCACACAAAATGACAGGTCATTAAGCCAGGCATCGTTCAGCAGAAATTCCCGTTCTCTAGGCAATGCATTATTTTTTTCCAGATAGGCACTATTTTTCAGTGCCCAGAAAGGTGACAGAACTTTCCCTTTAGATTGCCATCTGACATCACAGTGTAACAGTAGCTCACCGTAATCCTCGTTCAGGTCTAATAGAAACTATCTGAACTAACCCTTGTTCAGCGCCTTACTTCGAATTTTGTTCACACATCTCAGAACAACATCCATAACATGTTTCACATTTAAAGTCTTTCCATACAGAGCTCCTTGGTGAATGATACAATGATATTTTAATATAGTGCTGCAAAGAAACTGGACCAATAATGCTAGACATCCAGACTTTATACCCGTCAAATCCGGAGCACCGTCGGTGCATACACTGTCCAATTGTGTCCATTCTACGTTGTTGTTCTCTACACACAACTTCAGAGTTTCAAACAGATCAGTCCCCTTGGTAGTTGCATTGATCCAAGTCCTAGAAGTTCTTCAATGACTTCAAAAGTATCGTTTATTGCTCGAATAAAAACTGAGACCTTGAGTTGTTTCAGAAATGTCAGTAGATTCATCCACTGCCAATGAAAATAAAATAATTTACAATATTTGATATGTGCTTCTACTTGACGATGAACATCATTGGCTAATTCTTCAAATCGCCTGGCCATAGTATTATGAAACAAAGGAATGTGATCCAATTTTGATTCATACGTTTTATCGCCAACCATTATAGCAGCAATTTTAGGGAAGGCTTGATTATTTCTTCTTTTTGCGAGCCAACAGAAGAGCGACTTCGTACGACGCAACAACAGCATTCTTGATCTGTTCGTTAGCCTTGGTGAAAAAAAAAATGACTACTGTCTGGTCAGAGAACTTTCTCTATGAAATCTTTTCTTAACTCCGACTTGATCGGATATTGAGCATTTGTGTATGAATGTGTGTTTGTGAAGTGTCGTTCCAGCAGAAACACACAATAACCAGATTAAGTAAAACTGGTTTACCATTACGGCTAAGCATAACCATAAATTTTTCCGTTCGATCTTCGTTGAATTCACGACAAGCATCATCTTCACATTTTCGCTTTTTACCATTGTTTGATTTTAGATTTTCCACACTCGTGTGCAGTCTTTAACAGTTAATTTGTATTTGAAAACAATCTACCTTCAACACAATAATACCGACTTTGCTAAACAGTTGTAACAAACGACAACAAGGTGCCTTGCGCACTCTGATTGGTCGACAAGGCTGGGGTATGGGAACTCCATAACGTTTCGTTGTGAACTGAACAGGCGCATTGGATAATATCTAAGCGTAACAATCACGAGCAGAATAAATTATCGTACTGTGACAGGGCGCTCCGAATGCATTTTTAAAAATTATTATTAAAATATATTATATTATAAAACGAGGCCTCGCTTGCCACTTTCTTAAGCTAGCGGGTCACAAGTGGCCCGCGAGCCGTGGTTTTGGAACCTCTGGTCTAGAGGTAGTAAACCTTGCACAGTTATATCTAGAACAAAGACACACTGACCATGAACAAGAGAGGTTGATAACTAGATGTGATACACGCACTCTCCTTGACAAAGGTTAAAAAGAATTTAAAACAAAACAAATCATTTACACATTAGTTTCATCATCACAATGTGCCCTGTCATATGGCATATGTATTCATGCATTTCCACAGAACATCGCCCCGATGGTCTGGGTTACTTCCATTGAAGATATCCTTCCATGTCATTGTCCCACTCCATCCAGCACTATTTCTTTCAGCACCTGTCTCTTCTACCCTAATCTTTCCAGACTTACAATCTTTTCCAATGCCTCTCGTCTAGTCAAGGGCGGAATTAAGTTAGCTCAAGAACCGACTTCGAACATACTCATACGTCCTCATCTTCAACAGCCAGCGAAGAGTCCTAATAATAATGCTACCAGTAGCAGTCTAATTATGCTTCCGTCTGGCCAGACTCTGAGTCCTGAGTGTCGGCCAGATCCTCTGGTATATCCCTGCATCACCATTCTCTCGAAGCCGTGATGATCTATCTGTTTTTCTGCAATATACACACGATCCCAAAGCGCCCCGTCCACGTCCGCTATATCATGCACCAATACTCCACCATGCGGTGCAGACCCAGCCAGTCTGTCTCCATGCCCGTTTTCCACTACACCAGCATGTCCTGTGGAAAAATATTATACGACTAGAGAGGTAATGTGTGTCTCCTTCTTACAATTGTGTCTGCTGTTCTACTTTAATTAGTCTTGTCCAGGCTATCGTTAATTATGTTAATCCGCTTTAGAAACCACATATCAGTTGCCTCCATACACGCACATGCTGTTGCCCACGCACACACGCATACGCACGCGCGCAGACACAAACTGTTCAGCAGGAACCTGTTGTGGATATGTGAGGTGTTAGGACCAGTCTCTCCCTCCCATAGCTAACATGGAGAGCTGACATCTAGACCTCATCTGACAAAGCTCTTCCAATTTTTGTTTCACGTCTCATGATTCACTTCCATACAATAGAACAAGTTGTCTGCAATATTTCACATAATATAAACCCTATAAGCAAAATCGCAAATTTTGGGATACAATTATTAATTTAATATCTTCTAAATCTGACATTTGATCAGAACATGACGGATTCATTCGTATCAAATAAAATAATACAGGACATTCCTTTCACCTGGTCAACAATGCAGACTGTCTTTGACATACAAACAGTTGAGATAGACGAAAATGTGTGTGTGTGTGTGTGTTAGCGCGTGCGTGCATGCGTGCGTGTGTGTATGTGTGTGTGTGTGTGTGCGCGCGCGCGTGTGTGTGTGTGTGTGTGTGTGTGTGTGTGACATATTCACTACTCTTCGCTACAACAATAACATAGATAGTTATGCAAATGTTGCGAACTGTGGCCTGGTTCAATAATCACCATGGCATGAAAAGTGTTACACATACAGCATTTGTCATCACGTGCTTGACAATAAGCATAGGCGATCACGGTACACCATCTCCCACAGTCACCTGAGGTGGACCAGTGTTCTTGACTTGGGTATATCACTCTGTCATGGAAGTTAAGTGTTTGCCTTTGTCCTTCTCTTGCTCTTTACTCCATAATGCGTGTACATCTAGTCCCCCACCCCACATTGGAACTAATTTGTGATAGCCAAGATTAGAATATGATCATTCTAGCCCTTATATTTGGGATCACTTCTCAAGTGGACTGAATGGTTCGATGTGCAATGAGGATGATCTGTCGACTAACTAACTAACTAACTAACTAACTAATACGTGCCATCTGCATAGCGAAGATTGTTTATATTAGAACCTCCGACACGTATTCCTGTCCTCTCTTTGATCTCTCGTATTATTATTTCGCTATAGAAAGAGAGGAGATTCGGCGTCAAAACACATCCTTGTCTTAGTCTTGTCTTTATCTGTTTATAATTTCCCTCATTCATGTTGTACTTTATTGCATCACTTTCTATAAGCGAAAATATATGTCTTCCTACGTCTCTGTTGATATCTGTATGAATATCCTTAATAATATAAGTTAAATAACTCCATAAATGCCCGACGTTTCGGTTACAACAATCTTTGTCAAGAACTCTTAAGATATGTATTATAAATGTAACTCACAATAGAGTCATCTTGCAGTCTTGACAGACCAAAGTATGTGAGTTGGAATGTGGCCAAAATTCCATCACAATGCCTGGGCAGAGCTTCAGAGAAACATGTGGTGCCCAAACGACATGTTCCATCTCTCGGCCTTGCCTTGTGTTTTCTAGAGGAATGGGTAACCAATACGTCAGGCACAAGGTAGGCTGTAGACGCTGTGGATCTGCGTCAAACCTCCGAGACCTCGCCTCCACGAGCTGAGTGGTGGCCAGACCCTGTAACTCAAGGGACCCGACTTAGAGGCGTTCAGCCAAGTCCCACAGGTGAGGGCCTCGTACTCGCCTGAACCGTAGGGCGCGTACATCTGTCATCACAAGTGTCCAGACCTGTGTAAAGCGTGCACTATCGTCAGACTCCCCGCCTGACTTTTGCGGATCCCGCAACGACCGGGAATAGGTCCGCCAGAGATATCGCCGGGGATATTGCTCGTCTGTTGCGAGCAAATCTTCCATCCTTCCAATGTGCGGTTCTCGCGACCAGCGAGAATAGGTCCGCTGGAGATATTGCTCGTCTGTTGTGGACAAATCTCCACCGAGACTGAACGACTGAATAAGTAAAGAAACGATAAACGTAGTGGTATTTCAATTGCCCCATGCGCTCCCACCTATGCTACACCCTCATGTGTCTTCACAAAGTCGGACTAGAGTCAAGCTCAACAGGGTCTCCTTTCCCCGCTGATTATACCAAGCCCGTTCCCTTGGCTGTGGTTTCGATAGATAGTAGATAGGGACAGTGGGAATCTCGTTAATCCACAAACTCACAATATACGGACAATTAAAACTAAACGGGTTTTAAAGTAGACAATGGTAAAGGACACAACTGTCGCCTACAGATGAAATGTACAGTAATTAAGGTGTAATGGGAAAAGTATACTTATGAACTCTGTCAGACGGGGGGAGATGAAGCTCAATATGAACATTTACGTAGACATTTGAGTGACACGTGTGTGGACATTTGAATGACATATGTGTGGATATTTGAGTGACAAGTACGTGGACATGTTAGTGACATGTGCGTGGATAGTTTAGTGACACGTACGTGGACATTTGAGTGACACGTTCATGGACATTTGAGTACCAACAGTGACCCTGTGTCTCGGTGACACCTGTCTACATTTGAGCAGTGACAATATGTCTCACGAATTTCATCGCAACACTGATTTATCTATTCACTTCGCATCATTGTTAACGCTGTAACATTCGCATGAAGAGATCTAGCGAAATGTGTCAGGCAGTAAACTGTGCAATCTTTTGTTTGTTTCTTCTTGGTTCAAGACAACATTACTGATCGAGATCAAGGCCATACAATGTACTTTGACTACAGAAAGAGACATATCGGTTGGTTAAAGTGTTTGTGGGGCAAAGAGGGTAGGGAAATCACGCACTGGAAGAAAGCTTTACACGTGGACAGGGAGAACGCCAGTGTGAATGCACCAAAAAGATAGCAGAAGTCGGCTAATTGTTGTCAACATGCAATGCTCACGTAGTATTTTAAATGACGTTTAATATACCTTCCTGGCACAGTAAAAAGACGAATACAAGGAAAATCGGCTCTGTTTAGAGCGTGAAGTCAGCTCATGACTCAGAGATCCTGATTGTTACACGGATCGGGGATTACCGAAGTTGTCTCAGTGGCAAAGTACGTGGTGAGCTTTCTTGCTTCATTCATGCATTCATTCAGTAGCATGTCGTTTGCAGAACCTCGCTCCCATAACAACCTTCCGGAAAATTCTCGATCACAAGCAAGATGTCCCGCGTCCGATACACCTATATGGAGATCATCGGCCACATCCTGCACCCATCTTCTCTTTGACCTTCCTCTTCCTCTCTTCCCTGGCATATACCCCTCCATTATTGTTCTATCCTAACTTGCATGACGTTTCAAGTAATCAAAATATATCAGTTGTCTTTGTTTTGTCGTCTTTAATAGCCAACCCTCTTCAATATTCAGCTCTTGAAGTATGGATGCATTTGTTATTTTCTTTACCCAAGATATTTTTAGAACCCGTCTATAACATTTATATTCAAAGGCATTTATGCACTGTTCAGCTTGTTTAGTAAGTGCCCAGGTCTCACAAGCGTATGTTGCAATGGGAAAGATGCATGCTCTTAAAAATATATGTTTTGTAGTTCTATCTGTCCCAATCCATAATTTATTCAGTTGTTGTAGTCTTTGAAGAGCAATTGATAGTCGTCGTTTAATTTCTTTCAATGTGTCACCATTGTTAGTAATCAATCACCCAACATTTTCCACCACCTCCAATCATTCCTCATTAACATATATTTCTTTCTCCATATATTTCTTTCTTACTACCGAAGTTAAAACTAAGTGGAGACATGTTATGTTTTTTTTTTCACGTTCACTATGATTCTATGTAGACTCAGCCTCTTAGAATAAAAAGTTACTAGTGTTCGGAATTGTTAAAAACGGGCATTGAAAAAGCGAACTGACTGCCTAACTACGGTATACTGGTGACCTAAGTATGTGACATGAAAACTTACAATTGCATACTTCTTCGACAGTATCTGGCATGGCACTTACCTGTAGTGTGGCAATATATGGCAGGGTTGCGGCGGAGGAAGACGAAACGTAGCAGCAACAGAAAGAGGAGGAGGGGGAGGTTAAAGAGTAGGAGAAGCAGTTGCGGAAGAGAATGAATTTTAAAAAAAAAATAAGACGGCGACGAAGAAGAAGGTGTATGAGGAGAAGAAGAAACATACAGAATGATATGAGTTAAAGAAATACTTGAGCAATTACTGTACATTAGGCGTGAAAGTAGTAGGTAGAGCTTAAGTCGGCAACCCATGGCACGCGTGCCAAACGTAGGAAGCGAAACGATTTACAGTGGCACGCTGAATGAATTGATATACAGAATATGTTTTTTCCCCGCGTTTCCATCCTGTTTCAGGATATTGCGGTCAACATCAGCATCTTTCAGTTGAATTTTCTTTCCTAGGCTAAGATTAAGCGACCGGCTCCATACTCTCGTAAGTCCCTGGCGAACCGCTTCCGATTCTCGTGCGCTCACGTCACCCACGAGAGTATTCGGGGTTACCGAGAGTCACATCACGAAGATTTTGTTAAGAATTATCATGTAAAGAGTTTGGAAGAAAATACAACCTGAAATAGGAGAGGAACAATGTGGATTTGTAGAAGGCAAGGGTACAGTAAATGATGTGTGCCATGACGGCACGCGCCACCAAAAGGAAAAAGGGGTTTCCCAGATGACACTAAAGTGGACAAACAAAAGGAGAAAGCAATGGGAACGTAAAAACGTCATAGGACAACAACGGGAGACGTTCTGGGACCACGACACCAAGGCGCTTGTGTTTTTCTGAGAGCTCCGTATGGAATAAGATCTGGACAAAGCAATGGTTGCGAGGATTCTGCAAGTGAACAGCGAAAGGAGAGGAATGATCTGTTGATGAGAATTCATGCAATGAAAAGGACCGGGCCAAGATCAACCTAGACTATTTTTCGGAAAAGGACGACTCAATGATGAATTGGAAAAGACTGAGCGTCAAGGTTAACAGAGTGGAATCAGGAGCTGATTCTAAGATGGATAAATAAAAGCGACAGTTTATATCTTTAGATTTGTTGATCCCATGTGATTCTGCAGTGCATTAATAAATGCCTAAACTGTTAACACGACTGCCGTCAGTTCTTTTGTGTCAAATTCCATATTTGAGGTGAGACTATTCTATTGTTAATTTTTATTAACGAGCGTTGCTTTTGCTATGGATCATCCCTGTTGATCTTATAAGGGGCGACATTGCATTAAGGCAATGTGTACATACACAGAACAGTAATTGAACGTTCTATAGAAGTAAACAATGATCTACACCTCTGCTTTATTTACTACACAAAGGCTTTTGATAAAGTGGGACATGTCGACATGATAAGGATGCTTGAAGAGCTATACATCTATGGAAAAGACATTAGACTTGTAAAAAACATACATTTGAAACAACACAATGAAGTAGGTCAATATCAGCCTATTAAGAGAGGTGTTAGACAGGGATGTGTAATGTCTCCAGATCTGTTTTCCCTGCACAGTAAAAATATTTTCAGAAACATAGAAGATATGGAAGGAATTAACATTGGGGGACGATACATCAATAACATTAGATATGCAGATGATACAGTCTTGATTGCAGACAATGAGCAGGATCTGCAAGATTTAGTAGATCCGGTTGATGCACACAGTGAACAACTAGGGGTAGAATTGATTTATAAGAAGACACAGATTATGGTCGTCACTAGGAAGGAAGAAATACCACAATGTAATATACAAGTAAATAGGCATATTCTTAAACAAGTTAATCGGTACAGCTATCTCGGAACAGTCCTAACATCTGATGGGAGATGCTTTGAAGAGATTAGGACAAGAATTGTCAAGGCGAAGGTAGCCTTTTGCAAGATGAAAAACATACTGACCAATAAAAAACATATCAGTTGAAACGAGAAAAAGAGTGTTGAAGTGCTACATAGAACCTATACTTTTATATGGATCTGAAGCGTGGACAATGAGCAGAGAAGCTGAAAAATATATGATGGCAGTGGAAATATAGTTTCTGAGGAAAATGCAAAGAATACCATGGACAGACAGAAAAACCAATGAACAAGTCCTACTAGAAACAAATAAGGATCGTAAACTGATTAGAGACATTAGACGTAGACAGTCAAAAAAATTTTGGGCATGTTATGAGAAGAAATTAATTGGAGAACTTGGTGACAACTGGCAAGATCGAAAGGAGGAGACCAAAGGGAAGACCAAGAATTATATACCTAGATGGCTTAGCCACATGGCATGGTGGAGACAGAAACACGGAGCTGATCTACGACTCTGGTGATCCAGTGAGATGGCAAAACATGACCGCCATCGCTTATAGGCATGGCACATGATGGATGGATGGATGGATGGAGAAAGCTGCTAACCACTCGTCCAGGGAGACGGCAATATACAGAATATGGTCTCATTAAATAAAGATTAGATTTTTACCAAAATAAAAACACTCTCTTGAAGGGCTATTCCTGTTTGTACATACCTTCAAAACGAAAGTTGGTAGACTGTGGAGGTAAACATGTCATAAGTTGTTAGACTTTGGAAGTAAGAATACGTGAAGTTGTCAGACATTGGAGGTAAAAATATGTAAGGTTGTTATATAGACAATGGAGATAAGAATATGAGAAGTTGTCACACATTGGAGGTAAAAATATGTAAGGTTGTTAGATAGACAATGGAGATAAGAATATGAGAAGTTGTCAGACATTGGAGGTAGAAACGTGTAAGGTTGTTAGATAGACAATGGAGATAAGAATATGAGAAGTTGTCACACATTGGAGGTAAAAACGTGTAAGGTTGTTAGAGATTGGAGGTAAGAATGTATGATCTAAAGCAAACTAGTTCAGTGTGAAGCAAAATTCATGATTTAACAAAGTCCCCCCCCCCCCGTCCTTTCCCTCTCTTCCGGCAACAACTAGCTCTATAGTCTCTCGTCTGTTTCATACTCATGCTAGTGCAATTAGTTGACTGTAGCACAAAATGTTGGTGTTGTTAATAAGTAATACCTCGCCGTTAAAATGTCTTGTTTTTCAAATTATTGGAATTTCTGTGTGGGAAAATTATGCATTTTGCAAAGCAATAACATTTCCACATAATGCGTTCAGAACGTATAATTTGCAAAACATAAAATTTATGTCTGCTTCTATTTATATTAAGGTACTCAATAGTCTACAAAGGATAACAATATATGTGTAATGTATAAAAACGACAATGGTCTCCTATCACAAACACTGGTCTTCCATTACAAATTAGTAGTTTATTTGTCACAAACTGGTAGTTTCTGTCACAAACTGGAAGTCATCTGTAACAAATTGGTAGTCTTCTGTCACAAACTGGTAGTTTTCTGTCACAAACTGATAGTCTTCTGTCACAAACTGATAGTCTTCTGTCACAAACTGGTCTTCTGCCCACATACTGGTCTTCTGTGGAAACACTGGTCTTATGACATAAATACAGGTCTTATGCAATTAAAACGTGTGTTTTTGTAATAAATACTAGTCTCCTATAAAAATATTGTCTGCTTTCACAAAAACCGATCTTCTCCTATACATAGATTACTTTGAGTCAAACTGGCCTTCTGCCACAAATACTGGTCTTTTATCATATATACAGATCTTTTGTCACAAGATCCAATGCCCAAACACAGATCTTTTGTCCCAAATACATATATTGTAAGACACACTGATACTTTGTCACAAGATCTATTGCAAGAAATTTTCGAAAACTGGTCCTCTATTACAAGTACTGGTATTCCGCAACATATGTTGCTCTTCTATGACAAACTGGTTCTCAGTAACAAACGCTGGTGTTTTATCACATATATTGTCATCACAACTTTCCGGCATGGCACATGATCGATTGATTGATTGATATCCTGAGACCAACAGTTCTTCTGTCAAAAATACTGATTTTCTGCGACATGCTGGCTGTTTGTAACGCGCAGATCTTCTTTGAAAAATTGATCCTCTGTGACAAACTGATCTTCTGTGAAAACATGATCTTCTGTCACAAATTGATCCTCAGGCACAAATTGATCCTTTGACACAAATTGATCCTCAGACTGACTTTCTGTAACAAATTGATCGTCAGTGACAAACTGATCTTCTGTGACAGTTTGATCTTCTGTGAAAAACTGATCTTCTGTAACAAACTGATCTTATGTGACAACCTGATCTCCTGTAACAGTCTAATCTTCTGTGACAAACTGATCTTCCGTGACAAACTCATCTTCTGTGAGAAACTGATCTTCCGTGATAAACTCATCTTCTGTGAGAAAATGGTCTTCCGTGAAAAAAAAACTGATGTTCTGTAACAAACTGATCTTCTGTGACAACCTGATCTTCCTTGACAAACTCATCTTCTGTGGCACACTGATCTTCCACCACAAACACTTGGGAATGTCAGACCCAAAGACTGTACTCTTTGTCTGTGAAGACTTAACAAATGTTTGAATTATAATATGGGGATATCATGGTTGAAAAATGACGGTGTCCATCTTATGCTCTTCAGTTATTGGGTTCAAATCCCAGAATACAGCCATTAATGTGTATTTTATCCAATAGTGTCCAAGGAAACCGAAAGCCCCTGTCATTTCTTTTCTGTGCTGAAAGGAAGGGCTGGCTTTCTCAGTAAAGGATAAAAACAGCAGCTTCCACATGCAACTCTCACACATTTAAAATCTGATGGCAGCTGGATATTTCACAAAGTAGACCATAAGGGCAATACATTGGCAAAATTGTAGAAAAACGTGAACGTAGCTAGAGATTGATAGAGTCTCCGTAATCTGTCTAGAGCAGTGATTCCCAAGCTTTTCAAGCAGAGGACCATATTTACTATTTTCGGTAGTTAAGCGGGCCACAACTTTATACAATTATAGAAATCGTGCAGTATCATGTTTAACTTTCTTAACTTTCTTCAACAATGTTCTAAAATTTTAAAAGCAGTCAGTGTCAATACTAAACTGCGGTCATTTTTTGTTCAACAATAATTTTTTAATCAGATTCGAAAATCGCTATTAATGTAATTCATTTACAATTGTAACTGTTATTCATAACCAGTTATTTAAGTCCAGATGCCATTTAATTAATGTCTGGGCACAAATCTGTCGTGCCCAAAGTCATGAGCGCAGCTAGACTACTGTCGGTGAGTATGGAATGTTGCTTATTTTTTATAACGGTCATTGTGGAAAATGACTGCTCGCATCTGTAAGTCGAACCAAAACGACAAATGTATCTCTGGGCGAATGCACGCAAGTGTTCAAATTGTTCGACAAGCAATAGTCGCCAGAATAAAATCATATGATCAGCTGAAGGGGAAGCAGGCAGCTCCAGAAATGTATATCTTAGTGCAGAATTGCATTTCAAATCGATTACTTCGTGCTGAAGTTTTTGATGTAATTGACAGAGCTTAAAATCAGGAAATACAAACGGATTAATGAAGAGACAACATTATCCTCCTCCATTTTGAGCTCTTGAAATCTCAATTGAAAGATATCCAGAAGACTTTCAACTTTTACTTTTACTGTAATAAGTCATATTTATTTTCCACCACATGGTGGAAACACCTCTAAAGTCCCATTAGTAAGCAGCCCGACAAACATCCGTAGTCTCATTTTAAATTAAGAAATGTCATCGCACAAATTTGTGAATAGTTTGTTTTTTCACTAGATCCTCGCATTTAAAGAGAGTAAATGAGACGTGATGTCCACCAAAAATGAGAGGTCATTAAGCCAAGCATCGTTCAGCAGAAATTCCCATTCTCTAGGTTTTTTTTTTTTTTTTCCAGACAGACACAGATTGGCACTATTTTTCAGTGCCCAGAAAGGTGACAGAACTTTCCCTTTAGATTGCCATCTGACATCACAGTGTAACAGTAGCTCACCGTATTCCTCGTTCAGGTCTAATAGAAACTATCTGAACTAACCCTTGTTCAGCGCCTTACTTCGAATTTTGTTCACACATCTCCATGTTTCACATTTAAAGTCTTTCCATACAGAGCTTCTTGGTGAATGATACAATGATATTTTAATATAGTGCTGCAAAGAAACTGGACCAATAATGCTAGACATTCAGACTTTATACCCGTCAAATCCGGAGCACCGTCGGTGCATACACTGTCCAATTTTGTCCATTCTACGTTGTTGTTCTCTACACACAACTTCAGAGTTTCAAACAGATCAGTCCCTTTGATAGTTGCATTGATTCAAGTCCTAGAAGTTCTTCAATGACTTCAAAATTATCGTTTATTACTCGAATAAAAACTGGGACCTGAACTGTTTCAGAAATTTCAGTAGATTCATCCACTGCCAATGAAACTAAAACTATTTACAATATTTGATATATGCTGCTACTTGACGATGAACATCATTGGCTAATTCTTCAAATCTCCTGGCCATAGTATTATGAAACAAATGAATGTGATAAAATTTTGATTCATACGTTTTATCGCCAACCATTTTAGCAGCAAATTTAGGGAAGGCTTGATTATTTCTTCTTTTTGCGAGCCAACAGAAGAGCGTCTACGTACGACGCAAAAACAGCATTCTTGCTCTGTTCGTTAGCTTTGGTGAAAAAAAAAATGACTGCTGTCTGGTCAGAGAACTTTCTCTATGAAATCTTTTCTTAACTCAGACTTGATCGGATATTGAGCATTTGTGTATGAATGTGTGTTTGTGAAGTGTCGTTCTAGCAGAAACACACAATAACCAGATTAAGCAAACTGGTTTACCATTACCGCTAAGCATAACCATAAATTTCTCCGTTCGATCTTCGTTGAATTCACGACAAGCACCATCTTCACATTTTCGCTTTTTACCATTGTTTGATTTTAGATTTTCACACTCGTGTTCATAGTCTTTAACAGTTAATTTGTATTTGAAAACAATCTACCTTCAACACAATAATACCGACTTTGCTAAACAGTTGTAACAGACGACAACAAGGTGCCTTGCGCACTCTGATTGGTCGACAAGGCTGGGGTATGGGAACTCCATAACGTTTCGTTGTGAACTGAACAGGCGCATTGGATAATATCTAAGCGTAACAATCACGAGCAGAGTAAATTATCGTACGCTGACAGGGCGCTCCGAATGCATTTTTAAAAATTATTATTAAAATATATTATATTATACAACGAGGCCTCGCGTGCCACTTTCTTAAGCTAGCGGGCCACAAGTGGCCCGCGAGCCGTGGTTTGGGAACCTCTGGTCTAGAGGTAGTAAACCTTGCACAGTTATATCTTGAACGAAGACACACTGACCATGAACAAGAGAGGTTGATAACTAAATGTGATACACGCACTCTCCTTGAAAAAGGTTAAAAAGAATTTAAAACAAAACAAATCATTTACACATTAGTTTCATCATCAAAATGTGCCCTGTCATATGGCATATGTATTCATGCATTTCCACAGAACATCGCCCTGATGGTATGGGTTACTTCCATTGAAGATATCCCTCCATGTCATTGCCCCACTCCATCCAGCACTATTTCTTTCAGCACCTGTCTCTTCTACCCTAATCTTTCCAGACTTACAATCTTTTCCAATGCCTCTCGTCTAGTGAAGGACGGAATTAAGTTAGCTCAAGAACTGACTTCGGACATACTCATACGTCCTCATCTTCAACAGCCAGCGAAGAGTCCTAATAATAATGCTACCAGTAGCAGTCTAATTATGCTTCCGTCTGGCCAGACTCTGAGTCCTGAGTGTCGGCCAGATCCTCTGGTATATCCCTGCATCACCATTCTCTCGAAGCCGTGATGATCTATCTGTTTTTCTGCAATATACACACGATCCCAAAGCGCCCCGTCCACGTCCGCTATATCATGCACCAATACTCCACCATGCGGTGCAGACCCAGCCAGTCTGTCTCCATGCCCGTTTTCCACTACACCAGCATGTCCTGTGGAAAAATATTACATGACTAGAGAAGTAATGTTTGTCTCCTTCTTATAATTGTGTCGGCTGTTCTACTTTAATTAGTCTTGTCCAGGCTATCGTTAATTATGTTAATCCGCTTTAGAAACCACATATCAGTTGCCTCCATACACGCACATGCTGTTGCCCACGCACACACGCATACGCACGCGCGCAGACACAAACTGTTCAGCAGGAACCTGTTGTGGATATGTGAGGTGTTAGGACCAGTCTCTCCCTCCCATAGCTAACATGGAGAGCTGACATCGAGACCTCATCTGACAAAGTTCTTCCAATTTGTTTTTCACGTCTCATGATTCACTTCCATACAATAGAACACGTTGTCTGCAATATTTCACATAATATAAACCCTATAAGCAAAATCGCCAATTTTGGGATACAATTATTAATTTAATATCTTCTAAATCTGACATTTGATCAGAACATGAAGGATTTATTCGTATCAAATAAAATAATACAGGACATTCCTTTCACCTGGTCAACAATGCAGACTGTCTTTGACATACAAACAGTTGAGGTAGACGACAATGTGTGTGTGTGTGTGTGTGTAGGTAGGTAGTTTCGCGCGTGCATGCGTGCGTGTGTGTATTTGTGTGTGTATGTGTGTGTGCGTGTGTGTGTGTGTGTGTGTGTGTGTGCGTGTGTCACATATTCACTTCTCTTTGCTGCAACAATAACATATATAGATATGCAAATGTTGCGAACTGTGGCCTGGTTCAATAATCACCATGGCATGAAAAGTGTTACACATACAGCATTTATCATCATGTGTCTTGTCAATAAGCTTAGGCGATCACGGTACACCATCTCCCACAGTCACCTGAGGTGGACCAGTGTTCTTGACTTGGGTATATCACTCTGTCATGGAAGTTAAGTGGTTGCCTTTGTCCTTCTCTTGCTCTTTACTCCATAATGCATGTACATCTAGTCCCCCACCCCACATTGGAACTAATTTGTGATAGCCAAGATTAGAATATGATCATTCTAGCCCTTATATTTGGGATCACTTCTCAAGGTGGTGTAGTCATCTACACAGATGAGTCTGTTACTGATGGGTTCATTGGGCTTTACAGTTCAGGTTTGGAAAAGGGGGGGGGGGGAGCGAAAGAAGACTACAATGCCTTAACAATAAGTAGCGTGATTATGGAGGTCATGACATTAACGGAGGCTATAGCGTGGCTGGAGGCACAGCAGGCATTCTTTCTCAGTGACTCGTTGAATATGCTCAGGAAGACTCAAATGGTCTGGGTTCGAAGACAATAGGTGGAATTGCTGAGGAAGTCAAGACTGACAAAAATCATTTTCGTGTATGTGCCAGGCCTTGCGGGTGTTATTGGAAATTAACAATCTGATAGTCATGCAGACCGAGCTCAGGTGGACAGTGGATGAGATATGGACTCGGTTGATTACTGGGTGCTCTCAGAGGAGGGGCGATTACACGAACCATGTGATGACAGTGAAACTACAACCTTGAACAGACTGCAACAACAAGAAGTGAAAAGTGGCCAAGCCAGAAAAGACCACAATGTAGAAAGCTAAAAAAAGAACAGTCAACCAATACATCACTGGTGTTGTCAACAGATACACACTAAGGGAGATTCAAATGAGGGGAATAGGCACTTATGGACTAATTGGTTCAATGTAAAGTGAGGATAATCTAACAACTAGCTAACATTTAAGCCCTTAGTTCACATAAGTTTTGCTCAGGTATATAACAATGAAATGCACGACGTAATCAAATGTAGGCTCACTTACACATCTTATATCCCTAGCTCACGAAGTCGAAGTTCGGCTCACAAAACCCCACCACTAAGCTCTTTCGGACTCAAAGAACACACAAAATGTCGATACCCTTCATGTCAACCATACAAGACCATATGTAGCTATCCTCCATGTCAACCATACAAGACCATTTGTAACTATCCTTCATGTCAACCAGTCAAGACCATATGTAACTATCCTTCATGTCAACCAGTCAAGACCATATGTAGCTATCCTTCATGTCAAACATACAAGACCATATGTAACTATCCTTCATGTCAACCATACAAGACCATATGTAACTATCCTTCATGTCAACCATACAAGACCATATGTGACTATCCTTCATATCAACCATAAAAGACCATATGTAACTATCCTTCATGTCAACCATACAAGACCATATGTAACTATCCTTCATGTCAACCAGTCAAGACCATATGTAACTATCCTTCATGTCAACCAGTCAAGACCATATGTAGCTATCCTTCATGTCAAACATACAAGACCATATGTAACTATCCTTCATGTCAACCATACAAGACCATATGTAACTATCCTTCATGTCAACCATACAAGACCATATGTGACTATCCTTCATATCAACCATAAAAGACCATATGTAACTATCCTTCATGTCAACCATACAAGACCATATGTAACTATCCTTCATGTCAACCAGTCAAGACCATATGTAACTATCCTTCATGTCAACCATACAAGACTATATGTAGCTATCCTTCATGTCAACCATACAAGACCATATGTGACTATCCTTCATGTCAACCATACAAGACCATATGTAGCTATCCTTCATGTCAACCATACAAGACCATATGTAGCTATCCTTCATGTCAACCATACAAGACTATATGTAGCTATCATTCATGTCAACCATACAAGACCATATGTAGACATCCTTCTTGTCAACCATACAAGACCATATGTAACTATCCTTCATGTCAACCATACAAGACCATATGTAACTATCCGTCATGTCAATCATACAAGACCATCTGTAACTATCCTTCATGTCAACCATACAAGACCATATGTAACTATCCTTCATGTCAACCATACAAGACCATATGTAACTATCCTTCATGTCAACCATACAAGACCATATGTAACTATCCTCCATGTCAACCATACAAGACCATATGTAGCAATCCTTCACGTCAACCAGTCAAGACCATATGTAGCGATCCTCCATGTCAACCATACAAGACCATATGTAACTATCCTTCATGTCAACTATACAAGACCATATGTAACTATCCTTCATGTCAACCATACAAGACCATATGTAACTATCCTCCATGTCAACCATACAAGACCATATGCAGCAATCCTTCATGTCAACCAGTCAAGACCATATGTAACTATCCTTCGTGTCAACCATACAAGACCATATGTAACTATCTTTATGTCAACCATACAAGACAATATGTAGCTATTCTTCATGTCAACCATACAAGACCATATGTAACTATCCTTCATGTCAACCATACAAGACCATATGTAACTATCCTTCATGTCAACCATACATGACTATATGTAGTTATCCTTCATGTCAACCATACAAGACCATATGTAACTATCCTTCATGTCAACCATACAAGACCAGATGTAACTATCCTTCATGTCAACCATACAAGACCAGATGTAACTATCCTTCATGTCAACCATACAAGACCATATGTAACTATCATTCATGTCAACCATACAAGACCATATGTAACTATCCTCCATGTCAACCATACAAGACCATATGTACTTATCCTTCATGTCAACCATACAAGACCATATGTAACTATCCTTCATGTCAACCATACAAGACCATATGTAACTATCCTTCATGTCAACCAAACAAGACCATGTGTAACTATCCTTCATGTCAACCATACAAGACCATATGTAACTATCCTTCATGTCAACCATACAAGACCATATGTAACTATCCTTCATGTCAACCATACAAGACCATATGTAACTATCCTTCATGTCAACCATACAAGACCATATGTAACTATCCTCCATGTCAACCATACAAGACCATATGTAGCAATCCTTCACGTCAACCAGTCAAGACCATATGTAGCGATCCTCCATGTCAACCATACAAGACCATATGTAACTATCCTTCATGTCAACTATACAAGACCATATGTAACTATCCTTCATGTCAACCATACAAGACCATATGTAACTATCCTCCATGTCAACCATACAAGACCATATTTAGCAATCCTTCATGTCAACCAGTCAAGACCATATATAACTATCCTTCATGTCAACCATACAAGACCATGTGTAACTATCCTCCATGTCAACCTTACAAGACCATATGTAGCAATCCTTCATGTCAACCAGTCAAGACCATATTTAGCTATCCTTCATGTCAACCAGTCAAGACCATATGTAACTATCCTTCATGTTAACCAGTCAAGACCATATGTAGCTATCCTTCATGTCAACCATACAAGACCATATGTAGCTATCCTTCATGTCAACCAGTCAAGACCATATGTAACTATCCTTCATGTCAACCATACAAGACCATATGTAACTATCCTTCATGTCAATCATACAAGACCATCTGTAACTATCCTTCATGTCAACCATACAAGACCATATGTAACTATCCTTCATGTCAACCATACAAGACCATATGTAACTATCCTCCATGTCCACCATACAAGACCATATGTAGCTATCCTTCATGTCAACCATACAAGACCATATGTAGCTATCCTTCATGTCAACCAGTCAAGACCATATGTAACTATCCTTCATGTCAACCATACAAGACCATATGTAGCTATCCTTCATGTCAACCAGTCAAGACCATAAGTAGCTATCCTTCATGTCAACCATACAACACTGTCATTTGGCAGAAATGAGTTAATTAGTTTGCACACACATAAATTAATAATAGAAATAGACGAATAGAAGTTAAGCGCCAAAAGTAACTATAAAATAGACGAATAGAAGTTAAGCACCAAAAGTAACTATAAAACGCACCACGATAGAAATACGTCATAGATTTGCGTCGTTTGACAACAAAAACGACGCAACGGCTCTTCAGCACGGGACACCGACACTAACGCCACGAATACTCTACACTCTCAACTTAAGACCGTTAGTACCAGACACAGACACGATATCATTAGCCTACAACATGACACTTATCGAGCACATCAAGCGGCACACGGACATTAAGGATAACAGTGCAGGATTCTAATCCAATTAAGATTATGCAGTAAAACCTGGAGACCAACCGCCAGCTGCATGCAGCAAAGGACCATGTCTCACACTAGAGACACCCACACTCATATGGGACGGTTGCAAGTGGGAAGGGTGGACGTATTGTAACAGTGTTTGCAGCGGGAGTATGTGCATTGGTAGATCAGTAGATAACGTTTTTTTTTTCGTGGTTTGTTCTGATGCTCTGCGATCGAGTGGATGTCAGATGAAAGGGTCTGTATGACTGAGGAGCGGCTGGCCTTGGCATACTTGTAACCGTGATATCAATGAACCACTTCGAATACAGCAGGTCATCTCATGAGGCAAGTCTCATACACTGTAAACAAACCATAAAAACTATTGTTGCCAATGTTATTTATTTTGCAGTAACTTAAAATACAGTTAAATAATTGATCTTGGCGATGGGTCCACGCTCTGTTTCCTTCGAAGGTATCAGTTTTAGGGGCTATGAATGAGTTGTCTCTATAAATGTATAAATATGTGACATAAATATGATGTTATGTTATGCGGCCATTCATCCTGGAGAATTAATTATTGCCAGGGCTGTGTGGTGGTGTTATTCTTGCTGATAGCCATTCAGATAAACTAGGCGACTGGGCCCTGAGAACACGAGAATGATTAACCTGCACAGCGCATAAATGTAGTAGACATATCTTGCTGGTATGAGGTGTGAATGCCTACATTAGTGTGGGAGTTTGAGTCACATCCAATTTGTATAGTGATGGCACCCAACGGGCAAGATCTGGCTAGCCTGCACCTGCCTAATACTCCTTCACCTTCTCCGCTTTCTTTACCCTCCCCTATTTTCTGTGAGTATGGATATATATATATATATATATATATATATATATATATATATATATATATATATATATATATATATACTGGTCCATGTTTTCAACAGGGGATAGTAGTATTATTATGTCTTACATGGGATGTGGTCCTGAATGAAGAATATCGTCATCAGGAGAGGCGACATCCTCAGTGAAGGAGGAGGGGATTTGCTTTTCTAATGCAGGAAGAGCGAAATATCAATGGAAGCAAGGAACCGTCCGAACTCAAGAGCAACCCGAGCCTTATAGACCTCTGTTAAGTACCATAATGATACTCTCAATAAAAGAAACGGCCAACAACAGTAGTAACCTGCTTACCATGGAACCCGATAGATTAAAAATAATAGACATTTTAGTTTATCACGTGTGATGGAATAAGAGACATTATAGTTTAGCACTTGTGGTGAAATAGAGACATTTTAGTTTATCACTTGTGGTGAAATCAGAGATATTCACGTTAACCTCCAGGGATGGATCATGACATTTTAATTAATTAACTAACGGCGCAACAGAAAGCAGGTAGTACCATCTACTGTCATACGGTAGCTCAGTCGTATCTGACTAAGACCTGACATTGGAGTATACTGAGTATACAACTGATTGTACACGCAAGTTGATTTACTTCAAGTCTATGGAGTCTCTTTTTAAACAGTTCAATGAGATTAAGTGTATTGAATGCTCATAGTGAGTTTTGATCTGGTCCAGGCAGTAGGATAATGAATTTGTTTCTCCACTCTCAGGTACTAGTATAGGTTCCCTATGTTACCTGTCCTAAGTGATTAGATGAAACTCTTGCAGGTAGTTTCTTTCAGATTAGTCTTCTTCATCTCACTAGCCAGATGCTCCCATAAGGAGTCAGGTCTGGATCTAGATGGATCTAACGTACCTTCAATATAATTGAATTACATCTTCTAGCATAACGTCAGCAGGGTTCAAGCTGCAGACTCGGTTTTGATTTACCAAGTTCGCTGGCTCTTTATAGGCCGATACCTTTCTCTCTCTCTTTCTCTTTCTCTCTCTCTCTCTCTCTCTCTCTCTCTCTCTCTCTCTCTCTCTCTCTCTCTCTCTCTCAACAACACACCATTTTTTTACATCTCAAAGAGGCGCGCCAAAGAAACGACTGCACAGCGACCAGATCCACGCATCCACATTAGGTTATAGCTTCCTTGCTAAGAATATCAAGTATCCGGAGAGGGCACAAAACAAGACCAACACACAAACACGACGAACATTGACTACTGAAGCCAGTCGAAATATCCCCATCACCCCGGATAAACGTCAGCTGACGTCTGACCCCCGAAAGGCTGCTATTCAAGGTGCACACATGCTACCAAGAATAAATCAACCTCTCCTTCTTACCCCCACCCTCACTCGTGAAGGAAATAACTACCAGGAAGATTTCCCTAACCTCACTTCCAACGAACCCTCGTTGCAAGCAGCGGTACACACGCACGGCAGTAATACCACCTTGACACACCAAGATCAAGACAGCTATGGGCTCCATAGCAGACGACAAGAGGTTCCGCATCCCCAAATTCACGCCAGCAATGAGCGAACAAGTAGGCAACAACAGATTCCGCATCACCAAGTTCACGCCAGTAATGAGCGACCAAGCGGACAACAACAGGTTCCGCATCATTGGAGTCCAGAACATTCTATACTTGATACGATTTAGTCCTGCTGCACTGAATCAAGCCCTTATGATGTCTCTACAATACAGACCTGTGTGATAGGATACGTATTAAAAACGGAACCCTATATGAATTGATACCAGCAACAGAGCTTCCTCCTTGAACTTTAATCGCTTACTGCTTAACGTTTTATTTCCCGTGTGGGATACACCGCTTTAAACAGAGACATTGACTTGTATAGTCATTTATTAATTCTTTTGGATAACAGTTTTTTACTTAGCTTGTGAAGTAGTTTATTTCAGTTTAATTATTTGTTGTATGTTCTTTAATTCGTTTTGTTCCGTGTTTGCATTATATTCGTTGGTCTAATTAGTTATATCGTTATAATACTGTCATTTACTTATCGATTTGTATTACTGATATTTTGTAAGTTAATGTAATTGTGATTTTTTATTATCTTGTATTTTTGCTTAACTTTGACTAATTTACACTTTCTTTGTGGATAAAATGTCTGAGAAGTGGCAACACTGGCTCAATAAGTCAGGAATACGCCTTGGACACTTAAACATTTGCAGCTTATTTAACAAGCTACCAGAGTTATCTTCTATTCTTAATCAAAATTTTCATTTATTCGGCCTTAGTGAAAGTAGGCTTAATGATACAATTTCAGATGAGGACATCTCTATTAAAGGGTACAAAGTTTTTAGAAGGGATCCCTTTAGGAAACAAGAGACAGGCATAGTAACCTATGTTTCTAATTTACTAAATGCTCACCGTAAGCTAGACTTTGTAACTTGCGAAATAGAATGTATTTGGTTAGAGCTGACACTTCAAAACCGCACACCCCTGATAATTGGCTACCTCTATCGAAATTCCAGTGCTGGACACGTCTGGTACGAAAACTTCACTACCATGATGGACGAGGTTTTCGCTTCCGGGAAGGAAATTATACTACTCGGAGACTTTAACATTGACACCAACAAATCCAACATAATATGGGGAAATATAATTGCATCATACAATTTCCAACAAATAGTACAACAAGCTACTAGAGTAACAAAGTCATCTTCAACAGTCATAGATCACATTTATGTAACTTGCTCAGACAACATCATAGAATGCACCGTATCCAATTGTGCAATGAGCGATCACTACCCAATATGCTGCACGTGGTCTAAAAAAGGAATTAAAACTCCTAAATATAAACACATAAGTGTAAAATATAGAAGTTACAAAAATTTCAACCAAAACGCATTTTTACAGGACTTGCTCAGTTCACCTCTAGACAATCTTTATCAGCTTTCTGACCCGGACGATGCTCTGGAATTCTGGATGAAAACCTTTATTGATGTTTTTGATAGACATGTGCCAGTCAAGGAAGTTCGAGTAAAACACCACGTCAAGCCACCTTGGATCATTCAGGAAATACTTGAAATTATGAGAGATAGAGATAAAGCACATAAAAAGCGGGATCTCAGTGCATACCGTACTCTTAGAAACAAAGTTCAATATACCATACGACGGGAAAAGAAAAATTACTTTAAGAACTTAGTAATGGATAAAACAAATAGTAAGGATATATGGAAGGCAATTAACACCTTGACAAACAAGTATAACTTCCGCAATTCTTTACCATCAAATCATATTACATGCGACCAAATCAGTGATTTGTTTCAAACTGACATAGACCAGATGAAGGCTTAAATACCTAATTCTCCTTGCAACTTATCTTTATTGTCATCGTTTTGCGAGAATAGATGCTCCCGCGATATTCTTTCCGACATACCGCTAATGACAATCACTGAAGTATTCACTCAGGGATAACCTCAGTAACCTCAGTAACCTAAAAAACACAACCTCATCTGGGTTAGATGGAATCAGCAACCGGATTCTCCGTTGTGCTGCGCCAGTGATCTGTATATCACTAACCTATGTATATAATCAGTGCCTCACCAAAGGCCACTTTCCATCAGCTCTCAAAATCACCAAAGTGTACCCTCTTCTTAAATCTGGTTCATTAGACAATGGTCTCCCGAACAATTACAGACCCATTTCTTTACTATCATCACTATCTAAGCCACTAGAAAAACACATCCATAAAGTAACATTACAGTATTTAGTTCGCAACAAGCTTATTGTTGACAGCCAATCAGGATTTCGACCAAAATATTCTTGCCATACGGCCCTAACAAACATGATAGAAAATTGGCACGAGAATATAAACAACAACAGTCTATGTGGAACTGTGTTTATTGATTTCAAGAAAGCATTTGATATGATAGATAATCTTATTTTAATTAAAAAACTAGAGACAATGAAAATTGGCCCTAATGTAGTTACTCTAATATCATCTTTTCTATCAAACAGAAAGCAAGTAGTATCACATAATAAATCTCTGTCTCAAACCACTACCTTCAATATTGGAGTACCGCAAGGCTCTATTCTTGGCCCTCTACTATTTGCCATATATATTAACGATCTACCTTTGCATCTTTCGTCGTCCTGCGATCTATTTGCAGACGACTGTACAGTGTACACACACGCTGAAAACTGTATTTTACATGAGTCGTCTTTACAACACGAATTAAATAATGTAGTTAGGTGGAGCTATTCAAACCGTATGCAAATTAACATCACTAAAACAAAATCAATGTTATTATTAACCAGACAAAGACTTCAGACTCTAAACTCACACATAACACTTCAACTTCACATCGATAACATGCCAGTAGAAAGTGTAATTGAGCACAACACATTAGGCCTAATCATTGATAGAAACCTAACCTTTAATTCCCACGTTCAAGTGCTCATTAAACAAACAGCGAAAAAAGTCTACCAACTCGCCAAAATTAAAAACTTCCTTGATGATGACACAAGGAAACTATTCTATACTTCTCATAAACAGACACACTTTGACTACTGCTCTACGATCTGGGACGGTTGTTCTAATTCAAACACCAAGCTACTTTACTCACTCCAGAAACCCGATTCGATTCCGATTCCATTTCAAAAACAAAAATTCCAAATTTGTCCTCGTCTAACCTGCTTCATCAGCTGTGGTTATAATTGAGGATCGTGGTTTTTGTGGGTTTATTTACCCTAATTCTTGCCTTGTGAGTCCTTTCTCGGACTGGTTATGCATCGTTTGTGTCTGTGACGTCAGCAGTGGTCGGCGGCTATCCTTTGTGCTCTTCTGTTGTTGTGGTTTTCTTTGTTTGTGTAGGCTCCTGGCTCGTCTGGCTTGACTGGCTGCAGTCCTTATAAGGACTTTTCGTTATCCCACTCCAGCTGGGGGATCGGTCGGCGGCCGTCCTTAGTGCTTGTTTCCTCTTGTTGTTTCCTTTTTTGGCGCAGGCTCCTGGCTTGAGTGATTGCAGTCCTTAAAAGGACTTTTTATTTAGTACTTTTGCCTCCTGTTCTGTGTAGTGCCCCTAGAAGCTTTTCGATGTTATTTAAAACCTTGCGCTTTCTTTCACTTTCGTGTGTAAGCTTTTGCTGTTTTTCGAATGCTTCCTCTGTGGTCAGCCATGGGAAGATCTCTCCGTCTTCTATGTAGTACTCGAAGTCGGCATCGACGTCATAGTGTAATTCCGGGTATTCTGTCGGTTTCCCCCTGAGTTTCTTGGGCTTCTTTCCTTTTGCTTCCTGTCTCCTTATGTATTCCTCGTGTCTGAGTTCCTCTTGTTCTGCTCGTTTCTTTCCTTCTGCTATGTACACCTCCATTTCCTCCCGGGTAGGTTCCCCTCCAAACCACGGTATGCCGTCGGAAGGTACCTTATCTTGTCTTTCTTCGGCTGTCTGGTGGGATGTTGGTTTCCCCTTGGATGGTTTGGGAGTCGAGGTTCGGCTGCTGGTTTTATCTTGCGTCTCCGGGTCGGTTTTTTGTTGTGTTTCTTGCTGTTTCTTTGTTTTCACTTGCCTGACTTCTGTTGATTTGTGTTGAGTTGATTTCATTTCAGCTTTTAGTCGCTCTCTCTCCACTTTTATAGTGCGTAGCATTTCTTCGTTTTCCAGCTTCAATGCGGTCATCTGTTCCACTTCTCGCTTGATGTTTTCATGGAACTCCTTTATTTCCGCCAGTAGATTCTCGTTGTCGCTGGTCGGATTAGGCGTCAGCAATGACTTGACTTGTTTCTTCAACTCGTCTATCTGCTTTTGAAGTTGATCTCTTTCAGTTTGTGCTATACCCGTGGCTGTCTCGCCCCTCTGCATTGCTTCCTTGAATGGAGTCTTTGTGATGATGGCGATCTTTAAGACGTCTCTGTGTCTCTGCAGGTACGGACAGCCCAGGTATCTTGCTCCGTGTTTGCCCAGACAGTTGGCGCACTTTCTTCTGTTGTTAGGAGCTCGGAAGTCCGTGTCCAGCTTGGCCAGCGGACACTCCTTGAAGGCGTGGTGATCGGCGCAGTATCGACAGATTTCCGTCTTACTGCGACACGTTGCTCTGCTGTGGCCGGCCCTCTGGCATTTTGAACATTGCGTGATTCTTGGTATGAATCTCTCTGGTTGCTGCAGTCTCTTGTTGAGTGATGCTGTGGTCGGCATTTCGCTGCCCTCCGATGTCACCACTGCCAGGGTTGTAGGTATCTTGGAGTAAGTGAGAAGCCGCTCCGCCTTCAAGACTCGGATGTGAAGATTCTCTTCACGTAGCTGCTTCAGGATTTCTTCATCTGTCAGCTCCACCGGAATCCGCTTGACAACCCATCGGACTGTTTTCGAGTCGGTGTTTCCGACTCTGGTGTCTTTCTCCTCCTTCTCTACTGTCTTGGTTATTGACTGTGTTGGGCTGTCAATCTTCTCCCTCGTAGTAGCTTCAGTGATGGCTGTAGTATCAGGCTCTTTGATGCAGCTAGCAGGTGGGCTCTCAACGTTCTTCTTCTTGTTGTCGGCTCCCACGCTGCACATCTTGGCAACAGCGTGTTTCTTGTTGGATTTTCCACGTGACATTTACTCCAGAAACGGGCCATGAGTCTAATTTATAGCAAACATTTAACTGACAATCCTAGCCTGTTACTACCACTCCGTAAACGCCTGCTTTTCAATAAAGCTAAACTAATTTACAAAATCCTGCATCGGAATGCCCCAAATTACCTTTGGCCATTGTTTAAATATAATGCTAGACACAGTAAACGTTTAAATATATTACACATTCCGAAGCCTAGGATTTACTTATACAAAACAAGCTTAACGTACTCTGCAGCTCAGCTGTGGAACAATCTTCCACAAGAAATCAAAGACATCACCAATCCCTTTTCATATAATCGCAAATTATTCGAACACTATCTCAATATGGATTACCTTCCCTCTTAATAATAGAGATAATAATAATAATAACAAAACCCTAGTATAACAGCCAGTCCCCTTTTGGTAGGCCAGTATATTCCACATGGCTAACAACAAGTGTCAGACCATTATCTAATATTACTGTGTCGTGTAGTTTTGATGTTCGCATTTTGCCCATGCCTTTATAATGCATATCCTTTATATTGTTGTTGTTCTCTGTTAGCCTTGAATGATGTGTGAATGAAATAATGTTTGAAAGAGAGTGATAGAAGGGCAGAATGTTAGACGGGCCTGCGTGCCCAATTCTTAACCCTTTGAAAATAAAGTTTGTTCGTTCGTTCGTTCGTTCGTTCGTTCTCTCTCTCTCTCTCTCTCTCTCTCTCTCTCTCTCTCTCTCTCTCTCTCTCTCTCTCTCTCTCTCTCTCTTCCTCTTCTTGATGTGTTAATCCTTAGTAGAATCGTTTAGTAGAATACCCCAGGCCATCAGTCCAGTGGGCTGTCATCTATCTGAACGCCAGCTGCAAGCTTTTTTGTTTTCACACAATGAACTTCTGTCGGTCATTCTCCATTTTTGTTCCAGCCCGTCCTAGCTTGGGCTATGACGTCATGTAGAATTTGTTACCAATGGCAGAGTTCCTTTTTAGCTATAATTATAATATTGTCGTTTCGTATTTCAAATCAGCGCTCCGTTTTTAAATTAGGATGATGCAATTTTCATCTTTCGTCTTACTATCGGCGCTAATTCCTCCCTTCTTCAAATTCGACTTTGAGTATGATTGTGGTGGTTGTTGGCACTATAGCAACTGGAGGTTAGTGCGGGGAAATTTAAACAGCGATATGACGGTTTCCAAGATGTATATTACATTCGCAAACTTTTTTTGCTGCTTTGTTTGTAAGATTCAGATATGTGCACACTAGGTAGGATGTAACTGTCTTTTTTCTAACGTCACCTTCTTTGATAACTTTATTTAGTACATAAATATGTTGGTTGTCTTTGTTGTTGTTGTGGTTTTTGTGCGCGCGCGCGCGCGCGCGTGTGTGTGTGTGTGTGTGTGTGTGTGTGCATTGCACGTCACTCACCCATGATTAACATGGAATGCTAAACTTAGTTTTTCGTCTTTTTTCCCAGAGCTTTCGTTTTCGTTTTCAAGTATAGTACAGAATTATTATACCGCCCGTGCTCATCACTTTGTCAATTATTCGACCCAATCACCGAATGGTATAGAAAAACTAATAACCTCAACGCAAAATAATAGTGAAAATCATAACTTATACCTTAACATAGCAAAAACAAAGATAAAGCTTACAGGTAAAACTATATGGTGAAAGGAATATACGTTAAAGAGGAAGAATTGGTGGTGGTGGAAAATAGCCAGTATCAAGGGTAATTAATTACCAACAATGGTGACACGATGGTAGGAATTAAAAGACGAATATCTATTGCTTTTCAAAGATCACAACAACTGAATACATCATGGAGTGGGACAGTTAGAACTACAACAAATAGACTTTGAAGAGCATGCATCTTTCCCATTGCAACATACGCCTGTGAGACACTTACTAAACAAGTTGAAGAGAGCATAAATGCTTTTAAATATAGATGTTATAGACGAGTTCTACGAATATCTTGGATACAGAAAAGAACAAACGGATCCATACAACAAGAGTTGAATATTTAAGAATGTTGGCTACTAAAGACGATAAAACAAAGAACATTGAAACATTTTGGTCACTTGAACCGTCATGAACGTTTGGAGAGAACAATCTTGGAGGGGTACAGGTCCGGGAAGAGAGGGAGCGGACGTCCATGCAGAAGATTGGTGCAGGATGTGGTAGATGAACTCCAAATGGGTGTATCGAACGCGGGACATCTTGCTTATGACAGAGAAGTTTTCCAGGAGGTTGTTATGGGAGCAAGGTTCTGCATAGGACATGATACGGAATGAATTAATGAATGAATTCAGCATTTTGGATTGTTACCTAATGCAGCTAACTCCAGTCTTTGTTAGGTTTGCGCGCGCTCCCCTCCACCTCTCTCTCTCTCTCTCTTTCTCTCTCTCTCTCTCTCTCTCTCTCTCTCTCTCACACACACACACACACACACACACACACACTCTCTCTCTGTGTTCTTGGTACTTTCAGGAGTAAGAAAGATTAACTTACATATGCATCATATGCATAGTCACTGCAGAGGGCAAGTTACCTCCCCGAATTATCCCCTCCTGGAAATACTGTATATAATTTGCATTCACCCTGTGATTTAAACGCGTTTACAAGAATACCCCAAATACATCCATTATGCCTGTGATGAAGTTACTACCCATTGCAGCCTACTTCAGTCTCTGTTCAGGTTTGCAATCTCTCTCTCTCTCTCTCTCTCTCTCTCTCTCTCTCTCTCTCTCTCTCTCTCTCTCTCTCTCTATCTATCTATCTCTCTCTCTCTATCTATCTCTCTCTCTCTCTCTCTCGCGCGCGCGCATGTGCGCTCAAACAAAAGCCAAACATACCTGTTTTGCAATTTACTTTGTAAAATTGGGTGCTTGTTGCGATGTTCAGTGTATGGAAAATGTTGTAGATGCATACACGATGTACCATTTCCAGAAAGCAAAAGTAAATTAGAATACTTGGAGTATGAAAGATTCAGTGATACAGTTAAACTTGTTTAAATAAACTTAAGTGTGAATGAGAATACTTGGAGTGTGAAAGAATTTCTACTTAAAGATTTTATTATGATTGAGAGAAAATGATTACTCCATCAACTTCATCAACAAGTAATGTGTAGGTAGTTACACCATGCATTGAATGTAAGTGTAGATGTAGTGTCATCATACGCCAGGCTCTCCTGCACCAAACGCCGACCATTATTTTTTGCCAAGAACCCCCAGGCACTTCTCCTACCTCTCAACACTGACCCATCCGTGTAGATAATCACATCACCTGGGCGAGAATTTTCCTGAATTAGTTGCTGAATTTCCACTCCCGTGGCCCCTGCTGGCCACTCCCTGCACTCCCGGCTCAATGTTATTACAACTCTGCACAAGTCTGACTGCACGGCTGGCACTCTGACCCACTCCTCTCCTCGCCTGATGTTCTCCAAGGGGCACATCTGTCTGATCGTATCCTCCGCCTGAGCCATCCATGATTTCCCTCTTATCAGTCTCTGACCCTTAACTACGTCCAGCGCCTCATGCAACGGGTGATCTGTGTCTGCAGCTACTCTGAGGTATGCCTTCGCTTGCATCACCTTGTGCCTACCAGCAACAGTAGGCAGACCAAGGATGTAACGCATACACACTACTGGAGTGTATCTGGTGCATCCCAGAATGACTCGCATCGCTTCATTCTGTATGCGGTCTAATTTCACCAGCTGACTCTTGGAGACAGTGAGCAGTCCTAGTCCATAATCAATCACTGAGAGGATCAAGTGCTGGTATAGTGTGAAGAGCATTCTCTGCTCTGTGTCCATTGCAGCCATAGTTTTAAGTGCATTGAGTCCCTTTTGAGATCTTGTCACAACCGTCTCCACATGGTCCTTGAAGGACAGACTCCTGTCAAATGTGATTCCCAGATACTTCAGTTTGTTCTCTCTGTTGACGCTTCTACCATCTATCGTGAGGCTTGGGGTATCATCTCTCTCAATCCTGTTGTCCAGAGAGCACCACAACACCCCCGCCTTTTCCGGGTTGATGACAGCACTCATTTCAGTGCACCAGTCAATCACTTTGTCTACTGTCACCTGTAGCTCCTGGGCTGTTTGATCCCTATTTCTCCCCTGCCTGTATGCAAGAATATCATCTGCAAATGTTAGAATCTTCTCAGTTTTTATATGGTTAACAGCATTGTTAACCACGGTGTTCAAAATTGATGATCCTTCCTAATTATTTCGAATATCATACTGTTCTTCTCTGGTATCATCACATAGATTTGTCACATCATCTGGCCATACATGTAAAATCTGATCTTTTTCTATTATGATTTGTCCATCTTTTTGTGTTGTTGGGAGGGGGGGGGGGGGCAGACTGTTGATGTACGTGTTCTTTTATTTATACTAGTATGCATGAGAGCAAATGATTACTATACCCTGCCATTCATCTAATATTATCATCATGTGTATATAAATGTGTATGTTTTATTCGCAAATGTAAAAAAAAAAAAAAAAATTTTTAAAAACAACACACACACACACACACACACACACACACACACACACACACACACACACACACACACACACACACACACACACACACACACACACACACACACACACACACACACACACACACACACACACACACACACACACACACACACACACACACACACACACACACACACACACACACACACACACACACACACACACACACACACACACACACACACACACACACACACACACACACACACACACACACACACACACACACACACACACACACACACACACACACACACACACACACACACACACACACACACACACACACACACACACACACACACACACACACACACACACACACACACACACACACACACACACACACACACACACACACACACATAACGTACCTTGTATATAAAAACTGTTTTATACGAAACAAACGTTTATTTATTTATTTATTATTTTCTTTATTATTTGTTATCCTTATTATTTTTTTTTATTATAAATTTATTTATTAAATTCAGTACTTTGTATCGTTTCAGGGCATTTGGGCTAAGACCAAAGTTTAGTATCTGTTCTTGTATCACGACAATGAATAAGGAGAAACTGACTTATCTGTACTTGATCTAGCCATGGGCACCAGCAGAACCTCTGGAACCTCATGGAGTGGCTCTTGCCCTTGGGGAACACATACAGGGAACTGGAAACTCACTGGACGGCTCTTGCTTGTGGGAGCACATACAGGGGCTTGGAACCTCAAGGGGCGGCTCTTGCTCAATGGGAACACATACAGGACCTGGAACCTCATGAGGCGGCTCTTGCTCCTTGGGAACACATACGGGCACTTGGACCCTCATGGGGCGGCTCTTGTTCCTGGGGAACACATACAGGGATTTGGAACCTCGTGGGGCGGCTATTGTTCCTGGGGAACACATACAGGGACTTGGAACCTCATGGGGCGGCCCTTACTCTTGGGGAAAACATACTAGGACTTGGAGCCTCATGGGGCGGTTCTTGCTTCTGCGGAACACAAACATTGACCTGGAACCTCATGGGGCTGTTCTTGCTTCTGCGGAATCCTCAACCCTAAAACTTATGATACGTGCAATTATCGCTGCTTTCGACATTATTATTATTATTATTATTATTATTATTATTATTATTATTATTATTATTATTATTATTATTATTTTATTCAAGAAAACAAAAATGTGATGGGCCTGTTTCAGGCCATATACCTTTATAAAAGATTGGATCTGGCTTCTCGGCCTTTTGGCTAAGATCACAGTCTAGTATCTGCACTTGATCTTACCAGGGCCACATGCAGAGACGAGAATCTGAATGACACACAGGGTCGTGGTACCTGATGTGGCGGCTCTGACCTTCACTGGGGAACAGCGTGCCTTTATATTATTTATTTTTTTTAAATAAAAAATCTAAAAAGAATCGAAGCACTTTAGGTAATTCCAAATGATAACCTTATTTCATAAAAAAACATTCGACATGTTTACACATTTGCTTCCGTCCATTTATTGAACTGAAGAATTTACGAGGATCCAAGTGTGTTATTCTAATCTAAAGGATTCTGTATTTTTTCTTTGGAATTTCAATTACCGAAAACATTACTTTATCGATATGAATTGAAAAATCACTAAATTTGTCGTTCCAGAATAATAAATAGCATGCAGTCAATACACAGATAGTTAGGAAATCTTGCTGCATTTGACATCTCGGGTCTTGCTGTATTTGCAAATGTAAAGGAAAACACACAATGCATCTTGTAAATACACACTATTATGAACTAAATAAAACCACATTAAACGGAAGACGTGTATTTAAACAAAGCGAAAAGGGACATAACATAACGATATAACAGTTATTTCAAGGCACATTACTGAAAGTAACATGAATATATTATGTGATTTAAATAATTGTAGTATTTGTCTTAATTTTTATTAAACTATTATATAACTTAACGAATGTTTATGCTGCATAAAGAAGAGAATAATAATTTTCAATATCTTCACAGTTTGTGTAAAAGTTAAGGCTACATTCTAAACATTTGAGAAATTTATAAACAATTTTTCTAGGTACATCGATATTAAATGTAATATGTTATCATTTTGATGGATGCAGCGTCAAATATCCTTCTTTTTTACAAATTTGTGTCTGGTCTGTAAAGGGCCACATATCCTTAATGAGAACTATCTTCATTCCACTACCAAAAAGACCAGCCAACACACAAACAGAAAATGGGTTCTTACAATACACAATGAAACTGACTGACACAGATAAAGATATACTAGACACAGAGCTTACATTCGCAGACATAACACATGCGCTCAATAAAATGAAAAAAAGAGAAAACACCAGAACCAGATGGACTCACTGTAGAATTCTACCAACACTTCTTTCCTATAATAAGCATTTTCCTTCTAAACGGCTACCAAGAGGTTTTTCACAAACAAGAACTCCCAAACACTTGCAGCATGTCATGTATAAGACTCATACCTAAAGACAACACAGACAAAACACAGCTGAAAAACGATAGACCCATCTCATTATGAAACAGACTACAAAATTCTAGCAAAATCACTTGCATACAAAATAAAACCTTTCATGCCATCACCAATACACCCAGACCAACAGAGCAGTATTCAACACAGAAACATACACCAACATACACATTTCATTAGAGATTTCATTACATACACCCACCAGAAAGACTGTCAATCCTCCCTCTTGTCCTTACACCAGGATAAGGCCTTTGACAGAATTTCACACTCATACTTAATCAAAACACTAGAATACTGTAACATAGGACAATACTATAGACAGTGGATAGACATATTGTATAAAAATCCTGAAAGTAAGGTACTGGTGAATCATTCATTCAGGATCACAAGATCTGTCAGACAAGGGTGTCCACTATCACCAATCCTATATGTACTCACACTATCACCAGTCCTATATGTACTCACACTATCACCAGTCCTATATGTACTCACACTATCACCAGTCCTATATGTACTCACACTATCACCAGTCCTATATGTACTCACACTATCACCAGTCCTGTATGTACCCACACTATCACCAGTCCTATATGTACCCACACTATCACCAGTCCTATATGTACTCACACTATCACCAGTCCTATATGTACTCACACTATCACCAGTCCTATATGTACTCACACTATCACCAGTCCTATATGTACTCACACTATCACCAGTCCTATATGTACTCACACTATCACCAGTCCTATATGTACTCACACTATCACCAGTCCTGTATGTACCCACACTATCACCAGTCCTGTATGTACCCACACTATCACCAGTCCTATATGTACTCACACTATCACCAGTCCTATATGTACTCACACTATCACCAGTCCTATATGTACTCACACTATCACCAGTCCTATATGTACTCACACTATCACCAGTCCTATATGTACTCACACTATCACCAGTCCTATATGTACTCACACTATCACCAGTCCTATATGTACTCACACTATCACCAGTCCTATATGTACTCACACTATCACCAGTCCTATATGTACTCACACTATCACCAGTCCTGTATGTACCCACACTATCACCAGTCCTGTATGTACCCACACTATCACCAGTCCTATATGTACTCACACTATCACCAGTCCTATATGTACTCACACTATCACCAGTCCTATATGTACTCACACTATCACCAGTCCTATATGTACTCACACTATCACCAGTCCTATATGTACTCACACTATCACCAGTCCTATATGTACTCACACTATCACCAGTCCTGTATGTACCCACACTATCACCAGTCCTGTATGTACCCACACTATCACCAGTCCTGTATGTACTCACACTATCACCAGTCCTGTATGTACCCACACTATCACCAGTCCTATATGTACTCACACTATCACCAGTCCTATATGTACTCACACTATCACCAGTCCTGTATGTACTCACACTATCACCAGTCCTGTATGTACCCACACTATCACCAGTCCTATATGTACTCACACTATCACCAGTCCTATATGTACTCACACTATCACCAGTCCTATATGTACCCACACTATCACCAGTCCTATATGTACCCACACTATCACCAGTCCTATATGTACCCACACTATCACCAGTCCTATATGTACTCACACTATCACCAGTCCTATATGTACTCACACTATCACCAGTCCTATATGTACTCACACTATCACCAGTCCTATATGTACCCACACTATCACCAGTCCTATATGTACTCACACTATCACCAGTCCTATATGTACTCACACTATCACCAGTCCTATATGTACCCACACTATCACCAGTCCTATATGTACTCACACTATCACCAGTCCTGTATGTACCCACACTATCACCAGTCCTGTATGTACCCACACTATCACCAGTCCTATATGTACCCACACTATCACCAGTCCTATATGTACCCACACTATCACCAGTCCTATATGTACTCACACTATCACCAGTCCTGTATGTACCCACACTATCACCAGTCCTGTATGTACCCACACTATCACCAGTCCTATATGTACTCACACTATCACCAGTCCTATATGTACTCACACTATCACCAGTCCTATATGTACTCACACTATCACCAGTCCTATATGTACTCACACTATCACCAGTCCTATATGTACCCACACTATCACCAGTCCTATATGTACCCACACTATCACCAGTCCTATATGTACTCACACTATCACCAGTCCTATATGTACCCACACTATCACCAGTCCTATATGTACTCACACTATCACCAGTCCTATATGTACTCACACTATCACCAGTCCTATATGTACTCACACTATCACCAGTCCTATATGTACTCACACTATCACCAGTCCTATATGTACTCACACTATCACCAGTCCTATATGTACTCACACTATCACCAGTCCTATATGTACTCACACTATCACCAGTCCTATATGTACTCACACTATCACCAGTCCTATATGTACCCACACTATCACCAGTCCTATATGTACCCACACTATCACCAGTCCTATATGTACTCACACTATCACCAGTCCTATATGTACCCACACTATCACCAGTCCTATATGTACTCACACTATCACCAGTCCTATATGTACCCACACTATCACCAGTCCTATATGTACTCACACTATCACCAGTCCTATATGTACCCACACTAGAACCACTCTTAGAAGCAAGTAGACAGGACACTAACATAAGCTTATGCAGATGACACCGCGTTCTTCCCTACAACCAACACTTCCATAACGAACATACTTCACACCTTCAGACAGTTTGGTGAAGGAAGTCGGGCTAAAATAAACATACAGAAGTCTACAATAATGGGTCTGGGGGAATTGATGCCTGGAGTGTGAAAGTTTTAATATTAAACGTTTTGGTTTACATGGGAGGAAATGATTACTCAACCATCATCGTCAAACGGTAACATGAAGGCAATTACACCATGCCAAGAATATAATGTTGTCACGTGTGTATGAATGTATACATTGTATTAGCAAATGTAAAAAGACACTGGTTTTGTACATAATAAACTCCACACAAAAAAATCGTACAAGTCTGTAAAGTGCTAACGCACTAACGTAAATATTTTTTTTAAAAAACAGGCTAACTTAAAATTATGCACCAAATATATAGACATAATGATACAGCAATAAAAATGGGAGATTTTAATGCAAAAGTAGGTACTAGAAGAGCTGAAAATGAGAGACACGTTTTAGGATAATTTTGATTTGGAAATAGAAATGATGCAGGTGACAAATTAATTGAATTTTGCACAGAAAATAAGTTAATGATAGTCAACACACTTTTTAAACAACACCCAAGAAGACTCTTCACATGGACGTCCCCGGACAGTATTACAAAAATCAGATAGATTATATTTTAATACAAAGGAGACGGAGATCAAGCATAACATCTGCAAAAACCATACGAAGTGCACACTGTGATACAGATCATCAGTTATTAGAAGTAAATCTGAAATTAAAACTCAAAAAGCTTATCCGAGGACCAAGGCCACTTAGTTTTGTTCTCACAAAAATACCAGATGCACACACCGTAGAAGTAAGGAATCGTTTTGGGGTCTTAATGTCTGTACAAGAGGAAATGACACCTGATGAACTGGCAGTACTAGAGATATCTAAATAACTGCAGCCAAAGATTTAATTCCCTTCAATAAAAAGCAACTTAAGCCATTCAGACACGTTAGAAATAATACATCAACAAAGGGAACTAAAAAAGAAAGGAGGTGAATCCGATAACAGCAGGAAGAAGTATAAATCTTTAACTCGAGAAATAAGAAAGAATACAAGAAAGGACAAACATCAATATATACAAGATTGCTGTACCAGAATAGAGCAATATCATAAGACAGGAAGAGATTACGAAATGTTCAAAGAAATGAAGTTATTGGCAAGAAATGTTCAGCCTCAGTTGAATGTTATCTGTGACAAGATGGGAGATGCCTTAACAGAATCTAGGCAAATTCTAGAAAAATGGCAGGAGTACTGCAGTAGAATTGATATGAGTGACAGTGAGGATATGAATGAGATACATGAGCCAATGGCAGCAGAGACAGAACCTGAACCCTCATTGGATGAAAATGCATGGGCAATAAAGAACCTGAAAAATGTTAAATCACCTGGATGTGATAAGATATCAGCTGTACTAATTAAAGTGGGATGAGAAGAAATCATACAATCTATCACGCAGTATTTAAAAAGATATGGAAATATAGTATATGGCCAAGAGATTGGAAGAGAACTATATTCATTCCAATACCAAAAAAGGGCAACCTGAAATTATGTACCAACTATAGAACGCTTGCCCTGATCAGTCGTGCAAGCAAAATTCTACTAAAAGACATAATGGGAAGACTTCGTAAGAAAATAGAAGAAGAAATTAATGTGGCTCAAGCTGGATTTAGACAAGGAGGAGGAACACGAGATCACATTCTCTCAATATGTGTTTAATAATAGAGAAGTGCAGAGAATTTGATGTAAACCTATTCTCATGTTTTGTGAATTATTCAAAGGCATCTTACTGTGTACAACATCAGAAACTTTGAGAAATCATGAGGAATATGAGCTTTCCACCACGTGAAATACAACTCATAAGAAAGCTCTATCTGGACCAACAAGCAGCGGTTAGAATAGATGGCGAGACATCAGATTGGTTTGACATCAAGCAAGGAGTCCTTCAGGGATGTGTGCTGTCCCCCAATTTGTTTAACCTGTACGCCGAAAATATAATGAGACATGTAAGAGATGATATAAATAGGGAGCTATATGATGCTCTAAATATCGGTGGTCATGACATACCAGAGATTCGGTATGCTGATGATACAGTATTGCTATCCACAACACAGACTGGTATAGAAAACCCAATAGCCTCAACCCAATTGAATAGTGAAAATCACAACTTATATCTTAACATAGCAAAATCAAAGATCTCATCTCATCTCATCATGTTCCTCTTGTACCTTGCGGTGTCGAGGTGAAGTATAAACTTCGTGAGAGTGCCCGGTTATGGGCTTCGTATATCGACATTCCCATGGATTCTGTTATTCCCTCCGTCCAGCGTTTACGTGGTCGGCCTCTTCCTCTGTTTCCATCTGGTCTGTACGTCATTGCCTGTTGTGGCATGCTGTTGACTGGTAGCCTACTTGCATGGCCAAACCATTTGACTTGCTGCTTTCTAATAAAATCTAGAGCAGCTTTAACCCCCACTTTAGTCCTGATTTCTTCATTTCTGATCTTATCTCTTCTTGATACGTTGAGTATTCTTCTCAGGAACCTCATTTCTGTTGTTGTGATTTTTCTTTTCTCTTTTTCTGTCATTGTCCAGGTTTGGCATTGGTAGCACAGAGTTGGTAGGAAGATTGTGTTGTAAAGTGCTTTCTTAGTAGTTATTGATACATGTTTGTTCTTTAGTATTGGTGCCATTTGTCCAATGAGTTGATTTGCCTTATTGCACCTATTTTCGATCTCGTCTTCTGATCTGCCATTTGATGATATTATACTTCCTAGGTACTTGAAGCTCTTTACTTGTTTCAAGGGATGTTCGTTTAGGTGAATTGTTGCTGTTTGTTCTTCTTTAGTTATAGTCATTACCTCTGTTTTGCTTGTGCTAATTTTCATGTTATGTTCCCTACACATTTCGTTTAGACTATTCATGTGGTCTTGTAATTCAGCTTCTGATTTTGCTATTAGTGCTTGGTCGTCCGCAAACAGGAGTTCTCTAATGGTTAGATTTGCAGATGGTTCTTCTTCTGTGTTCTCGTCATGCGGTATTCTTGCTGTCTCTGCTTGGCTGGTTTCTTTACATATGTTGTCTATATATGTTATGAACAAGAGAGGGGACAGGACACAACCTTGTCGTACTCCAGATCTTATGGTGAAGGGTTCTGAGTGTCCTCCAGTTGCTCTCACTATGCATTCACTGTTGTCGTATAAACTTCTACATAGGTTTGTTAGATGTGTACTCACTCCACATTGTTTAAGGATTTCCCACAGCTTGTTTCTATCTACCCTATCAAATGCCTTTTCTTGGTCAACAAAGGCTAAGTAGAGTGTTTCATTGAATTCAATTGATTTTTCTATAAGTTGTCTAAGAGCAAAAATGGCGTCTGTGCATCCTTTGTTTTTCCTAAATCCAAGCTGCGTTTCGCTTAGCTGGGGTTCTAAAGTAGTTCGTAATCTTTTTTCAAGAATTTTGCAAAATATTTTCCCAGTATGACTCAACAGTGAAATGCCTCTGTATTGTGTGCAATCTCTTTTGCTGCCTTTGTTTTTCCAAATTGGGATAATTATGGCGTTTCCCCAGTCTCGTGGTGTCTGTTGTTCTACCCAAACATGGTTGAATAGTCTATGTAGCCAAGCTGTTCCTACTTCCCTTGCTGCTTTAATTAGTTCATTTGGTATTTCATCCTGTCCTGGTGATTTGTTCAATGGGGCTAATCTGATGGCTTCTATAATTTCTTCTTTTAGTATGTCTGGTTCTAGTTCCTCGGTGACATCTGTGTAGGTCTCTTGAATTCCTGTGACATCTGATGGGATGTTGAGAAGTTGTTCGAAATACTGCTTCCATCTTATTAGGATGTGTTTTTGTTCACTTATTGGTTCTCCATTTTCGCTGTTAATTATTTCAGTTGGGTCAAAGGGTACTCCTCTGGTTCGCATTGCACTTATCTTTTTGTAGAAGTTTCTGGTTGCCTCCTTGTAGTTTTTATTTAGGGTTTCTCCATACTCTTCCCAGTCTTTCTGTTTTTCCCTCTTTACTATTCTACTCACATGTCTTCTCGATATTCTGTATTCTATGAGATCACATTCCTGTTTGCTCTTCAACCACTTTTTATATTTTTCCTTTTTTTCTTTTACCGCTTTCTTTACTTCTGCGTTCCACCAACTTGTTATTTTCTTTATCCGTGTTTTGCATTTTTTCGTGGTTCCGCATGTTATTTTTGCAGTATTTAAAACGCTTGATTTGAACGTCTCCCAATAAGATAATGCATACAGATAAAACTATTATGGAGAAAGAAATATATGTTAACGAGGAAAAATTGGAGGTGGTGGAAAATTGTGAATATCTTGAGTCATTGATTATCAAAAACGGTAACACAATTAAGTAAATTAAGCGACTATCAATTGCTCTTCAAAGACTAAAACAACTGAATAAATTATTGAATGGGACAGACAGATCTACAAAAATTAGATTTTTAAGAGAATGCATCTTTCCCATTGCAACATACGAATGTGAGACCTGGACACTTACTAAACAAGCTGCACAGCGCATAAATGCCTTTGAATACAAATATTATACATGAGTTCTAAGAATATCTTGGGTAAAGAAAAGAACAAATGCATTCATACTTCAAGAGCTGAATATTGAAGAAGGTTGGCTATTAAAGACGAGAAAACAAAGAAAATTGAAATATTTTCATCACTTGAAACGCCACGAAAGTTTGGAGAGAACAATAATGGAGGGGTATATACATGGGAAGAAAGGAAGAGGAAGGCCAAAGAGAAGATGGGTGCAGGATGTGGCGGATGATCTCCGGACACGGGACATCTTGCTTATGATCGATAGGTTTTCCGGAAGGTTGTTATGAGAGCGAGGTTCTGCAAAGGTCATGCTACTGAATGAATGAATGAATATCAATCAATCATGTGCCATGCCGGAAAGCGTGGGTGGTCATGACTCGGCATTTCACTCGAACACCAGTGTCGTGGATCAGCTCAGTGTTCCTGTCCCGTCCATGCCATGTGGCCAAGCCATCCAGGTATTTTCCTCTCGGTCTTCCTCTTGGTCTGTTCCATTCGATCTTGCTAGTTGTCACCAAGTTCTCCAATCCATTTCTTCTCATATGTCCAAAAAATTTTGACTGTCTACGTCTAATTTCTCTAATCAGTTTACGATGTTCATTTGTCTCCTGTAGTACTTGGTCATTGGTTTTTCTGTCTGTCCATGGTATTCTTTGCATTTTCCTCAGAAACCACATTTCTGCAGCCATCAGATGTTTTTCAGCTTGACTGCTCATTTTCCAAGTTTCCCATCCATATAAAAGAGCAGGCTCTATGTATCCCCTCAACACTCTTTTTCTCGTTTCAATTGACATCTTTTTATTGGTCAGAATGTTTTTCATCATGCTATATGCTACTTTCGCCATGGCGATTCTTGTTCTAACCTCTTCAAGGCATCTCCCATCAGATGTTATGACTGTTCCAAGATAATTGTACCTATTCACTTGTTGAAGAATATTTCCATTTACTTGTATATTACATTGAGGCACTTCTTCCTTCCTAGTGACGACCATAACCTGACTCTTTGTACAGTTTAATTCTAACCCCAGTTGCTCACTGTGTACAACAACCGCATTTACTACTTGTTGCAGGTCCTGCGCATTGTCTGCAATTAATACTGTATCATCTGCATATCTAATGTTATTGATGTTTCGCCCTCCAATGCTGATTCCATTTATATCCTCTACATTTCTGAAAATATTTTCACTGTATAGGGAAAAAAGATCTGGAGACATCACACACATCCCTGCCTAACACCTCTCTTAATTGGCTGATACTGTCCCACTTCATTATCAATCCTTATTGCAGCTTGTTGTTTCCAATATATTTTTTTTTATAAGTCTAATGTCTTTCCCATCAATTTGTAGATCTGCAAGCATATCCACCATGTTGACATGTCTAACTCTATCAAAAGCCTTTGTATAGTCAATAAAGCAAAGATGTATATCCTTGTTTACGTCTATAGCACGTTCAATAATTGTTCGCAGCATATACACAGCATTTACTGTACCCTTTCCTTCCACAAACCCACATTTTTCTTCCCCTATCTCAGGTTGTATCTTCTTCCTCACTCTTTGCATGATAATTCTTAGCAAAATCTTTGTGATGTGACTTATTATACTAATTGTTCTATGTTGATCACATTCCAAGGTTCCTGATTTCTTTGGGATTGCAATAAATACAGAGTTACATAATTCATGAGGTATATCTCCAGTATCAAATAATGTGTTCAGCAGTCTGGTGACTTGCTCTAATCCAAATTCTTCTAAAGCTTTAATCATTTCTGTTGTGATGTTATCTGCACCGGGGGCCTTGCCAGCTTTTATATGCTTAAGAACATTTCGAACCTCCATCTCCAAAATTGGCGGTCTTTCATTATTAAATCTAATATCATATTGTTCGTCTCTGTTGTCATCATAAAGGTGTTTCACATAATCTGTCCATACATGTAGAATCTGGTCTTTTTCTATTATGATTTTGCCATCTTTAGTTTTTAGACACCCTGTTGATGTACTTGTTCTTTTATTAGTAAGTTCCTGAATTCTTTTGTGCTCTAATTTAGTATTTTGACTGTTGTGTTGGTTTTCAATTTCTAAGCATTTTTCCTCAAGCCATGATTCTTTTTCCTCCTTTCATAATATTCTGACTTGTCTGTTAATTTCTTCATATTTGACAGAATTATTTTTGTTGAGTCTTCTTGTTTCCATGAGGTGTAAATTTCTTCAGTCATCCATTTCTTACGTCCCACCTTCTTTAATTTTTGAATAGTTGTTTCTGCAGCCAATCTGATTGAATTCTTTAACATTTCCCATTGATCATTCACATCCTGGAATAATATCTCTAGATCAGACAATATATCAAATCTGTTCTGTACTTCTATGTTGAATTTGTTTTGTATTTCCTTGAACGAATATAGACTGTTCAAAATGTGACATAGAAATAGAAAGGAAAATTCTTTACCATGTGGATCATTTAAAATTCCTAGGAACATTTATAACATCAGATGTAAGATTTACAACAGAGTTTAAGAGCAGAATTTTTTATCCGAATATACTTGACAGGACATTGCAGTCAACATCAGTATTTCCATCTGCTGTTTATGTCTTGTCCAGATTACGCTCAGTAGTTTGCCATTGCTTTCTGAACGACTGGCTCACATACCCCCGTAAGTAACCAACGCGACGCGATTCGCTACCGAATCTGGTACAGCTGCGTTACCCACGAGAATATACAGGATTACGGAGAACACCGTTAATCCCTAGGCTAGGGATACCGACAAGAGCAGAATAGGGCAGGCAAAAACAGCATTTCAGAAAATGAAGAGTATCTTATACATTAAGTCATAATCATTGAATGTAAGAAAGAGAGTGCTCAAATGCTATATAGAACCAGTTTTGCTGTATGGCAGTGAATCTTGCAATGTAAATGAACGAATTAGGAAGAACTTAGAAGCAACAGAGATGTGGTTTTTTAGACGAATGTTGCGAATTCCTTGGACTGCCAGAGTAAATAACAACAATTAACTGAATTAGGGTAATGAAACTAGAACACTATATACACCAATAAGAAAGAGACAAACAGCTTTCTTTGGTCATGTGATGAGAAGAGAGACATTGGAGAATATCGTGACAACTGTAAAGATCGAGGGGAAGAGAGGTAGAGGCAGACCAAGAAAAATGATGTTGGATGGATGGATTGAGAAAATATTTCAGTAGAAATTCTTTCATACTCCAAGTATTCACATTCACACTTAGTTTTATTTAAACAAGTTTAACTGTATCACTGAATCTTTCATAATCCAAGTATTCTCATTCACTTTTGCTTTCTAAAATGGTACATCTTGTGTGTAACTGCAACATTTTCCTTACATTAAACATCGCAACAAGCATCCCGTTTTACAAAGTAAAATGCACAACAGGTATATATGGCTTTTGCTTGAGCGCACACACGCGCGCGTGAGTGCGAGAGAGAGAGAGAGCGAGAGAGACAGGTGAGAGAGAGAGAGAGGAGAGAGAGAGAGAGAGAGAGAGAGAGAGAGAGAGAGAGAGAGACACTAACTTCATCACAGGCACAATGGTTTTATTTGGGGCGTGCTGGTAAACTCGTTTAAATCACAGGGTGGATGCAAATTATATACAGTATTTCCAGGAGGGGATAAGTCAGGGAGAAAACCTATCTCCCTGACTTATGCAGTGTGTATGCAAGAAACGTATTCTGCGAATCTAAATTAATCTTTCTTACTCCTGGGGGTGCCATCAACCTCATTGACAAGGCCGTGAATAATGTCTCCGCCCGTATCTTGAAGTCTCCCTGGAAGAAAGTTTGGCCATCTTGTGTACCAGAGAGAGAAGAGTTTGAAGGATTATAGGCAGACGCAGCAGCTGTAGTGGATGAGATTGTGTCCTTGGGCAAAAATATGGGTCTGAATTCGATGGCAACGACTTGGAGGAGCTGATTGAGGACCACAGTCTAGAGCTCTTTTCAGATGAGCTTGTGGATCTTCAGAATGAACAGCTAAAGACATTAAAGGAGGAGCAGTCGTCCGATGACGAGGAGCCAGTGACCGTTTCAACTGCCAGGATTAAAGAAATTTGCAACAAGGGGGCAGACGTCGAAGTCTTCATTGGGAACCATCATCCAAACAAACTTGTTGCTAATAGGGCAGTACACCTGATGAATGATAACACGATGGCCCACTTCAGAAAGATTCTCCAGCAAAGGAAGTGACAAATTTCCCTTCATAGTTTCTTGGTGCAGAACGATCTTCAGTCGGCTGCAAGGAAACAGCGACAAGAAACTACTGAAACTAATCATTCAGAATAGCAAAGAAAGTGACAAATTTCTCATGATCGTTTTCTTGGCAAGAAAGATAGAATAATCCTTTTTTTTTTTTTTATTTTACATTTAATTTATTTGGTTCCTTTTTTTCTCTGTATTTAATATGTGAAGTACACATATTCTTTTCGTTTTGTCATTTAAACGACCGGATGTTAACAAAAAAGAACGATTCTTTCATCTTGAAACGGAGTGTCTCTATTTCACTGATTTCAATGTTTCGGGTTACGAAAGTTTCGGGTTAGGAACCAAGTTCTGGAACGAATTAAGTTCGTACCCGAGGTACCACTGTATATTATATTTGGTATGATTTATGTGTTAACTATTGTGCTTCTACCAAATATTGTTGCTCTTTTGTATTTATACCAATGTAGCATATCTGAGATCTGTTCTTTTAGTTTTAGCCCTGTCTCTTTGTGTGGTGTTCTGTGGTCACATGGAAATGTAATCCCATACAGTTTCATATTGTCTGTGTGTGTTAGGTCTGGAGGGAAATCAGACCGTTGTTTCCACTTTCCCAGGCCCATAAACTGTGATTTATGTATATTATTTTTGGTTCCACTGCTTTCCCCAAGTGGGAAAAGATGCGCAGTATGTTTCAGATGGATGTGTTGCTTGTACCAAGTTCTTTATCTTCACCGGATTCTCCTGTTGGGCCATATATTTGAATAACGTTTATGCTAAAAGGTATACCGCTTAAATTAACTAGTAGAACTCTGTCTGACACAGCCCAATATCCTTGGACAGATTTCGATGTTTGCCGATCCAAGATAATTGCTACCCCTCTTTGTCGATCTTCTCCTCCAGAATAAATAATCTTAAAATCTGCATCTATCTTAATGCCTGCTCCTGTCCAACTCGTGTCGCACATCCTTAAAATATTAACTTTCTCTCTTTCCATTTATTGTTTGATGTTATCTAATTTTTCGTCGTCGTTTAACGTCCTAACATTCCATGTTGCTAATTGTAATGTCTCCATCCTTGTCTTGCGATGATCTGTAGTTAGGCGAATCATAATGAACTAGGGCCGTTTAAGGAAGGTAGTTTGCCGTTGTTTTCCTTCCTTGGCAGTCAAGCTAAAAAAACACCTGATGGCTATAGAAATGTGGATTATGAGGAGAATGCAAAGAATACAATGGACAGACAGACAAATCAATGACCAAGTACTACAGGAAACAAATGAAAATCGTAAATTGATTAGCAAAATTAGACGATTTTGTTTGTTTGCATACCCTTTACAGGACATTGCTGTCAACATCAGCATCTTTCAGCTGATTGTTGATTTCTTGGCAAGATTACGCTCAGTAGTTTGTCATTGCTTTTTGAGCGGCCGGCTCACATACCACGTAAGTTACCAACGCGATTCGAACCACTGCTGATTCTCAGCGTCGTCATGTTACTTACGAGAGTATACGAGATTACGGGGGAAAGTCGCTAACCTCTAGGCCAGAAAGCCGGCGAAATTAGACGTAGACAGTCATAATTTTTTGGACATGTTATGAGAAGAAATGAATTGGAGAATTTGGTGACATCTGGCAAGATCGAAGGGAACAGACCAATGGGAAGACCGAGAAGTAAATACCTTAATGGCTTGGCCACGTGGCGTGGTCAAGACAGGACAACTGAGCTGATCAACCACTCTGATGATCGAGTGAAATGGCGAGTGGTGACCGCCTACGCTTTCCGGCATGGCACATGATAGATGGCGTCATTGCACAAACAATTAGGAAATCTTGATGCATTTAACATCTGGAGTCTTGTTGTATTTGCAAATGTAAAGGAAAGCACATAATGCACCTTGTAAATGCACACTGTTTGCACTAAATAACACCACCTTAAACAGAAGACTTGTAATTTAAAAAAAACGGAAAGGGACATAACGTTATAAGAGCCATTTCAAGGGACATTAATAATAGTAACATGAATTTATTATGTAATTTAAATAATTGTAGTTTTACATTTAAAATTTTTTTAAATTGTCATAGAACTTAACGAAAATTGTATGCAGTATAAATAATGGGATACTGATTTTAAATTATCTTCACGGCTTGTGTACAATTTAAGGCTTTATTTTAGATCTTTGAAAATTTTTATAAATTATTTGCCTATTTCACGTCGATATTAAATGACATTATTTTATCCCTGTTGTTGCATACCGCTATCATGTGTTTTTTTTGTTTGTTTTTGCGTATCCTTTTACAGGACTTAGCTGTCAACAGCAGCATCTTTCAGCTGTCTGTTGATCTCTTGGCAAGATTACGCTCAGTAGTTTGCCATTGCTTTCTGAGCGGCCGGCTCAGTATCCGCAAGTCACGAGCGGGGGTCGAACCACCTCAGTTCTCGCTCCGCTGCGAGACTCTGCGTGATAAACGGGATTACAGAGAGAAAGTGTTGTAACCCCACAGCCAGAGAGACCGGCTATCATGTGTTACTAAACAGATTTTTGCCCGGCCTATAAAAGGCCAATATCAGCCCGCCCCAATTAAATCCTTTGTACTTGTGATTAAGCCGGTCCACCTGGTATAGGGTTAACGTGTTTCTCCGTAATCCTGTATACCCATGTGAAGAACGTGACCTGCGCGAGAATTTGTAGCGGTTCTCGCCGCGTTGGTAACTTACGGTGTATGTGTGCCGGTCGCTCAGAAAGCAATGGCAAACTACTGGGTGTAATCTTGCCAAGAAATCAACAATCAGCTAAAAGATGCTGATGTTGACAGCGATGTCCTGTAAAGGTTATGTAGGGAAAAAAACGTGATTAAGTTGCCAAGTGTGTAACAGACTTCAATCTGTTCTCTCCCTCTCTCTCTCTCTCTCTCTCTCTCTCTCTCTCTCTTTTTTTTTCTCTCTCTCTCCCTCTCTCTCTCACTCTCTCTCTCTCTCTCTCTGTCTCTCTCTCTCTCTCTCTCTCTCTCTCTCTCTCTCTCTCAAGCAAACATGGGATGCTTGCTGTGAGGTTTACTGTGAGGAAATTTGTAGATACATACAAGAGTACCCTATTTATACTTATATAAATTATATAAATATACTTATATAAATATACTTATATAAATATATATTTATATTATATATTTATACTATACTATATATTTATACTATATATATTATATACTATATATTTATACTATATTATTTTTTGTTTCAGTAAATAAAAGTGATTCTGCAATACTGATGACCTTGTTTACACGAAACTAAGTTGAATGAGAATGCCTGGAGTGTGAAAATGTTTCTGTTAAATGGTTTGGTATGCATGGGAACAAATGATTACTTAACCATCATCGTCAACAGGTAATATGTAGGTAGTTACACCATGCCAAGTATATAATGTTGTCACATGTGTATGAATGTATATTCTGTATTCGCAAATGTAAAAAGACATTGCTTTTATACATAATAAATCAACAAAATGTAAACGGCCAACATTCCTTAAAATTCATATCTTTTTTGAAGGGCTCGCGGTTCCCACAGGGGCCAGGGCCGCCCCATTAGGTCCCCACGTCCATGTGTGTCGGGTAATCATCTCGGCCACTGGCAGGTTTACGCGCAGGTACTACACTTTGATCTTAGCCAAAATATTCATTGCTTCGGAATGTTTCATGACACTTTGGTCTCTCTCTCTCTCTCTCTCTCTCTCTCTCTCTCTCTCTCTCTCTCTCTCTCTCTCTCTCTCTCTCTCTCTCTCTCTCTCAGAAGACACACCAGGGTAAATTAGATCTCCACAGACATCACAGATTTCAGTGGGCTTTACTGTAAACACAGCTACTTAATGTCTGTCTTCTCATCACATAACCAAAGAAAGCTGTTAGTTTTGTCTCATTGTTATTGTTGTATGTAATGTTCTAGTTTCAACATCCTCTTTCAGAGACCTGGAACCTCATGGGACGGCTCTTGCTCCTGGGGAATCCTAAGTCCTAAAAACTGAGCACATTTTGTATATTCAGGACATTCAAACACAAATTTTCACAGCTGTGTTCATTAGCAATGTGTAATTGTTCTCCCTTTACTTAACATATGATGCGTCCAATTATAGCTGCTTTTCAACATTATTATTATTATTAATTCATTCAGGAAATGAAACATGTGGTGATCCTGTTTCAGGCCATTTACTTTTATAAAAGAATGGATCTGGAATGCTCGGCCTATTGGCTAAGATCAAAGTGTAGTATCTGCACTTGATCTTACCAAGACTACATGCAAAGCCGGTCATTTCCAAATGACATACGGGGACTTGGGACCTGATGGGGCGGCTCTGGACCCCCCCCCCCCCCCCCAGCCTAATTTCTATAAGGGGAACAGAGAGGCCTTATTATTAAAAAATAAAACATCAAAAATAATCGCTGCACTCTTTACAATTCAATATGAAAACCTTATTTCATATAAAACATTCATCATCTTCACCCATTCACTTCCGTCCATCTATTGAACTGAAATATTTATGATGGTCCAAGTGTGTTATTCTAACAGTTAGAATCTAACGGATACTGTAAGTTTTCCTTTGGAGTTGCTATTACAGGGAAAAAAAAACATTTATCTATATGAATTGAAACATTGCTACATTTGCCGTTCCCGAATAATAAATATTATGCAGTCATTACACAGACATTAGAAAATCTTCCTGCATTTGACATCTTGGGTCTTGTGGTATTTGCATATGTAAAGCAAAACACTAATGCACCTTGTAAATACACATTGTTTTGCACTAAATAAAACCTTATTAAAAGGAAGACATGCAATTATAAAAACGGTAAGGGACATATCGATATAATAACCGTTTCAAGGGACATTACTAAAAGTATTGTGAATATATTATGTGATTTAAATAATTGTAGTATTTATGTTAATCTTTTGTAAAATTATCATAGAAGTTAACGAAAGTTATATACTGCATACAAATTGGATAATGATTTTAAATTATCTTCACGGCTTTTGGACAAGTTAACGCTTGATTTTAGAATTATGACAGGTTTATAAATAATTTTCCTATTTCACGGTGATATTAAATGCCATATTTTATCCTTTTATTGGATGAATTTTCAAAAGCATTGAATAGATTTTTTTATTTTTGTCCGGCCTGTAAATATTCTTAATGACAGCCATAGTGCATGTATCCAGAATATAGGCGAACAGAGGAGTAAGGTCCAGGCCAGTGGGAATTTCATTCGTCCGCGCCGGACAACAACGCAGAGACAACAATGGCCACGCTGCCGACTTGCCGCTTCCGACCATTTCCGATGGTGCGGATGACTGGGAACTGACCGTGGATTTAAAGGGCCGTGACAAACCCTGAGGTGATTCAAAAGTCTGACTTGCGACCTGACATTGTACTTCGCTCCTCGTCAGCCAAGCAGCTAACACTGAATGAGCTGACAGTCCCATACGAGTCCAATATTGAGGAGCAGCACACGTACAAGATAGAGAAGTACGATGACATGGTTGCGAGTCTTAGGCTGGAAGGGTACACCGTCAGGCTATTCGCCGTAGAGGTAGGCGCCAGATGTCTAGTCTCCATCTCCGTGTATAACGTGCTAAAGCAAATGGGCATTAAGGCACTAGCCAGGCGGCCTTAATTCCTCAGGCTCATGACCTCCCCCCCCCCCCCCCCCACCTTGTCATACACCGTAAGGTACTATATTGGCAGTAAATGATAGTTTGACAGAAAATTTTTTTTAAAAATCGGTGCACTTAGGGCAATTCCATATGAAAACTTTATTTCATATAAAACATTCAACATTTGTACACATTGTCTCTTCCGTCCATCTATGGAACCGAAGACTTTACACGGATCTAAGTGTGTTATTCTAAAGCAGTGGTTCTCAACCTTTTTTTGCCTGTGTCCCCCTTCACCATATTTTCAGAACGTCATACCCCCCCCCCCTTTCTTGCTTCCTACCTAAAAATCTCCCCCCTCCCCTTACACAGTATACGTAATAATGGAAGCTAAATTTAATAGCAAATACTAAAACAAGCCTAGACGTCCACATAAAACATGATTTCTGGGTCCACTTACCTTATAAAATGAATTTTAGAAGGGTGAGACGTACAGAACTGTAAAGTATGAAGGGAAAAACAATATCAAGTAATCAGTTCTTGTATTAACTCGATCTTGAAATAATCTTAATTCCCCACCTGGAAACTCTAAAATTCTCTCCCCAACCCCACCGGTTGAGAACCACTATTCTAAAGCTTACTGTAAGTTTTTCTTTTGAATTTCAGTTACTGAAAACAATTATCGACATGAATTGAAACATAGCTATGTTTGCGGTTCCAGAATAATAAATAATGTGCAGTCATTACTCAGACATTTATGAAATCTTGCTGCATTTCACATCTGGGGTCTTGTTGTGTGTGCAAATGTACAGGAAAACACGCAATGCACCTTGTAAATACACAATGTTTTGCACTAAATAAAACCGCGTTTCAAGGGATATTACTACATGTAACATGAATATATATATATATATATATATATATATATATATATATATATATATATATATATATATATATATATATATATATATATTGGGTAGCGGGGTAGGGGTATCCCCTATCAAAGGAGAAGTAAGGCGCCTCCTTCCCTCCGCTAGCCTACGGGACACCCTTGGGCAAGGTGGAGTACCCGTTTAGCCCCCCGATCAGGGTTACGTGAAGCCATGGGTGCAGGTGGTGGATGAAGATGTAGAGCAGCCGACAGATAGTTGTAGGTTATGGTCTACACCTTCACGACGGTAGGCAGAGGATCTCCTTTTTTGAGGAGACAATGGCTACGGTCACTGACCAGTATGGTCACTGCTGGGAAGGAAAGCAATGGCAAACTACCTTCTTTACACATGCCAAGAAAATCATGTTGTGTTCACTTAAGTCACAATTTTTTGGGCATGTTATGAGAAGAAATGATTTGGAGAACTTGGTGACAACTGGTAAGATCGAGGGGAACAGACCAAGGGGAAGACCTAGAAACAAGTATCTGGATGGCTTGGCCTTGTGGCATGGTCGAGACAAAAACACGGAACTGATCCACGACTCTGTTGATCGAGTGAGATGGCAGAACATGACCGCCCACGCTTACCGGCATGGCACATGATGGATGGATGGTATATATATATATATATATATATATATATATATATATATATATATATATATATATATATATATATATATATATATATATATATATATAAAAGGCAATGTGTGTGGATATGTATGTCCTTTATGCGTTGGCGAACGGCCCATCCGATTGAGATGAAATTTTCTACACGCCTTCCTCTCATTCCAGCGCTGCCAACTGTCATATTTTTGTTTCTTCTTCCTCCTCCTCCCTCCTCCCCCTCCCTAAATACGTGCGTAAATATATGATGATGATGATGAAAGAATCCCCGAACCAAAACGCTAGGACAAGCGAAGAAAATGTCGTGACTACACAGAATCGTCACACGGCAATCATCATCATCATCAGGTGCCGTGCCGGCTGGCGTAGGCGTTCATGGTTCTCCATAGATCTCAATCTTTGGTTTTCTGGATTAACTCTGCTGCTGATATATATGCCTCCATGCCACGGCAATATCAATAACAATTCATCTTTTTATGTGTAAGGAAGTTATCTACAGTCGTGTAGAAGGGAAGAACAATCAATGGAAGGACCGAAATCACAGAACCTAGACGAGTATGAATTCGGAATGGCGAACTCCCTCCTCCTCTCTTCTCCTCCTCCCTCCTCCTCCTCCCTCCTCCTCACTCTACCTCCTCCCCCTCCTCCTCCTCCCTCCTCCCTCTCCCTCTTTCTTCTCCGTCTTCCTCTCCCTTCCTCCTCCATCCTCCTCCCTACTACTCCTTCCTCCTCCTCCTTCCTTCTCCTCCATCCTCCTCCCTCTCCCTCCTCCTCCTCCTGCCTCCTTCTCATTCATCCTCCTCCCTTTTCCACCTCCTCCCTCCTTCTCCCTCTTCCTCCTCCATCCTACTCCCTCCTCCTCCCACTACCTCCTCCTCCTCCTCCATCCACCCTCCTCCTCCCTTCTCCTGTTCCTCCTCACTTTCCTTCCTCCTCCTCCTCCCTCTACCTCTTCCTCCCTCTATCCTCCTCCTCATCCCTCCTCCTCCACCCCCCTTTCCTTCCTCCCCTCCTCATTCTCTCTCCTCCTCCCTCCTCCCTCCTCCTCCTTCCTCCTTCTCCCTCCGCCTCCTCCTCCTCCCTCCTTCCCCTCCTCCCTCCCCCTCCCTCCTCCCTCCCCCTCCCTCCTCCTCCTCCTCTCCCCTCCTCCAATTCCTACCGTCTTCCTCTTCCCCTCCCCCTCCTCCCTCTCCCTCCTCTTCCTCCTCCATCCTCTTCCTCCCTCTTCCTCCTCCTCTTCCCCCTTCCTCCTCCTTCCTCCTCCTCCCTCTTTCTCCTCTCTCCTCCTCCCTAATCCCTTTTCTTCCCTCCTTCTCCTCCCTCTACCTAATCCCTCCTCCTCCCTCCTCCTCCTTCCTCCACATCCCTCCTCCTCCTCCTCTCCCCTCCTACTCCTACCCTTTTCCTCTTGCCCTCCCCCTCTCCCTCCTCTTCCTCCTCCATCCTCCTCCTCCCTCTTCCTCCTCCTCCTCCTCCCTCTTCCTCCTCCTCCCTACTCCTTCCTTTTCTTCCTCCTCTCCTCCTCTCTCCTCCCTTTTCCTCCCCTCCCTCTATTTCCTCCCTCCTCCTCCCTCCACCTCCCTCTTCCTCCTCCTCCCTCCTCATCATTCCTCCTCCTCCCCCTCCTTCTCCTCCCTCCTCCTTCTCCCTCCTATTTCTACCTCTTCCTCCCTCCTCCTCCTCCCTCCTCCTCCTCCTCCTCCCTCCCTCTCCCTCCTCCCTCCTCCTCCTGCGTTCTCCTCCTCCCTCCTCCTCCCTCCTCCTCCTCCCTCTTCCTCCTCACTCCTCCTCCCCCTCCTCCCTCTCCCTCCTCCATCTCCCTCCTCCTCCCTCCTCCTCCTTCCTCCACATCCCTCCTCCTCCTCTCCCCTCCTCCTCCTACCCTCTTCCTCTTGCCCTCCTCCCTCTCCCTCCTCTTCCTCCTCCATCCTCCTCCTCCCTCTTCCTCCTCCTCCTCCCTCTTCCTCCTTCTACCTCCTCCTTCTACCTCTTCCTCTCTCCTCCTCCTCCCTTCTCCTCCTCCTCCTCCATCCTCCTCCCTCCCTCTCCCTCCTCCCTCCTCCTCCTCCTGCGTTCTCCTCCTCCCTCCTCCTCCCTCCTCCTCCCTCTTCCTCCTCCCTCCTCCAACCCCTCCTCCCTCTCCCTCCTCCATCTCCCTCCTCCTCCCTCCTCCTCCTTCCTCCACATCCCTCCTCCTCCTCTCCCCTCCTCTTCCTACCCTCTTCCTCTTGCCCTACCCCCTCTCCCTCCTCTTCCTCCTCCATCCTCCTCCTCCCTCTTCCTACTCCCTCTTCCTCCTCCTCCCTCCTTCTTCTTTTACCTCTTCCTTCTACCTCCTCCTCTCTCCTCCCTTTTCCTCTCCCTCCCTCTATCTCCTCTCTGCGTTCTCCTCCTCCCTCCTCCTCCCTCTTCCTCCTCCCTCCTCCAACCCCTCCTCCCTCTCCCTCCTCCATCTCCCTCCTCCTCCCTCCTCCTCCTTCCTCCACATCCCTCCTCCTCCTCTCCCCTCCTCTTCCTACCCTCTTCCTCTTGCCCTCCCCCCTCTCTCTCCTCTTCCTCCTCCATCCTCCTTCTCCCTCCACCTCCCTCTTCCTTCTCCTCCCTCCTCATCATTCCTCCTCCTCCTCCCCCACCTTCTCCTCCCTCCTCCTTCTCCCTCCTCCTTCTACCTCTTCCTCCCTCCTCCTCCTACCTCCTCCTCCTCTCTCCTCCTCCTCCCTCCTGCTCCCTCCCTCTCTCTCTCCCTCCTCCCTCCTCCCTCCTCCTCCTCCTGCGTTCTCCTCCTCCCTCCTCCTCTTCCCTCCTCCTCCTCCCTCTTCCTCCTCCCTCTTCCTCCCCCTCCTCCCTCTCCCTCCTCCATCCTCCTTCTCCCTCCTCCTAATACCTCCTCCTCTCTCCTCCTCCTCTCTACTCCTCCTCCCTCCTCCTCCTTCCTCCTCCTCCCTCCTCCTCCTTCTCCTCTTTCCCCCCTCTTCCTCCTTCCTCCTCCTCCATCCTCCTCCTTCTCCTCTTTCCCCCCTCTTCCTCCTCCCTCCTCCTCCCTCCTCCTCCTCCTCCCTCCTCCTACTCTCTCTGCCTATCTCTTCCTCCCTCCTCCTCCTCCTCCCTCCACCTCCCTCCTCCACCCTCTTCCTCCTCCTTCCTCCTCCTTTTTCTTCTTCTTCTGCTGCTGCTGCCGCCGCTCCATTTACCCAAGTTAATTGTTGGGGGAATATGTAAAGATCTTTCAAGTGCTCTTTCTAATGCTTTTTGTCCGTTTATCTAAGGTTGTTCTAACCGCAACCAATAAATGATTAGACAGACAGACAGACAGACAGACAGACAGACAGACAGACAGACAGACAGACAGACAGACAGACAGACAGACAGACAGACACAGACAGAGAAGGAGGGACAGACAGATAGACAGACAGATAGATAGTCGGGAACGGGAACGGGAGCTTATATGACTACTTATATGAATTAAATGAGATGCTCCACACCAGAAGCCAGGCGATGCCGGGCAGGGTCAGACAGACAGACAGACAGACAGACAGACAGACAGACAGACAGACAGACAGACAGACAGACAGACAGATAGTCGGTAACGGGAACCGGAGCTTATATGACTACTTATATGAATTAAATGAGATGCTCCACACCAGGAGCCAGGCGATGCCGGGCAGGGTCAGACAGACAGACAGACAGACAGACAGACAGACAGACAGACAGACAGGCAGACAGTCAGGAACGGGAACGGGAGCTTATATGACTACTTATGTTAATTAAATGAGATGCTCCCCACCTGGGACTGGGCGAAGCCGGGCCGGGTCTGCTAGTATATATATAATATATATATATATTTTATTCGCATATCCTTTACAGGACATCGCTGTCAACAGTAGCATCTTTCAGCTGTCTGTTGATTTATTGGCAAGATTACGCTCAGTGGTTTGCCATTGCTTTCTGAGCGGCCGGCTCAGTTATCCCGCAAGTCACCAGCTGGGGTCGAACCGCTCCCAGTTCTCGCCCGCTACGAGACTCTGCGTGATAAACGGGATTACGGAGAAAGTGGTGTAACCCCTCGGCCAGAGAGACCGGCATTCATATATTGTGTGGGTCAAATAATTGTAGAATTTATCTTTATCTTTTATGAAATTATCATAGAAGTTAACGACAGTTATATGCATCATAAAGACTTGGATAATAATTTTACATTATTTTCACAGTTTTGGTAAAATGCAATGCTTTATTTTAGATTTTTGAGAATTTTATAAAGAATGTTTGTATATTACGTCAATATTACATGTAATATGTTATCCTTCTCATGGATACAAATTCCACACAAGTTCTAACATATTTTTGTCGGACCTGTGAAAGGCCAACCTAATAATATCAAATGAAAAATTCTTCTCGACCTTTTGGCTGTCGGATAACACAATGTTATTTAATTTTGCGGCAGTGGTTTCGATTGTTTTCACCACGTGTAGATCTGGATTAAAGATTTCCTCTGTCAAGGATTATCGAAGATGGAAAACCAAATTGTAAAACGTGTCAAAGTCAACATGAGGGAAGGTTTTGAGGGAGGAGCGCTCCACCAAGCAAACACACTTGTGTTTTCTATATCAGGGCCTCGTGTATTTCGGTTCAACTAATGGCGAGCGTCTTGAAGGGGGCCTTGCGGGATCGGTAGGCAAGGGATAAAATCCATCTACCGTTTTGAGGACCCTAAAAGATGGTACACTGACACCGGAAGCAAGGGCGGCTCATTGTAAACGGCTTCACGGGATGAAGCATAAACTGCAGGATCCTAAATTAACTATTGTAATCGAAAACATAGAGAAGGAAAAGACCAAGGCTATGATTCACTGGATGCCTACAAAAGCAAATGTTGAGACAGTGAAGCAAATAGCCGAGGATATTTCGGGAGATATAAATGTGGAAGTGCATAAACTTAAAAACAGCACGGACAAGTGGTTACTTCTGTGCAACCCGACAGAACCTCTATCATATTATGTGGACATGGAGTTGGACGAGGTAGAAGATAAGCTACACCGTCTCTTCATAGCAGTTCCGGGGAGCCGTATGGCGTTTACAGTCTGTGGGAAGGACTCCCACTGGAGTAATAAATGGCCAAAGTACAAACCCAGAAGGGGGCTAGACTGGCATTAAGAGTCACCTGGAACCCCCAGACAGATCAGCATATTAAGGAGGGTGAAGAAGGTTTCCATCTGGTCACTAGGAAAAGGGGACTCTCAACCAAGAGCCTGTCTGATGGCGAGAGCACGACACCTCCAGCCCCCAAACCCCTGTTACCACGCTGCTGCCCCTCAACAACCACGACTACCCTACACCATCTGAAGCGCACAATACAAACAAAAAGAAATATGTAAGTAATTATACTAAACAGATAACGACCAGCGCCATGACCTGAAGAGACAGTGATAAAATCAACACACCACCACGACGAAGAAGCCTGTCAGATTCTTCTCCACGCCTCGTTATTGACTTGGATATTTCAAGCCCGGCGAAGGAATCTACTATATATTTCCGGAAATGATAAAATGAATACAGACAGTTTAAACAATAAATATAATTATACTCAACAGGTCAGGTTTGTATACTACAATAAAACTGGCAGCGGAAATTAAAATCATGAATTTTAACATTCGAGGTACAAGATCCAACATTAATGATCTTATACCACTTATACACAAATATAAACCTGATTTTATACTCATACAGGAAACTAACGTTAACACCGACGAACACGAATACAAGACTGACAATCTTACCTACACAAGAATAACAATATTACCAATGTAAGACTGGCAATTCTACCGATACACGAATAACAATCCTACCAGCACAAGAATAACAATAATACCAATACAAAAGTAATAATTCTGCATACACAAAAATAACAATCCTACCGAGACAAGTGTAACAATCCTACCTACACAAGAATAACAATCCTACGAATACAAGACTGACAATCCTACCAAGACAATAGTAGCAATCATATCTACACACTAATAACAATCCTACCAAAATAAGAATAACAATCCTACATTCAAAAGAATAACAATCATAAATAGACAAGAATAACAATGCTAACAAAACAAGAATAACAATCCTATCTACACAAGAATAACAATTCTACCAATAAAAGAATGGCAATATTATCAATACAAGAGTAACAATCCTACCAAGACAAGAATAATCCTACCAATATCAGGTTAACAGTCCTACTAATATAAGAATACCTTTTTTTTTTTTTCCCGCGTTTCCATCCTGTTTCAGGATTTTGCTGTCAACACCAGCATCTTTCAGCTGTATGTTGATTCCTAGGCTAGATTACGCTCATCAGCACGCCACGACTTTCTGAGCGACCGGTTCCATACTCTCATAAGTCACTTTTACGATTCGAACCACTGCTAATTCTCGTCGCGTCACGTGACGAGAGTATTCGGGGTTAGCGGAGAAAGCTGCTAACCCCTCGGCCATGGAGCCGGCAAACAATTCTACCTGCACGAAATAAATGGACAACATAATCCGACATATAAAACAAAATGTTTGCACATCCTTTACAGGACATCGCTGTCAACATCAGCATCTTTCAGCTGATTGTTGATTTCTTAACAAGATTACGCTTAGTAGTTTGCCATTGCTTTCTGAGCGACCGGCTCACATATCCCGTAAGTTACCGACGCGGCCACAACCGCTGCCGATTCTCGCCGTCGTCTCGTTACTCATGAGAATATACGGGATTATGGATAAAGTCGCTAACCCCAGAGAGGCCGGCAATCCGAGATATACAAGATAAATTAAAGCAATGTTTCTATCTATTCAAATTAAACAAACAACATAGTCATTTCTTCTATAGACAATACAATAGGACCCTTAACTGTACATATATTCTATCAACAAAGTCCTAACCTACACACGATTAAGCAACATAACAACTTGTGATATATGAACTAATTAACCCTACATACACATGATAACAACGTATTACAATATAAAAGATTTTGCGGGGTGGGGGGGGGGGGGGGGGTTGAGTATTCTCGAGGTATGGTTTCCGCCAACAGTGCTGGAGGTCCCGGGTTCAAGCCCCGGTGAGGGTCGGGATTTTTTCACGTGGACTTCTAGTAACACAATTTCTCCTGGTCTCTGAGTAGTGAGATCGGACGCCCGTGTGTATTATTGCGCACGTAAAAAAATCCCCTATCAGTTGAAAACGGCGCTACAATGGCAAAATCTCGAGTTAAAAATCTACCCAAAGTGTTTCAGGATCCTCGCCGGTGCTACGGAGTTAGTGCACTGAGTTGAGATTCTCCGAACTCATGCTTGAGTTAGGAGTAGAACGGAGCACTTTATTGGATACACCCGTGTGCCGTGATGTTGATCCGTCGACTAAACTAAATTAAGCTAAGCCAATATTAACAAATAGTTCTAGGATCGTGTTTTTATAGACCAATCAGTACTTGATGGGTGTGTGATCAATATTTCTCAGCCGACTTTACCTCCCACGACATTCCCTGGTGTCCTTTTAGGCTGGGTTGTGACCTGGAAGCCCAGGTCAATTAAAAAAATGTCTCCCGATTCAGACTTGACCTCATGACCACGGGCCGGCAAAGGAGCTTCTAGCACAGTGGTTCTCAACCTTTTTTGGCCCATTCCCCCCTTCACCATATTTTCAGAACGCCATCTCCCCCCCCCCCTTTCCTATCAAAAATTTGGCCCGTTCCCCCCTTCACCGTATTTTCAGAACGTCATTTCCCCCCTTTCATATTTCCTATCTAAAATTCCCCTCACCGCTACACAGTATACGTAAAAGTGGAAGGCAAATGTAATAGCATATACTAAAACAAGTCTAGACATCCACATAAAACATGATTTGTGGATCTACTTACTTTATAAAATGAATTTTAGAAGGACGAGACATACATAACTGTAAAGTATGAAGGGAAAAACTATGTCAAGTAATCGGTTCTTGTATTAACACGATCTTGAAATGGTCTTCATTCCCCCCCTGGAAACCCTGAAATTCCCCCCTGGGGGGGGGGGGGGAATTCCCCACCGGTTGAGAACCACTGTTCTAGCAACAGCGCTGCCATGGCTTCAAAATCCTTATACATGGACCAAAGTAGACATCTATTGGTTTATTATGATGTCATCGGGACTTCACATTTTGTAGAGAAATAGGCAGCCAGTCTTTCTCTCATGTAAGGAGACGACTAATACAGGCGTTGATCCCTCATGCAACCGTGCACATGACACCATAAAAGTTATCTACTAAGCTTATACGTCCGCTCGGATTCCTATACACAGTAAATTAAAGCAATGCTCCTACTTATCACAAAATGCCCATCTATTCACACAAAACAATATGAGGCAGGCTTGATTTCTCTCAGTGGGTATGTATTTGTACTGCAAGCAAATGAGATCAATAACAGATAAACCAGGCTGCATCTAGAGAACTAAATATGAATAATCATAAATAATAGTTCCATAATGGGAAAAGCTTCTGTGTTTCATCTCCCATAAACCATCAACCACCTCAAGCCCAGCGTGATTGGTTGTCTTCTTCTTCAGCGTTCATCCGGAGAGTTGTTTTTTTTTTAGACGTGATTGCGTTGTCCTGTTTACAGCAAAGCTGCGTTCTTGTGTCGTTAGGCCGTCACATCCGACTTCTGCGGGTGTTTTTACCGGGTTAACTTTCCCGTGTGTCGAAGGACATTCGACTCTCACTCTAACGTAGTTGCGTTGAGCCTGTTTACAGCAGAGTTGCGTTCTTGCACCATTAGGCCGGCACATTCGACTTCTGTGGGTGTTTGTTGACCAGTTTAACCTTCCCGGGTATTTCGAAGGACATCAGACTCTCACTCGGATGTAGGTTAACCTTCCCGGGGTGTGATTGGTTGAATATTGTAGCTAAAGTTTTCTATGGGATGTCAGTCTCACACGCCAACAACCCCACCCCACCACCACCACCCCACCCCCTTTCCCCCATAAGGTGCATTTTACATGCTAGATAGTTTACACTGTTACTATTCTTGGCATCCCTTAGGGGTAAGGCTAACACAGGGCGGAGTGTTTATAGCAAGAAATACAAGGATTGACCAATATAGTACCCACAGAAAGTGAACAAGGACGACACATAAAACACAAGTTATTATCAGGATCAAGAAACTCAAGCACACAGTGTGTACAATAACAGCAAATGAGACAATACATACAATAAGATAGATTCTTATCTAGGGTTCATGAAAACTGGCGGGGAAAATAACAACATGCAGAATAACAACGCAAAGACAGCATTCCAGCAGATTAACATTCTGTGAACTTTCTTGTTCTTGTGCGATCAACTTGCTATGCCTGGTGCATTGCGTCCATTGTAGTGTGTGGATGTCCGCTTTCTGGTCCCATACCACATTGTAGTGTGTAGCTGTCCGCTGTCTTGTCCCATGCCACATTTTAGTGTGTAGATGTCCGCTTTCTGGTCCCATGCCACACTGTAGTGTGTAGATGTTCGCTTTCTGGTCCCATACCACATTGTAGTGTATAGATGTCCGCTTTCAGGCCCCATGCCACTTTGGCCAACATCTACCTACTGAGAAGGTTTTCCGAGCAAAGTGGTTACTCCGTCTGCCTCGCATTCTGAAGGTCGTGCATTCATTCTTCTGACTCTGTCATTCAGATATGACACAATTTGTTGCATATCCTATACAAGATGTTTTAATCAACCATATCATGTGTTGGATGTTTGTCATCTGATAGGCAATTGTCCAGTTATTTTTTATTTCTTTCTGAAAAGCATGAGTGATTTTTTCTGAAATTCCTCAGGGTCATAGCTTGAAACTACGGAGTCTGTGCTTTGTGCCATTCTCTCTGCAAGTGGCTTGCCCTTCTGAGGAGATGGACAGGGCATATGGAATAAAAACCACTGCAATGAGGTCGACCCTCTCGACTTAAATGTAACTTATTCCTCTTCATGGAAGTAATAACATGAGTTTCAGCAAGTTATAAACTACCCACACCACTGTATGTCTAAATCGTGAACATTGGACAAAGAGTAAAATGTCCACACTACAATATTTCTAAATCAAGGATATTGAATAAAGAATAGAAAGAAACAATACTGAGTAGAAAATAAAACACTGAAAGAAGAGATGGAGGCACCAAATGAGTTAAAAATAAGCAAACACAAGGAAACTCTGAATAAACAGAAAGAAGCACTGAATAAAGAGCAGTAAGAAACAATTAATAAAATGTAGTAAGAAGCACCAAACCGAATAAATAGACAGAAACATGGTATAAAGGTAGATGTAAACACTGAATACAGAGTAGTAAGAAACGCTGAATGAACAGAAAGAAACACTGAACAAAGAGTAAAAGGAAACACTGAATAAACAGAAAGAAACTGAATAAAGAGTATAAAGAAACGACTCCATGGAGATGTAGTTACTCAGTAGAATGCTAAGAATAACAGTATTCAAGAACTTTTACCCTCAACATGGGGCATAAACCCTTAAGCAGAGGCAGAAAAAAAAATTTAAATTCTATAATATTTAATTTCTACGTTCTGATATGGTATGGGGTTTGATACTGAAGACTGCTGACAAATAAAATAATGTCAAATTGACTTTGCACTTAAAGGTTGTCATGGAAATTAAGATAAACAGCGACCATATTGGAAATTTAAGGGGCTCTAAAATAGTCATTCTTTAATGTACAGGCTCTATGTTTCGTATATATGTACATATATAGACAATTTAAAATTTTGACAGAAAAGTTTTGTGATAAATCTTGGCATTTTTGTCTTTCATAATTTTAAATCTTTAACGACATTTTTCATGACAAATTTTTTTGACTTCTGCACAAAATCTAATTCTTAATTTTACAGAATGCTTTGTACATAATGTAAGTAATACACTGAAGAATAAGAGTGCATAATCATATTATAATCTTTCAAATAGTATTTTTTTTGAGAAAATCTGACTAAATTTCAAAACAAACAAATAAACAAACAAACAAACTGGCGAAATGAGAAAACGGGAAATAAATTATTTTCATCTTTTTAAAAAATACTAACAATTTTATCTTAAATACGAAAACAAGTTATTTTACACAGGAAAACATTAGAACAATCCTGATGCAAATGGGTTGCATGCAGCTCCTCTTGTCTCTTCAGTTTGGCCGCTCTAATACCATTTTCAGAAAGCAAATGTGAATGAGAATACTCGGAGTATGACACATTCAGTGATGCAGTTAAACTTGTTTACATACAACTAAGTGTGAAGGAGAATACCTATTGTATGAAAGAATTTCTACTGAAAGATTTCAGTTTACTTGAGAGAAAATGATTACGCCACCACCATCATCAACAAGTAATGTGTAGGTAATTACACCATGCCATGAATGTAATATTATCAAGTGTATATGAATGCATATTCTGTATTCTCAAATGTAAAAAAAACAACAACATCAGCACTTCGAATTGTTTCACTTCACTGTGGCTAAGACCAAAGTGTAGTATCGGTTCTTGTATCACGACAGTGATTAAGGATGCTGTAAGATTGACTTAGGAAGTGTAATTACAGAAAATAACAATTTACCGATATAAATTGACACATCGCTACATTTGCCGTTCCAGAATAATAAATAGTATGCAGGCATTATGATTATAATGTAAACATATGCAGATGATACAGTATTGGTGGCGGATAATGCAAAAGACCTACAACAATTGTTGGACATTGTAGTAACAGAGAGTGGAAAGAAAAGACTCTCCCTGAAATTCAAGAGAACAGTAACAATGATGATATCAATGAAAATGGTGACACCAAAATGTGACATAGAAACAGAAGGCGAAATTCTTCACCAAGTGAATAATATTAAATACCAATGGGCATTTATAACATCAGATGGGAGATGTCCAACAGAGATTAAGAGCAGAATAGGGCAGGGAAAAGCCGCATTTAAGAAAATGAAGAGTATCCTATGATATGAGGCACTATCAACGAATGCAATAAAGAGAGTGCTGAAATGCTATATAGAACCAGCTTTGCTGTATGGCAGTGAATCTTCGAATGTAAATCAACAAATTAGGAAGAACTTAGAAGAAACAGAGATGTCGTTTTTGAGACGAATGTTGCGAATTCCTTGGACTGCCAGAGTAACTAACAACGATTGCCTGAAACAGGCTAATGAAACTAGAACAATATATGCAACAATAAGAAAGAGACAAACAGCTTTCTTTGGTCATGTGATGAGAAGAGAAACTTTGGAAAACATCGTAATAACTGGAAAGATCGAGGGGAAGAGAGGCAGAGGCAGACAAATAGAAATGATGCTGGATGAATTGAGACGGTGGCATGGAGGAATATCATCAGCAGAGTTGATCTAGAACTCCAAAGACCGAGATCTGTGGAGAGCCATGAACGCCTACGCCAGCTGGCAGGACACTTGATGATGATGATGCAGTCATTGCACAGTCATTGCACAGACATTCTTGCTGCATGTGACGTCTGGGGTCTTGTTGTATTTTGCAAATGTAAAGGAAAACACACAATGCACCTTGTGAATATCTGCACTTGATCTGGCCATGGCCACTAGCAGCGGTGGTCATCACAATGACATACGGGGACTTGGAACCTCATGGGGCGGATCTTGCTCCTGGGGAATCCTGAGTCCTAGAAATTAAGCACATTTTGTATATTCAGGACATTCAAACACAAATTTTCACAGCCAATGTTTAATTGTTTTCCTTTTATGATGCGTGAAATTATCGCTGTTTTTCAACATCATTAATATTATTTCATTCAGGAAAATAAAAATGTGATAAGCATGTTTCAGGCCATATCTTATATATAAATTAGGATGTCCGTATCTCTGTCTGTCTGTATCTCTGTATGTATGTATGTATGTCCTTTATACGCTCGCGAACGGGCCATCCGATTGAGATGAAATTTTCTACACGCCTTCCTTTCATTCCAGAGATGCCAACTGTCGTAGTTTTTTTTTCTTCTTCCTCCTCCTCCCTCCTCCCTCCTCCCCCTCCCAAAATACGTACGTCCAGGAAATGGTCTTCTACATAGACACTTCTCTCTGAGGTCCGCGATAACATATTAACCTGGTGGGATGGCAATCAATCATCCTACTACCTCCTCCCTCCTCCTCCCTTCTCCCTCTTCCTCCTCCCTCTTCCTCCCTCCGCCTCCTCCCTCCTCCCACTCTCTACTCCTCCTTCCTCCTCCCTCCTCCTTCTCCTCCCTCCTTCTCCCTCTTCCTCCTCCCTCTTCCTCCCTCTTCCTGCTCCCTCCGCCTCCTCCCTCCTCCTCCTCCCTCCTCCTCCCTCTCCCTCCTCCTACTCCCTTCTCCTCCTCCTCCTCCTCCTCTCTCCTCCTCCCTCCTTCTCCCTCTTCCTCCTCCCTCCTCCTCCCCCTCCTCCTCCACCCTACTCCTCCCTCCTCTTCCTAATCCCTCCTCCTCCCTCCTATTCCTCCTGTCTCCTCCTCCCTCCTTCTCCCTCCACCTCTACCTCTTCCTCCCTCCTCCTTCTCCCCCCTCCTCTCTCCTCCTCCTCCCTCCTCCTCCCTCTCCCTCCTCCCTTCTCATCCTCCCCCACCTACGTTCTCCTCCTCCCTCCTCCTCCTTCTCCCTCCTCCTCCCCCTCCTCCTCCTCCTCACCCTCCTCCCTCCTCCTCCTCCTCCTCCTTCACCATCCTCCCTCCTCCTCCTCCCTCCTCCTCATCCTCCCTCCTCCCTCCTCCTCCCTCCTCCTCCCTCTTCCTCCTCCTCCTCCCTCCTCCCTCCTCCTTCTCCCCTTTCCCCCCTCTTTCTCTTAATCCTCCTCCTCCCTTCTCCTCCCTCCTATTCATCCCTACTCCTCTTCCTCCCTCCTCCTCCTCTCTCCGCCTATCTCTTCCTCCCTCCTCCTCCCTCCTCTCTCTTCCTCCTCCCTCCTCTCTCTTCCTCCTCCCTCCTCCTCCCTCTTCCTCCTCCTCCTCCCTCCTCCTTCCTCCTGCTCCCTCCTCCTCCTCCCTTCTCCTCCCTTCTCCTCCTCCCCTCCTGTCTCCTCCTCCCTCCTTCTCCCTCCTCCTTCTACCTCTTCCTCCCTCCTCCTCCTCCCTCCTCCTCCCTCTCCCTCCTCCCTTCTCATCCTCCCCCACCTACGTTCTCCTCCTCCCTCCTCCCTCCTCCTCCTTCTCCCTCCTCCTCCCCCTCCCTCCTCCCCCTCCTCCTCCTCCTCCTTCACTCTCCTCCCTCCTCCTCCTCCTTCACCATCCTCCCTCCTCCTCCTCCCTCCTCCTCATCCTCCCTCCTCCCTCCTCCTCCCTCCTCCTCACTCTTCTTCCTCCTCCTCCCTCCTCCCTCCTCCTTCTCCCCTTTCCCCCCTCTTTCTCTTAATCCCTCCTCCTCCCTTCTCCTCCCTCCTATTCATCCCTACTCCTCCTCCTCCCTCCTCCTCCTCTCTCCGCCTATCTCTTCCTCCCTCCTCCTCCCTCCTCTCTCTTCCTCCTCCCTCCTCTCTCTTCCTCCTCCCTCCTCCTCCCTCTTCCTCCTCCTCCTCCCTCCTCCTTCCTCCTGCTCCCTCCTCCTCCTCCCTTCTCCTCCCTTCTCCTCCTCCCCCTCCTACCCCTCCCTCCTCCCCCTCATCCGTCTTCCTCCCTCCTCCTTCTTCCTCCCTCCTCCTCCCCCTCCTCCCCCTCCTCCTCCCTCTCCTCCTTATCCCTCCTCCTCCATTCTCCTCTCCCTCCTCCTCCTCTCTCTACCTCCTCCCTCCTCCTCCCTTCACATTCCTCCTCCTCCCTCTTCCTCCTCATCCCTCCTCCTCCTCTATCCTCCTCCCTCCTCCTCCTCCTCCCTCTACCTCCTCCCTCCTCCTCCCTTCACATTCCTCCTCCTCCCTCTTCCTCCTCCTCCCTCTCATCCTCTTCCCTCCTTCTCCTCCCTCCTCCTTCTCCCTCTTCCTCCTCCCTCTTCCTCCCTCCGCCTCCTCCCTCCTCCCACTCTCTACTCCTCCCTCCTCCTTCTTCTCCCTCCTCCTCCCTCTTCCTCCCTCTTCCTGCTCCCTCCGCCTCCTCCCTCCGCCTACTCTCTCCTCCTCCTCCCTCCTCCTCCCTCTCCCTCCTCCTCCTCCCTCTCCTCCTCCTCCCTCCTTCTCTCTCTTCCTCCTCCCTCCTCCTCCCCCTCCTCCTCCACCCTACTCCTCCCTCCTCTTCCTAATCCCTCCTCCTCCCTCCTATTCCTCCTGTCTCCTCCTCCCTCCTCTTCCCTCCTCCACCTCCCTCTTCCTCCTCCCTCCTCCATTTACCCAAGACAGACAGACATACAGATAGTCGGGAACGGGATCTTATATGACTACTTATATGATTTAAATGAGATGCTCTCCACCATGGGCTGGGCCGGGTCAGACAGACAGACAGACAGACAGACAGACAGATAGATAGACAGACAGACAGACAGACAGTCGGGAACGGGAGCTTATATGACTACTTATATGAATTAAATGAGATGCTCCCCACCAGAGTCTGGGCGAAGCCGGGCCGTGTCAGCTAGTACCTTTATAAAAGAATGGATCTGGCTTCTCGGCCTTTTGGCTAAGATCAAAGTGTAGTATCTGCAGTTGATCTTACCAGGGCTACATGCAGAGGCGACCATCCGAATGACACACGTGGACGTGGGACCTGATAAGGCGGCTCTGATCCTCACTGGGGAACAGCGTAGCCTTATTTTTTAAAAATAGGAAATTAAAAATAATGGTGCACTTTGAGGCAATTCCATATGAAAACCTTATTTCATATAAAACATTCACTTCCGTCCATCTATTGAACTGAAGAATTGCCGAGGATTCATGTGTGTTATTCTAAAGGATAATTTAAGTTTTTCTTTGGAATTTCGCTACTTTTGCCGTTCCAGAATAATACATAGAATGCAGTCATTACACAGACATTTAGGAAATCTTGCTGCATAAAACATCTGGGGTCTTGTTATATTTGCAAATGTAAAGGAAAACACACAATGCACCTTGTGAATACACACTGTTTTGCACTAAATAAAACCACATTAAACGAGACATGTAATTTTTTAAAAAGTTGCAAGGGACATAAAAAAGGGTAAGGACATAACGATATAACAGTTATTACAAGGGACATTACTAAAGTTACCATAAATAAATTATTCGTTTTAAATAATTGAAGTAAATCTCTAATGTTTTATAAATAATTATAGATTTTAATGACATCCATAAGAGCCATAGAGACAACAAAATAGAATTTCTGATATTTCTATAACATCTGTACAAGTTAATGTTCCCTGTTTTATATATATGGGAAATTAATAAACAAATTTAGAAGCAATTAGACAGGACACAAATAGTATACGTACATTTATACAAGGGTTTGGGTAGCGGAAATCAATTCCTTGTGATGATGACACCGCTTTCTTCCCTAGACCCAACACTTCCATAAACGAACATACTTCACATCTTCAGACAGTTTAGTGAAGAAAGTGGAGCCAAAAAAAAAAAACATACAGAGACTAAAATGATGGGTCTGGCGAGGTGGAAGAAACACCCTGGATCTATGGCTGCAATGGACACAGAGCAGAGAATGCATTTCACACTATACCAGAACTTGATCCTCTCAATGACTGATTATGGACTAGGACTGCTCACTGTCTCAAAGAGTCAGCTGGTGAAATTAGAGCGCATACAGAACGAAGATATGCGGGTCATTCTGGGATACACCAGAGACACCCCAGTAGTGTGTATGCGCTACATCCTTGATCTGCCGACTGTTGCTGGTAGGCTCAAGGTGATGCAGGCGAAGGCATACCTCAGAGTAGCTGCAGACACAGATCACCCGTTGCATGATACTACAACATCTAGCTTAAGAATGGAGGTAGAGGTGGTCAGTGCAGCTTTCCGCTGGATGGAAAATACGATACACACACACACACACACACATACACACACACACACACACACACACATCGTGATTGTAACTGACTTAGAAAGCATGCTGAAGAAGGTGAGGACAGGCAAGCTTCGTGCAGAGTGGCTTGCTTCGCTTCGGAGGTCACAGGTGGCAAGCATCGCCTGGATCTTTACTCCGGGGTATACCGGTGTGCTGGGGAATGAACATTCGGACAGATTGACTGGCTCTGCAAAACTTGGTGGAGTATTGATGCATGGCAAGGCATTCGTGGTTGCAGCCTTGTGGGAGCACGTGTACACCTCGGAGGAGCAAATGGATCACCATTGTCTGGCAGGAATTCGACATCAAGGAGTGACGAGGGGATCTGGCCGACGTTCGACGCTCAGAGGAAAGGCGAGACGGACATATAATCAGATTGCTACTGGTACTATTGTTGTTAGAACCCTTCGCTGGCTGCTGAGGATGGGGACGGAGCGCTTATGGGAGTGCCCCGAATGCTGTGATGTCGGTTCCTAAATCAATCAATCAGTCAATCAATCAAACCCTGGATCTAACAATCACAGACATCATTAGCTACAGTGTCAGACATTCCCCCCCCCCCCCCCAAACAGACAATCACAGTTATAAACAAACACATCAGACATTTCATCTTCAGGAACAAATTCACAGTATACAACACAAAACATTAATAGAAGATAAGAAGCAGGGAGGACTAGCTTTACGATTCCTACACACACAAATAAAAGCATTAAGAATCAACCATATAGGAAACATCATTAGTCGTCGAGACCAACACTCACTAGCATTATACTACATTGCATTTAGATTACACATTCGTTCATTCATTCAGTAATGAGGTAAATCGGGAAAACAAGGTGCCTCGTTAACCAACACAGAACTGGCACTATTAGCCACCCAACGCTGATGCATATGCTGGGGGGGGGGGGAAGAGGATCTGAGCACCTATGGTCCTGTCCGGAGTGCAATGAAGATGCCCCAACTGATAACTGATAACTGATTCAGTAGCATGTCCTTTGCAGAACCTCGCTCCCATAACAACCTTAAGGAAAACCTCTCGATCACAAGCAAGATGTCCCGCGTCCGATAAACCCATCTGGAGATCATCCGCCACATCCTGCACCCACTTCTCTTCGGCCTTCCTCTTCCTCTCTTCCCAGGCATAAACCCCTCCGTTTTTGTTCTATCCAAACTTACGTGACGTTTCAAGTGACCAAAACATTTAAATCTTCTTTTGTTTTGTCGTCTTTAATAGCCAACCTTCTTCAATATTCAGCTATTGAAGAATAGATGCATTTGTTCTTTTCTTTACCCAATATATTCTTAGAACTCGTCTATAACATTTATATTCAAAGGCATTTATGCACTGTTCAGCTTGTTTAGTAAGTGTCCAGGTCTCACAGGCGTATGTTATAATGGGAAAGATGCGTGCTTGTAAAAATCAAATTTTTGTAGTTCTGTCGTTCCCATTCCACAACTTGTTCAGTTGATTTAGTCTTTGAAGAGCAATTGATAGTCGTCGTTTAATTTCTTTCATCGTGTCACCGTTGCTGGTATTCCAAGATATTCAAAATTTTCCACCACCTCCAAATTTTCCTTATTACCATATATTTCTGTCTAAATACTAGTTTTATCTGTATGCATTATCTTTGTTTTTGCTATGTTAAGATATAAGCTGTGATTTTCACTATTCAATTGGGTTGAGGCTATTAGGTTTTCTATACGATTCTGTGTTGTGGATAGCAATACTGTATCATCGGCATACCAAATCTCTGGTATGTCGTGACCACCGATATTTAGGGCATCATATAAATCCCTGTGTATATCATATCTGGCATTTCTCATTATATTGTCGGCGTACAGGATATTACTGCCCTTTTGGATGTCTGGCATTGATGATGTATTGCTATCATTAGGTATGCTTGTTCTTCATTGTTCTCCTCTTCACTATTGAACCAACTGGATTTTCATCTGTAAAGGGAGCTGTTTGTTTCTCTTTATTTGTAAGGCAATTTTACATTCAGCAATTTGCCATTATTTACAGAACGGCAAGCGCCTTATACCAATGAAATCAACACAAAGCTATCTGCTTCTGCATTTCCTGAAAGTGACTTCGAACAATCGACTCTTCTGATACTATACTCACTGGCTTTCTAATTTCACCATTTCTAATGCCGGCTCCTCTTGCCAATATCATCTGAGTTGAAACTAACATCCTAATATTGGTCGCGGCTGTTTATCTGAGAATATTCGACTCATTACAAAACACACACGATTGGCTTCAATGCGTTTCTTGATTAACTCCTGGATACGTATATCATCATTATCCTGACAGCCAACATTTTTATTTGGTGTCCAGGCGTATGTACATTATTCGAGACTTGCCTACATCTCTTCACTCTCAGTGTTTACGGGCTTGGGGCCGTCACATGTAATAAAACTACCAAGTGGCCTGATTAAAAAGATGTCAAACCAATACTGGTTTAGATGGCATTGCCATCTTAGGTTAGGTTAGTAATTAAATGTTAATTATTGGTCAGTAAACATGCAGTATAAGTTTAGTTTAGTTTAGTCGACGGATCAACATCACGTCACACGGGTACACCCATAAGTGCTCCGTTCTCCTGCTAACTCAAACTTGAGTCTGGAGAAACTCAGCTCAATGCACGAACTCCGTAGCTACGGCGAGGATCCTGAAATATTTTGGGTAGATTTTTAACTCGAAATTTTGCCCGGGCAGCGCCGTTAGGCTACTCTCTTTTCTATTTCCAACTGCCAGGGGATTTATTACGTGCGCAACAATACACACGGGCGTCCGATCTCACTACACAGAGACCAGGGGAAATTTTTACTAGAAGTCCACGTGAAAAAAATCCCGGTCCTCGCCGGGGCTTGAACCCGGGACCTCCTGCGCTCGAGGCGAACAATATACCTCGAGATCACTCGTAATAAAGTATATAATAGACCACTATTAGTATTATCGATTAGTCAACGTGTAACAGAAATCTTAGTAGATAAAGTTATAGTGTTAGAGGTCATTGACACGTTTGGTTTGGATAGTAATTAAATGTTAAATATTAGTCAGTAAACATGCAGTAGTAGTATTAACAATTAGTCAACGTGCAACAGAAAACTTAGTGGCTGTCATGGTCTTACAAATCTAGGAACAGGACTCGGGTTCAGGACAGGCAACAAACTCTATGATATTTCTTAATAGTCTAATTTATTATCTGGCGAGTAAGGATTTCGCCGTCAATCACAATATCACAATGTTTACATAATTGCATTCACAAATCATTATACACATAACTATCACAGCATAACTCTATCATTAATCAACTATATCTAAATTTAATCCTTTCTGTATCTTGTTCCCCTTAAGCTAAACCCTGCTTCTTGTCTGCTGTCCAGTAGTCGTCTGACCGTTGGTGGGCGTCGGGTGAACACGGAGTATGACTGCCCTTGAGCTTCCCGTGCAAGTGGCCCCTGCACGCTTCTTGCGGGTTCCACCTGTGTCACTGACGCAGTAGGCAAACTGACCCCTGGTTCTCGAAAGCCCGAGATTGTTCGGGCACTCGAGCTATATAGTTACTTCCCTTGTTAGGGTTTCTGTCTCGAGGTTGTATCCCCTGTATCTTTCCTTCTATCTCTGTATAGAACTACTCTTCATGTGAGATCTTGACAGGGTTCCCCCGCCCCCGTTGTTGTGGGTTACTATACGTTAATTAGTTTGAACTAATTTTGTCACGAGATCACATGAAGCCCTGACATTTCGTGGCTGTAGTTTAGTGGATGGGAACTTGGTAATCTGTATCCTTGCACTATCAACTCATGTATATTCCAGTACACCATCCCAGGGTGATTGCTGAAGAGCTCAACTCTCTTCCATATTCCTAAACCTGCTATCCGACCGACGTTCTATGACGCTTACTGTTGTATTTACAACTGCGTCCTTCTCAAGTATCTATAAGAGACCAGAATAATGAACTCTGTATTAGAGAGTTTCATCAAGACAAATATTCTTGGCTAATTCAGGAACACCTGCAAATCTTTTCCCAGCATGTGTATTTTGATACACTTTTACTTCCGTATGTTTTGTATAGTGCCCAATATATGATTATTTTTGTTTTCAACAAGTAACTACTTATGTTCTTGTTTGCCTGTTAGTGTGTCTACTCCTCTTTATTTGCTGTAATAAAGTGTATGTGCTTTACTTGTTAGTGTTTAGTTTTGTGAGTGTGTGATTTATCTAATGTGTGCTATGTGTGTGTTTGCGGTGTGTAGTGTACTTCTAAGCGTCACGAGCTGGAATCTCCTTTATCACGAATCGCCATTTCTGCAATGCATGAATTAGATACTCGAGCGGTGATTCTCAGAATAACACTATTATATCTACCACTAAATATGTATAAAGTATTTAGACACGTGTTACAATTTACATCAAACGCAGACAAATTAAAAATGACTACTTTTTGCGTACAATTTGTCCGCTAAGTATATCACTCCCTCAGTTAATTCATGCACGCTCTGATTCGTACATCTTTCATACCACATAGTTTTATGTTAAAATATATACGTTAGGTTAAGGTAAGTGTTGTCGCCCTTAGAACAAGGAAAAATTAGGCGATATATTTTGTTGAAATTCCAAGTACTACCTGTACTGGTGATAACACAATGGTTTATAATTCAAATTGAAAAAGTTTTAGAAAGACGTTTTTGAAATTAAACAATAATGTTTCTGTCATGTATGATAGAAAAATGAAAAAAAATTGACATATTCACATATTTTATGCATATAATAATACAATAATTTATTAACAATCTAATTAAATTAAACTAATTAAATCCATCGACGACCCGTGTGTTGTCGTTCCTTTGTCCGTGTTTTGTCGTTTCTTTGTACGTGTGTCGCTATGATGCTGTTACAGTTCGTAGGTAGCATATTGCTGTCACAGTTTCGAAAAAATAGATGATTTGGCCATATTTAGTATAAGATCTTCACAACTATACATGGGTTCCGCGTCAGTGGTTGTTACTAGATTACTTTTCCTGTAATCTATGCACAAACGGATGGTTAGATCCTTCATTTTTACGAGTACAATTGGTGATGAGTACTCGGACATAGATTTTTGGATGATTCCGTTTTGTTCCAAGTCAAGTATTTCTTAGTCCAGGTTAGTCCTATAGTGCAGCGGAATCGAGTACGGTCTGCACTTGATAGGTGTCAAGTCTGTCAAGATGATAAAGTGAGTTATTTTGTCAGTATGTCCAGGTCGGTTAGAGAAAATTGTTTTGTAGTCATTGAGGAGAGATAGAATGTCTTGTCGTTGCTGTTGTGTCACAGTATCAGAAATCTTTATGTCCTGTATTGTATTGTTGTCGTTTATAACAGGTACTGGAATTTCTATGTCGTCTATGTCAGTCTGATTAATTACTGATGCTACAGTTTGTAAATTGTCTTCAATGTCACTGTCATCGTCGTCCAGAAGTATTGTCGCTAATGTATAGTCGTCTTCATCGTTTTTGTCGTCAGAAAAAATTGTCGATAGTGTGAAGTTGTCTTCATTGTCTTTGTCGTCGAGAAAATGTGTTGCTGATGTAGAGCTGTCCTTATTGTCGCTTGTAGCCTTGTCGTTGCAAAGTACTGTAGGTGCTATGCTTCTGTCTTTGTTGTCGTTCTTGTCAGTGTCGTTAGTGTCCCCTGTTTCCTCTGTCTGGTCATTTATGTCATTGTTGTTTCTGGAATAATATGGATTCAACATGTTTACGTGAAAAATTTTTAATTTACCATTTATCGAAATTTCGTAATCAACTTCAGATATTCTTCTGGTGACTATAAACGGCCCTTGCCAAGAGGTTGAGAGTAAATCTCTGTTTGGTAATCTAAGGATGGGTGGTTCAGCAAAAATAGATTTCAGTTTGCAAATTTTATCTTCTAAACGGATACTCTTACATAGTTTATTGGGTTGACTTTTTGTCAACAAATTTTTAAAAATTGACGTGAATTCTGCCCAGTTTGGAATACATTTGGCATAGTAATTCACGAGACCTAAAAGACTCCTGACCTGTTTTTTTAGTTGTTGGTACATTCAGGTTCAGGATTTTTGATACGATTCGATCATCCGTGAGTAGTTTACCTTCTGAAATTCTATGACCTAAGAAGTCAATCTGTCTGTAAGCTATTTCAACCTTGGAAGGTTTGACAGTTAGACCAAAGAGAAGTAGTTTACTGAAAACTTGTCGAAGTGTTTCTAACTGAGAAGTCATGTCTGTAGAGTGAACACAGATATCATCTATATATGACTGTACATTTTTAATGCCATGTCCCAGCTTGGCTAAAATGGAAGTGTTAATGCAAGAAGCGATCTTAACGTTGCAGGTCTGTGTTTATGTATACCTATAATTTCTGTAATTATTCAGATCAATCTGTTTTAACATATTAATGATTTAAACAACTAATAATTGCATAACAATCTTTAATAGCTGACGAATTACCGAAACATTGCCTCTATCTAAGTAATTATTTTATGAATCCTTTTTTTAAGACAAAGTCGATGATACTGTGTGCCGGAGTGTGCTAGCATTAGAAACATGCACTGCACATCACACCATCCTCTGTTGCTTTCAACAACCTTCGATCTCTAGCAAATAATGCCAACTATGTTGACATCAGCCCAAGAAACTCACGAGTTTGCGTAACAATTATAATGCTGTGCAATTTCTGTAATGTGTCATTCCATATCATTAATATAAAATGTTGACTGCCTCTTTCTGATGATTTCGCTGTATACAAACCATTCACGTTATCAAACACGCTGTGTCGGAATGCAAACATTGTAATGTATGGTAGTGGGCTGGTTCATGCTAATATATACATCTGTGAAGCAACTGTCGTAGAAATGTGCTAGTAAAAAGAAATACATGCCTTATAGTTAGTATCTTTGTTCATGTTATTCATTAAAAAATTTAAAAAATTGTTTGGATAATCATAAACATGTTTTAATAAGGGAAATAATACACTTAGTTGTTTGACATAACTACCTGTGAAATATAGATTTGTAGTATTCAATAAAATAAATTAATAACCTCTACAATACTAAGTCAATACTAAGTTAACTACCGAACAAGAAATATTTCAACATTTACGTTTCATGAATATATTCTAGTATTTAATGTGCAGTTAAACGTTAGCATTTAAATTTACTCAACATTTCTTTGGCATTTCAAAATAAATATTTATGTACTGTGTGTGTCTGTTATCCATCTAAGTATAAACATTGTTCCCGATATATTGTCCAGCGTAGCATCATTAACAAAGGTTTAGCATATTTAACAAAAATTAAATAGAATCGTGAGATAGAAAGCGAACAAAGATGTGTTAGTATTAACAAAACTGACAAGCACATGCTGAAGATTGTTAAGGATAGTTAATTTAGTCAGTAAGTATCAGAATTAGAAATTAAATTTAAAACATGCCAAAAATGTTCATACTTACAGACTGTCAATGAGGTCCCTGTGGATGTAAAACCTGTGCATATTCGTCAGTATTGAAGCCGCCGAAAGTCTTGTGTCTGGATCATGTTGTTACGAATTAGTCAAGCACCATCGTTGAGGTTCAGGAACACCGAACATCATATCGGGGTCTTTCAGACACTCGTACACTTTGTCTGATTTTGGCCGTGTCTTGAACATCATGCACCAGAGTACTACGCCCAGGGAGTAGATGTCTAGCTTGTAAGGATCAACCAATGTGAAGCACGATATTTCTGGACCAAGTTAACGCATGGTGCCGCCAATATATTTTGTAGGAACTGCAGTGGAGCTTTGAGGAATGGAAAATGGTAATCCAAAATCTCCAAGTTCTGCATCGTTGTTGGCGTTAATGAAAATATTGTCGGGTTTGATGTCGCTGTGTACTGTTCTCTTTTTATCTTTGAGATAAAAATAGGAAAATCGTGGATGGGTCAAGCCGACGACTTTATTCAACAGGTTTGTTCACTTGAGGACTTAGCACCTGGCGAGGAGTAGGTACAAGCGCCAACAGAGTTCCGTACGTTCTTTTCAGTTTGCATCCAACAAGGCAGAAAATGCAGACAAGAAAGTCCGGCTGCTGTGGAGGCGAACGTACAGACGTTGCTCTTCGAGAATTCGTAAGAGGGAAATTCTGTCATTTACACAGATGGGTCGGTCGTTCGACAAGTGGGAAGTTCATGGGGCCTTTACAGCTCAGGTAGGAGGGAGAGTTGTGAAGGAAGATTCTTTTGTTTTTGCTTTGACCACAAGTAGCCTGACTTTGGAATTCATGGCAGTAAGTAAAACTATAACATGGCTCAAGACACAGACATGTTTCCTTGGTGACTCAATGAGTATGCCCAGGAAGATAGAGAGCGGGTGGGTCCGGAGAGAGTGGCTGCGGTCTCTGGAGCGGTCTCGGCTGGAAAAGATTAGTTTCATTTTCGTGCCAGGGCATGCGGGTGTACAAGGAAATGAGAAGACTGACAGGCTCGCAGGAAAGGCTACTGTGGAAGGCGGTCGAGCCATGGACCAGGCTGATATTCTGAATGCGCTACGAGAAGCAAGTCGTTTGTGAGAACCAAGTGACGACTCTGAATCTACAACCATGGTCAGGCTGTGAGAACAGCTAGTTAAAAGAGGTGTGGCCAAACAAGAACACTACGCAGGAAGCCAAAGAAGATTAATAAACCAACACAGAACTGGTGTCGTTAGCCGCAACACGCTGCGGGATTTGCTGAGGAGGGGATCGGAGCACTTATGGACTGAATGTTTCGATGTGCAATGAGGATGACCCATCTACTATCTAACTAACTAATGAGGGTTCAGGTTCTGTCTCTGCTGTCAGTGGTCCATGTATCTCATTCATATCCTCACTCTCATTCATATCACACATTCCACTGCAGTACTCCTGCCATCTTTCTAGAATTTGTCTACACGAGAACAACAGTCTATAGTTCGTGCTAAATTGCAAGTTGTCCTTCTTGGTAGTGGATTGAAGATGGTTCTCATTAAGGATATTTGACCTTTGACAAAAATGTGTTTAATACAAGAATCTTTTTAAGGAATATCTATTAAATGATATTTTTTTTTTTTAAACTATATGTAATGTCGATACGAAATACACAGTTAATAAATTTCTCATATATGTAAAATAAAGCCGTATCTTTTACAAAGCTTGTGAAGGTATTTAAAACTTGTTACCCTATTCTTTATGGAGTGTATAATAGAGGTTAACTCCTGTAATAAATTTATAAAAGATTAAGATAAATACTACAATTATTCAAATCACATAATATATTTATGTTAATTTTAGTAATATCCCATAAAAGAACTGTAATATCGTAATGTCACTTTCCGCTTTTTTAAAAATTACATGTCTCCTATTTAATGTAGTTTTATTTAGTGCAAAGCAGTGTGTATTTACAATGTGCATTGTGTGCTTTCCTTTACATTTGCAAATACCACAAGACACCAGATGTCAAATGCAGCAAGATTTCCTAAATGTCTGTGGAATGACTGCATTCTATTTATTATTCTGGAACGGCAAATGTAGCAATGTTTCAATTCATGTAAATAGATGTTGTTTTCGGTAATTGAAATTCCAAAGGAAAACTTACAGTATCCTTTAGAATAACACACTTTAGAATAATTTACAGATCTGCAAGCATCTTTATCATATTGACATGTCTTACTTTATCGAAAGCCTTTGTGTAGTCAATAAAGCAAAGATGTAGGTCTTTGTTTACTTCTATAGAACGGTCCATTAATGTTCTCAGGAAATACATTTGATTTACTGTACCTTTGCCTTCTACACACTCACATTGTTATTCTCCTATTTCGGGGTGTATTTTTTTTCTGTTTGCATGATAATTCTTAGCGAAATCTTCGTGATGTGGCTCATTATACTAATTGTTCGATGTTGATCACATTCCAAAGCTCATGATTTCTTTGGGATTACAATAACTATAGAATTACATTATTCAGGAGGTGTGTCTCTAGTATCATATATTGTGTTAAGCAGTCTTGTGACTTCATTTATTCCATATTCTTCTAAGGCATTGGTCATTTCTGTTGTGATGTTGTCTAAACCGGGGGTCTAGACAGCTTTCATATGGTTGAGAGCATTCTTAACCTCGATGTTCAAAATTAATGATCTTTTATTATTATTTCGAATATCATACTGTTCTACTCTGGTATCATCATAAATGTTTGTTCACATCATCTGACCATACATGTAAAATCTGATCTTTTTCTATTATGATGTTTCCATCTGTTGTGCTTAGGCAGCCTGTTGATGTACGTGTTCTTTTATTTATATTGAAAGATCTTAGTATGCATGAGAGCAAATGATTACTAAACCATGCCATGCATCTAATATTATCATGTGTATATAAATGTATATGTTATATTCGCAAATGTAAAAGAAAAAAACAACAACAAACAAACAAACAAAAATCACACACACACAACGTACTTTGTATATACAAACTGTTTTGTTCGACATACACGTTTATTTATTTTTTTAAATGTTTTTTTAATTCAACACTTCGGATTGTTTCACGACAGTTTTGCTATGATTAAAGTGTATTATGTATTCTTGTATCACGACAGTGAATAAGGGTAAACTGGCTTATCCGTACTTGTTCTAGTCATGGGCACCAGCGGAGGTGGTCATCACAATGACATACAGGGACCTGGAACCTCATGGGGTGGCTCTTGCTCCCGGGGAACACATACAGGAACCTGGAACCTCTTGGGACGGCTCTTGCTCTTGGGGAACACATACAGGGACCTGGAACCTCTTGGGACGGCTCTTGCTCCTGGGGTACACAAACTGGGACTTGGAACCTCATGGGAGGAGGGCGGGGGGGGGGGGGGCTCTTGCTCCTGGGGTACACAAACTGGGACTTGGAACCTCATGGGGCGGCTCTTGCTCCTGGGGTACAAATACTGGGACTTGGAACCTCTTGGGACGGCTCTTGCTCCTGGGGTACAAATACTGGGACTTGGAACCTCTTGGGACGGCTCTTGCTCCTGGGGAACACATACAGGGACCTGGAACCTAATGGGTGGGGCGGGTGGGGGTCTCTTCCTCCTGGGGTACACATACTGGGACTTGGAACTTCATGGGGCGGCTCTTGCTCCTGGGGAACACATACTAGAACTTGGAATCTCATGGGGCGGCTCTTGCTCCTGGGGAACACATACTGGAACTTGGAATATCATGGGGCGGCTCTTGCTCCTGGGGAACACATACTGGAACTTGGAATCTCATGGGGCGGCTCTTGCTCCTGGGGAACACATACTAGAACTTGGAATCTCATGGGGCGGCTCTTGCTCCTGGGGAACACATACTGGAACTTGGAATCTCATGGGGTGGTTCTTGCTCCTGGGGTACACATACTGGAACTTGGAATCTCATGGGGTGGTTCTTGCTCCTGGGGAGCCCTGAGCCCTACACATTAAGCAAAATGTTTAATATTCAAAACACACAAACACAAATATTCACAGCTATGTTTATAAGCAATGTGTAGCTGTTGTCCTTTTACTTAACATATGACACCTGCAATTATTACTGTTTTTCAACATTATTATTATTATTATTATTATTATTATTATTATTATTATTATTATTATTATTATTTCATTCAGGAAATCAAACATGTGATGGGTCTGAGTCAGGCCATATGCCTTTATAAAAGAATTTGATCTCGCTTCTCTGCCTTTTGGGTAAGATCAAAGTGTAGTATCTGCACTTGATCTTACCAAGGCCGCATTCAGAGGTGGTCATCCGCATGCCATAAGGGGACGTGGGACCTGATGGGGCGGCTCTGACGCCTGAGGAACCGCGTGCCCTTATTTTTAAAAATGAAAAATCAAAAAGAATCGATGAACTTTGGGCAATTCCATATGGAAACCTTATTTCTTATAAAACATTCAACATCTTTACACATTCACTTCAGTCCATCTATTGAACAGAAGAATTTACAAGGATCTAAGTGTGTTATTCTAAAGCATTCTGTAAGGTTTTCCTTTCGAATTTCATTTACCGAAGACAACAATTTATCGATATGAATTGAAACATAGCTATATTTGCGGTTTCAGAATAATAAATAATATGCAGTCATTACACAGGCATTTAGGAAATCTCCCATCTGTTGTCTGTTGTATTTGCAAATGTTAAGAAAAACACACAATGCACCTTGTAAATACACACTGTTGTGCACTAAATAAAACCACATTAAACGGAATACATGTAATTAAGAAAAGCGGAAAGGGACATAACGATATAACAGTTATTTCAAGGGTCATTACTAAAAGTAACATGTACATTTTATGTGATTTAAATAAATGATGTATTTATCTTAATCTTTTATAAAATTATCATAGAAATTAACGAAAGCTAAATACAGCTTAAAGAATGGGACCATTGGTTTAAATTATCTTCACGGTTTGTGTACAAGTTAAGGCTTTATTTTAGATTTTTGAGAAGTTTGTAAATAATTTGCCTATATCAAGTCGATATTAAATGTTATATTTTATCCTTGTTTTTGGATATGGTTACGGATTGCTTTAAAGGATTTTTTGTCCTGCCTGCAAAAGGCCAACATTTTTTAATGCTCATTTATCGTTTAAAGAGCTTGAGGTTCCCACGGGGGCCACAGCCGCCCCATTATGTCCCCCACCTCTCTGTGTGTCAGGTGATCATCTCGGCCCCTGGCAAGATCACGAGCAGATATTACACTTTGATCTTAGCCAAAATATTCTGTGGTTTAGAATGTTTCACGACACTTTGGTCTCTCTCTCTCTCCCTATCTCTCTCTCTCTCTCTCTCTCTCTCTCTCTCTCTCTCTCTCTCTCTCTCTATATATATATATATATATATATATATATATATATATATATATATATATATGCCGGTCTCTCTGGCTGTGGGGTTACAACACTTTCTCTCTGTAATCCCGTTTATCACGCAGAGTCTCGCAGCGGAGCGAGAACTGAGGTGGTTCGACCCCCGCTCGTGACTTGCGGATACTGAGCCGGCCGCTCAGAAAGCAATGGCAAACTACTGAGCGTAATCTTGCCAAGAGATCAACAGACAGCTGAAAGATGCTGCTGTTGACAGCTAAGTCCTGTAAAAGGATACGCAAAACATTATTTATATATATATATATATATATATATACATGTGTGTCTCTCTGTCTCTCTCTCTGTCTCTTTCTCTATCACTCTCTATCTCTCTGTCTCTCTCTATCTTTCGCTCTCTATCTCTCTATCTCTCTGTATCTCTCTCTATCTCTATCTCTGTCTCTCTCTGTCTCTCTTTCTATCTCTCTCTGTCTCTTTGTCTCTCTCTATCTCTATGTCTCTATTTCTCTCTCTCTCTCTCTGTCTCTCTCTATCTCTCTTTATCTCTCACTATGTATATCTCTCTATCTCTATCTCTCTCTATCTCTCTCTGTCTCCCTCTCTATCTCTCTCTGTCTCTCTCTATTCCTCTCTATCTCTCTCTATCTCTGTCTCTCTCTATCTCTCTCTGTCTCTCTCTATCTCTCTCTGTCTCTCCCTATCTCTCTCTGTCTCTCCCTATCTCTCTCTGTTTCTCTGTCTCTCTCTCTGTCTCTCTCTATATCTCTGCCTGTCTGTCTAATCTGTCTGTCTGTCTGACTCTCTCTCTCTCTCTCTCTCTCTCTCTCTCTCTCTCTCTATCTCTCTCTCTCTCTAGCAGAAGACATACCAGGAAAAATGAGATCTCCACAGACATCACCGATTTCATTGGGCTTTACTGCAAACACAGCTACTTAATGCCGCTCTTCTCACCACATAACCATAGAAAACTATTAATGTTTTCTCATTCTTATTGTTGTATGCAATGTTCTATTTGCAACAGCCTGTTTCAGGCAGTCGTTATTAGTTATTTTGGAATTTCAAGGAATTCGCAATATTCTTCTCAGGAATCACATCTCTGTTGCTTCCAACTTCTTCCTAATTGATCTGGCCAAATTACTCGCACACAAAATTAAACAAGTTCTGCCAACACTAATACACCGAAACCAGCAGTGTGGTGTGCAACACAAGAATATACAAAACCACACACATCTCATTAGAGACATTATAACATACACACACCGGAAAGACCTTCAATCCTCCCTCTTGTCTTTGGACCAATAGAAGACAGAATCGCACACTCCTAGAACGCTACAATATAGGACAGTACTGCAAACGGTGGATACATATTTTGTATAATAACAAAGAAAGCAAAGTCTTAGTGAACCATTCACTGACTTTCCATTACCAAAAAGGGCAACATGAAATTTAGCACCAACTATAGACCGTTAACTTGTGCAGACACTGGAAATATAAGAGGAATGTACGAGGGCATCAAGCAAGCTGTCGGTCCATCAAAGAATTAGATGGCCCCTTTACGATCAACTGAGGGGGTAATCATAAAATATCAAGCGAAACAAGCTCAGAGCTATACTCTGTGGGGAACAATGTCGGAGAAGAATCTCTGGAAGCCATTGAATAACAGTCCACCATGCATGGCCTGGATAACGAACCGTGCCTCACAGAAATCAGCGAAGCAATAGACACTCTCAAATCCACAAGGCACCAGGAAAGATAGTATTCCATCCGAAATTTTAAAATGTGGTAAAGAAACAATCATCCCAGAACTGTATGCAATAATTCAGCTCTGCTGGAAAGAAAATCAGTACTACAAGATATGAGAGACGCAAACATTGTTCCCATTTATAAAAACAAAAGTGACAGACGCGACTGCAAAAACTATCTCGGCATTTCCCTACTCAGCATTACAGACAAGATTTTCGCTCGAGTAATCCTGAAAAGATGATACATTCTTGCTGAAAGAATCTACCCCGAATCACAGTGCGGATTTAGACCCAACATATCCACTATCGATATGAATTTCTCACTCAGGCAGCTACAATAGAAGTGCTGAGAAAAGAGGAAGCCATAAATAAATGCCTTCATCGACCTCACAAAGGCATCTGCCCTCGTGAGCAGAAACGGCCTATTTAAGATCCTAGATAAGATAGGATGTCCACCCACCCTGCTACGTCTTGTGAAATCATTTCCGAAAACATGCAGGGGACCGTATTATTCAATGGCTGAGCATCCCAGTCATTCAGCATTAGCAGTAGAGTAAATCAGGGCTGCGTGCTTGCCCCTACACTTTTTGGTATCTTCTTCGCCGTTTTCCTAAGGCAGGCAATTAAGACTGCCACTGAAGGCATATACCTCCATACAAAATATGATGGCAAACTTTTTAACCCATCAAGACTCAAGGCAATGACAAAAATAAGATCAGAATGCATAAGAGAACTACTTTTTGCAGACGATGCAGCACTGACTACTTATGCAGCAGAAGATCTCCAATGTCTCATAGATCGTTCTGCAGCTGCCTGCAAATACTTTGGGCTCACCATTTTCCTATATAAAACACAGGCGTTGGAACAAGATGCTGATGCGCCTCCATCAATCAAAATTTCTAATTACGATCGACAATATCGGATAATCTTTCATTAGAGACAGAAATCGACAGACGCACTGGAAAGGCAGCCACTACATTTTCCAGGCTAACTAAAAGAGTTCGGGAGAATAATAGACTAACAGAGCGTACTAAAGTTCTAGTATACAAAGCTTGTGTTTTTAGCACACTACTCTATGGGTCTGAATCCTGGACCTTGTACTCACGACAGTAAAAAAAAAAAATAATTCCTTCCATACCAGATGTCTGAGACATTTCCTTGGCATATCGTGAGAAGACCATATAACAAACAAGCCTACGATGGGTAGCGTTGTAATATTTTGTTATAATAATTTGGCGTGTCCAGCGTGTGCCGCGTGGTTACACACCCGCTTCACGCGCCAGTGATCCGGGGCTTGTTTCCGGATCCGGTCAGGGATATGCACTACTGACGAGCTCAAACGAGAGCGAAACTCGAGTATAGTGCTTCCAAATTGACGTGGATAGGCCTTACCTTCATACCAGAATACGATTGGCGTTGCCAGTAGTAGGTTGTGCTCAATATTTCAACAAATACGTGCCTAAAAGAGCGAATATTACCAGATTGTACTCCCTCGTCAAGCAGAGACGCCTCCGATAGCTGGGCCATGTATCTCGAATGGAAAACGAACGTATCCCCATAGGTCTCCTATACGGAGAACTAGCCACAGGGATGAGGCCAATGTTCCTGGAGAAGAGATGTACGAAACGGACTGGTGCTCTTTAAGCGCAATCTGATAAACAAACTTAAAGTAGGCGGCACAGGCATAAAATGCAGTCACTTACTGCGGGACCTGCCTCGTCTTAAAGATGGGGAAACTGTGACAGAGATTGTCACTCTCGCATTGGATTATACAGGCACCAGCGGCGCTGTCAGGAAACTCCCCAGCGGCACAACTCGATAGTCCTTCAGGACTGAAAGAGGCCTATTACTACAGACTTTTGCCCTGGTCAGTAATGTAAGTAAAATTCTACTAAAAATCATAATGGGAGACTTCGTAAAGAAATGGAAGAAGAGACAAACGTGGTTCAAGCTGGATATAGATAAGGAAGAGGGATAAGAGATCACATACACACCATGCGTTTAATTATAGCGCAGTGTAGAGAATTTAATGTTAACCTATTCTCCTGTTTCGTGGATTATTCAATGACATTTGACTGTGTCATCATAATCATGTGACATGCGGATAAGCATGGGCCGTCATGATTCACCATCCCACTTGATCACCAGAGTCGTGGATCAGCTCTGTGTTCTTGTCTCGACCATACCAAGTGACCAAGTCATGCACGTATTTACTTCCCTGCCTTCCCCTTGTTCTATTCCCTTCAATCTTGTCATTTGTCATCAAGTTCTCTAATTTATTTCTTCTCGTAACGTGACCAAAAAATGTTGACTGTCTACGTCTAATTTCTCTAATTAGTTTACGATTTTCATTTGTTTCTTGTTGGACTTGGTCATTCGTTTTTCTGTCTGTCCTTGGTAATCTTTGCATTTTACTCAGAAACCAAATTTCCGCAGCCATCAGGTGTTTTTCAGCTTGTCTGCTCATTGTCCACGTTTCACATCTATACAATAGTATAGGTTCTATGTAGCACCAACACTCTTTTTCTCGCTGCAATTAACATTTTTTTTATTGGACAGTATGTTTTTCATCTTGCAAAAGACTACCTTCGCCATGTCAATTCTTGCTCTAATCTCTCTTCAAGGCATCTGACATCAGATGTTATGATTGTTCAGAAATAATTGTACTAATTCACTTGTTTAAGAATATTCCTGTTTACTTTTATATTACTTTATTTTCTTCCTAATGACAATCATAATCTGTGTCTTCTTACGATGCAATTCTAACTATAGTTGTTCACTGTGTGCAACAGACGAATCTATAAATGTTGCAGATCCTGCTCATTGTCTGCAATCAATGCTGTATCATCTTCACATCTAATTTTGTTGATGTTACGTCCCCCTATGATGATTCCTTTCATAACTGCTATATGTCTGAAAATACTGTCATTATACAGGGAAAAGAGACCTGGAGACATTACACATCCCTGTCTTACACCTCTCTTAAAAGGCTGATATTGACGTACTTTATTATCAGTCCGTATGACAGCTTGTTGTTTCCAATGTATGTTTTATTTCTTCATTTTTTTATTTTTTCAAGTCACGTGTCTTTCCCATAAATGTGTAGATCTTCAAGCATCTTTATCATGTTGACATGTCTTACTTCATCGTAAGCCTTTGTATAGTCAATAAAGCATAATGTATGTCTTTGTTTACTTCTATAGAAAGGTCCAGCATATACACACTATTTACTGTTCCTTTGCCTTCTACAAACTCACATTGTTCGTCTCCTATTTCGGTTTGTATTTTTCTATTTCTTTGCATGATAATTCTTAGCAAAATCATCGTGATGTGGCTCACTGCATTAATTGTTCAATGTTAATCACATTCCAAGGCTTCTTATTTCTTTTGGATTGCAATAAATAAAGAATTACATTATTCAGGAGGCATATCTCTAGTATCATATATTGTGTAAAGTCGTCTGGTAACTTGATCTATTCCATATTCTTCTAAGACATTGATAATTTCTGTTGTGATGTTGTCTGAAACGGGAATCTTGCCAGTTTGCATATGTTTAAGAGCTTTCTTACCCTAGATGTTCAAAATTAATGATCCTTCATTGTCAAACTACTGTCATTTGCTGTACGGTGTATACCTTGCGGTGTATGGCAGAGGGGTCTTTGAGTCTGAGGAATTAAGCCAGCCTTTCTAGTGCAGTCGCCGCGAACTGTACAGATTAGGAATTTCTTTTTCCCCCGATAGAAAAAATCTCACACCTTACCGAGGGATCGAACGCGGGTTTCCCGAAGGAGAGTCCGGCGGTGTAGCCACTCGGCCAGCCGCTCCTCATTATTATCCTCTCTTCTCATTAATCATGCCATTTAAAAAAAACCACATTAAGTCACTGCCAAACTGCCAGTAAGTTACCCAGTATATTTCTCATCATATTTTGGGGAAAACTCCCGCCGGTTACGTCTAATCGCTTTGAATCAATTGATGACTTTAATGTGTTTTTTGTAGGACATGCTCATTAGGTTTTTTGTCCATCCATTGCAGTATCTGCATTTCATTCAGAAACCACATCTCCAATGCCACCATTTGTTTCTAGTCGTGTTTGCTTATTGTGTGCAATTGTAGAATATTTTTTTTTTTTTTAGCATATCCTTTACAGGGCCTCGCTGTCAGCACCAGCATCTTTCAGCTGATTGTTGATTTCTTGGCAAGATTACGCTCAGTAATTTGCCATTACTTTCTCAGCGGCCGGCTCACAAACCCCGTAAGTTACCGATACGATTCGAACCACTGCTGATTCTCACCGTCATCACGTTACCGACGAGAGTATACGAGATTACGGAGAAAAGTCTTAACCTCTAAGCCACGAAGCCGGCAATTGTAGAATAGGCCAAACAAAAGCAACACTTGACAAGATGAAGAATATTCTCTGTGATTTATCGTTTTCAACCAAGTGAAGAAAAGAGTTCTTAAGAATTATAGTCAGCTATTCCTGATATACGAAAGCGAATCATATACAAGTGACAATAAACTATACAGTTAATAATCAGTTGCATCTGTTGATGTTTTGCTTTAAATAGCGAGACAATATGTTCATGTTCTATAAACTTGTCTATAATTAGTTAGTATCTAGTATGTTGTTGTTTTGCATATCCTTTACAGGACATCGCTGTCAACATCAGCATCTTTCAGCTGTATGTTGATTTCTTGGCAAGATTACGCTCAGTAGTTTGCCATTGCTTTCTGAGCGGCCGGCTCAGTATCCCGCAAGTCACCAGCGGGGGTCGAACCGCTCCCAGCTCTCGCCCTGCTACGAGACTGCGTGATAAACGGGATTACGGAGAAAGTGTTTTAACCCCTCGGCCAGAGAGACCGGCAGTATCTAGTATACTTGAGCATAATGTGTTCTGCTTTGTTGGAAGAAATCATGTTTCGTTATCTCAATGCAGAAGTTTCAGTGAGAAAGCTGGTAGCGACAATAGTCAAGGGATACACCCATCGACACCAGGTATGTAAAGACCGCAAAGGGAAATGATAAAACTTTCTTTATTTTTGACAAATCCCTATGCTGTTTATTAAAGCCAATAATAATGTAATCCGCTGAGGATCTATTAATAAATGTTTAACATTAGTCATAAAAACAATAATTACTTGCATATTTTGGATATTTGTGAAGTTAAAAACATATGATTCTATTTGCAAAGTAAACTCCTACTCCAATGTTTGAGTATCAGCATAAGAATGTCACATTTTATTTTCTGTTGAATGTCATGGTACATCATCTTTACTTCTTAATTCGTGGATGCTATTTTATTTTTAAAGATACATAATTTAAGTTTATCATATTTTAGCTAAGATCAAAGTCTAGATTTATCTGCACTGGATCTTGCCATGGTCATATGGAGACACGGTCATCTGATTGGCACACGGGGAAATGGAACCCCATGGAACCATTCTGTCCTCTGGCGAACCGAGAGACCGTATTTTAAAAACAAATAAACATGCAAGTTTGCGAACTAGAGAGAATGACGATGGGTGCTTCTAGTTTTGGTAAAGGGCTCAACATAATCCAGACCTTCTATCGAAAGTGTGGACAGAAATACTTTCATATTCGGAACAAAACATGCGCCAGACCTAAGCCCACACTTAATTCACTGTACTTGGTCCAAGAAGGCCCGGGGGAGGAAGACAACTGGAACATGAAGAAACAGTCAGATGAAAGTTGTCTTCAGGAGATTCCGCGAGGGGAAGCCAAGCCAAGAAACAAGACTGTGCCCAAGCCAAGAAACAAGACTGTAGCTCCTGCTCCGTCTGTTCTTGTTACAAAATAAACATTTGTTGAAAGTGAATAACGAAGACACAAACCATAGATTGTACGTTTATATACCTGGCATAGTTAGTTGCATATCGCCAGGTACATAAGGCATAAGTCACACAACATAAAGTAAAATAACTTGATACATCCTTCAAGCTGAAATATACCAGTCAATAAATCATACAATCTATAGCTTATGTCTACGTTTTTCAAATTCACTTTGGGAAAACATTATTTTGATTTGTTGAAGTCTTTAAAAAAAAAACATCAAAATGACAGGCAGGACTTGGAACTCCATGGCAGCTCTTGCCCCTGGGGAATATTGAGACCTTAAACTTAATGATGTGTGTCTTGTAATTGAACACCATGTCTACGAGTTTCAGCTTCTTATATTTCAGAAACAAGTAAAAGCCATTGCAGGCCCCACACACGTCAGCCCATTACTGGATGGAAGAGCAACTACCAGCAAGCCCAGATGCAAGTAAAAGCCATTGCAGACCACACACACACATGTTAACCCATTAGTTGATGGAAGAGCAGCTATCATCAAGCCCAGATAATCATTACACCACGGAGAAGTTGCACAGACACAATATTAACAACTAAACTAACTGACAGAAAATGCATTTGAACAGGGTACGACATGTAAAGTTGTATTCTTGATCAAGGAAAATGTTGTTGACAAGTATATGCTATGGGGTTGCGTAAGAAAATACGGAGTTGGCAAACATGTCATCAGAGTCTGAATAGAAAATGTATATACATATACAGAACATATATAAACATGAGCCACCTCACAAGAATGTCATGGCACCAACTGCCGCAAGGAGCTAAAATTGAAGACATATAATGGATACAGAGCAGCGTGAAGATCACATAAAAGTGAGAATGATGGTATCAAAAACAACCTTAAAGAAATAAAAACCACGTTACCAAGTGCTTTGGGAAGCATGTCCCCGTGGTACATGGAGGAAGGTGAGAAGAAGCAGCAGCAGCTGAAGAAGAAGGAGATGTTCATTGTTGTAAGTTGCTCGGGACTGTAGAAGTTGGCTGATGAACTTTACTGTATACAATATGGCGACGTTATTGTAGGTGCCCAGTTTGTCTCCTTTGCTCTAACCCCACCATTCCGTTATCTCAACATCTGGCTACGCCACTGCTCAGGAACGCCTGTAATAGAAACATAGTGCATTGTTTCATACATGAGATAAGAATTATGCAATAGTACATCAGTTGTGTCCATGAAACTGAAGGTAAGGGAGATTGGGCTGTGATGAATCAAACATTTTATTTTGATTAAAACAACAGATACGAGAATAGTGTGACCTATTATTCCATTGTGTGCATCTGTTCCTGTTACTTCCGGCCAACATTACTGAGACTCCGGTAAACCAATAACTTCTTAGTCTCCATCGGTGAACCATCATCATCCGGTGGCCTGTGTTGTGGTGAGTTTTTCAGATGTAACAGCCTCTCAAAAATAACAGTTTTTACCATACTCCAAATACTCTGCCTCTATCTCAGGGAGATACCACGACTAATGTATTGAGTATCAAAATGCTATTAATTGCTAGAACAAGTCACACTTTGTCAATGCCTTGGTAAATTTGAACGCTGCAGGTAGCAACTATTGAAATCAGGACAAACACACTCATGCACATATATAGCCATACATATGTGCAATCATGTCAGGTCTTAGTCAGATATGACTGAGCTACTGTACGACAGTAGGCATGGATTTCACGCTTTTTATTTGAGTCGAGTGTTGGGTGGGTTCACCAAACCCGACACCCCACAGTGTGCCAGTTGTTTCGGGCAGAGGAGCGCAATTTTGAGTGTACAAGCCTGATCCTAGTTACTAAATGTCATGGCAGGGCAGGCCTGGCCCTAAGCCTTGGTTGGCAACTGGTCTAGGATCGAAGCTCCGACAGGCGGATAGTTGGAGCATTGCTTTGCTGATCCGGCAGCGTGTCTCCTTCCAGATGTATTGGTGTAAATTTCCTCTGGAGTAAACTAGGCAGGCCGAGAGAGTGATCATGCTGCATGGTCACCACATGTTCTCTAAATTCAGCCCAGGCTTTGTACTATGGAGAGGTAAAACTCCATTTTACAAACTATCGTCTGTTAAGGTGGCAAGATGCCAGTCATACATACAAACACGAACATAGGTAGTTAGTCTATAGACAGACCGTTGGATACATACAATAGTACGTGTATGTGAATATACTGAACAGAAGAAGGATGGATAGATATAATGAACAGAAGAAGGATGGATAGATACACTGAACAGAAGAAGGATGGATAGATATAATGAACAGAAGAAGGATGGATAGATATAATGAACAGAAGAAGGATGGATAGATATAATGAACAGAAGAAGGATGGATAGATATAATGAACAGAAGAAGGATGGATAGATATAATGAACAGAAGAAGGATGGATAGATATAATGAACAGAAGAAGGATGGAGAGATATAATGAACAGAAGAAGGATGGATAGATATAATGAACAGAAGAAGGATGGAGAGATATAATGAACAGAAGAAGGATGGAGAGATATAATGAACAGAAGAAGGATGGAGAGATATAATGAACAGAAGAAGGATGGATAGATATAATGAACAGAAGAAGGATGGAGAGATATAATGAACAGAAGAAGGATGGAGAGATATAATGAACAGAAGAAGGATGGATAGATATAATGAACAGAAGAAGGATGGAGAGATATAATGAACAGAAGAAGGATGGAGAGATATAATGAACAGAAGAAGGATGGAGAGATATAATGAACAGAAGAAGGATGGAGAGATATAATGAACAGAAGAAGGATGGAGAGATATAATGAACAGAAGAAGGATGGATAGATATAATGAACAGAAGAAGGATGGAGAGATATAATGAACAGAAGAAGGATGGATAGATATAATGAACAGAAGAAGGATGGAGAGATATAATGAACAGAAGAAGGATGGAGAGATATAATGAACAGAAGAAGGATGGAGAGATATAATGAACAGAAGAAGGATGGAGAGATATAATGAACAGAAGAAGGATGGAGAGATATAATGAACAGAAGAAGGATGGATAGATATAATGAACAGAAGAAGGATGGAGAGATATAGTTAGTTAGTTAGTTAGTCGCAGTTCCAACTTCACAGCAACGGGTCATCCCCATTATGCTCCATTCCTGTGCCAGTGAATATCATACAAAACGCTCCCCACTGCCCAATGTGAAAAGTGGAAAAGACAGGAGTCTCGACAAACAACAGCCCGCACAGATACACTGTGCATAATGCCGCCGCCAGAATGTCAACACAATAGTCCCCCACAAAACACCCAGTTCATTTCTGATGGAATCTGCAGCCATTTTCCCATCTGGATGTTTCCTAGATGTTCACCCACACAGTCCACGAAATACAGTTCATCGTCGATGGCAGTGGCAGTCAACCAGAAGCCCAGCAGCCACGCATTTCTGCATAAGGCAAAACCAGTAAACTCTGGGACATAGCCATCTGCCATCACTCCGAACATGCAGTCACGTTCCAAAAAACCTCGGGCAGATTCAAAAGCACTTCACATGAAACCCACAGCTCACAGTGTCGCACCACGCACTCACTCAGTAGCAGGGCGACGGAACCATCAAGCCTCCTTAGTCGCCTCTTACGACATGCATGGTAGGCTACAGTGTTGCTATTCTTTGCTTCCCTTATGGGCCCCGGCAACACACGGGAGATGGAGAGATATAATGAACAGAAGAAGGATGGAGAGATATAATGAACAGAAGAAGGATGGAGAGATATAATGAACAGAAGAAGGATGGAGAGATATAATGAACAGAAGAAGGATGGAGAGATATAATGAACAGAAGAAGGATGGAGAGATATAATGAACAGAAGAAGGATGGAGAGATATAATGCAAGAGAAAATTGCAAGCACGATGACACACCGAGACCCAGCAAACTGGCTAGCCGGCAAGTAAGTAAGTAGGCAGACAGGCAAGTAAGTAGGCAGACAGGTAAGTAAGTAGGCAGGCAAGTAAGTAAGTAGGCAGACAGGCAAGTAAGTAGGCAGACAGGTAAGTAAGTAGGCATGCAAGTAAGTAGGCAGACAGGTAAGTAAGTAGGCAGGCAAGTAAGTAAGTAGGCAGACAGGCAAGTAAGTAGGCAGACAGGTAAGTAAGTAGGCAGACAAGTAAGTAAGTAGGCAGACAGGTAAGTAAGTAGGCAGACAGGTAAGTAAGTAGGCAGGCAAGTAAGTAAGTAGGCAGACAGGTAAGTAAGTAGGCAGGCAGGTAAGTAAGTAGGCAGAATGGTAAGTAAGTAGGCAGACAGGTAAGTAAGTAGGCAGGCAAGTAAGTAAGTAGGCAGACAGGTAAGTAAGTAGGCAGGCTGGTAAGTAAGTAGGCAGACATGTAAGTAAGTATGCAGACAGGTAAGTAAGTAGCCAGACAGGTAAGTAAGTAGGCAGACAGGTAAGTAAGTAGGCAGACAGGTAAGTAAGTAGGCAGACAGGCAAGTAAGTAGGCAGACAGGTAAGTAAGTAGGCAGGCAGGTTGGTAAGTAGGCAGGCAGGTTGGTAAGTAGGCAGCCAGGTAAGTAAGTAGGCAGACAGGTTGGTAAGTAGACAGACAGGTAAGTAAGTAGGCAGGCAGGTTGGTAAGTAGGCAGGCAGGTTGGTAAGTAGGCAGACAGGTAAGTAAGTAGGCAAACAGATAAGTAAGTAGACAGGCAGGTTGGTAAGAAGGCAGACAGGTAAGTAAGTAGACAGACAGGTAAGTAAGTAGGCAGACAGGAAGTAAGTAGGCAGACAGGTAAGTGAGTAGGCAGAAAAATAAGTAAGTAGGCAGGCAGGTTGGTAAGTAGGCAGACAGTTAAGTAAGTAGGCAGACAAATAAGTAGTAGGCAGGCAGGTTGGTAAGTAGGCAGACAGTTAAGTAAGTAGGCAGACAAGTAAGTAAGTAGGCAGACAGGTAAGTAGGTAGGCATACAGGTAAGTAAGTAGCCAGACAGGTAGGTAAGTAGGCAGGCAGGTTGGTATGTAGACAGGCAGGTACGTAAGTAGGCAGGCAAGTGGGTAAGTAGGCAGGCAGGTAGGTAGGTAGGCAGGCAGGTAGGTAGCTAGTTAGAAACATAGATAGCTATGTAGATACAGATATTATACGATTAATAACTTGACAGATTGTTTGAATGTTGATTCTACGAATTGACTAATATCTTCCATATCGAGATATTGCATGTAGTTAGTGTTGAGTATATTATTATTATTTGTAGACTATCCGTTTGTTCTTTCCGCGGACGAATTTCTCTGTGTGAATGTATTTGTTAATTACTGAAGACGATAGCACTAATCTGAAATGGTTGTTGTTTCTGTGAATACAGGCTGACAATGGCACTAAACTGAAATGGTTTTTGTTTCTGTGAATACAGGCTGACGATGGCACTAAACTGAAATGGTTTTTGTTTCTGTGAATACAGGCTGACGATGATCAAAAACAATTTCCTGGCACTTCTCTGTATCCTTATTTTGCCATCGACGTCCGCCATTGACTATGATTGTCCTTACAAGGTCTGTAATATAACACGGATTGTTACATCAATCGAAGTTGTATAGTCGTTAGTGCACTGGGCTTACACTAAATGGATCTGGTAACATGGCAGCTAAACATTTGTTGCAGGAGGGTCTGAGATATAAAAGTAAACATCGTAACAACTGGCCACAACACTGGGAAAGGAAGCAGAGGCAGGCCAAGAGAAAGGATGTCGAATGTATTGAGACGGTGACATGGAGAAATATCATCAAGAGAGTTGCTCCAGACCACCACCAAGATCCACTGACTATGTGTCGAATGTTGTATACAGATATCAACCACATCACTGAGTGTCGATTGTTGTATACAGATATCAGCCACCTCCCGAACTGAGTGTCGATTGTTGTATACATATATCAACCACATCACTGAGTGTCGATTGTTGTATACAGATATCAGCCACCTCCCGAACTGAGTGTCGATTGTTGTATACAGATATCAACCACATCACTGAGTGTCGATTGTTGTATACAGATATCAGCCACCTCCCGAACAGAGTGTCGATTGTTGTATACATATATCAACCACATCACTGACTGAGTGTTGATTGTTGTTTACAAATATCAACCACATCACCAACTAAGTGTCGATATGTGTATACTGATAACAACCACATCAATAACTGAGTGTTGATCCGTATATACATATATCAACGCATCACTCAGTGTCACTAAGTATTTCAGGATCCTCGCCGATGCAACGGAGTTCGTGCATTGAGCTGAGTTTATCCAGACATAGGTTTGAGTTAGGAGGAAAACAGAACACTTATGGGTTAAACCGTGTGCCGTGATGTTGATCCAACGACTAAACTAAACTAAACTAAACTATCACTCAGTGTCGATCCGTGTATACAAATATCAACCACTTCAATAACTGAGTGTTGATCCGTATATACATATATAACACATCACTGAGTGTCTATCCGTGTATAGAAATATCAACTACATCACTAACTGAGTGTCGATCTGTGTATACAAACATCAACCACTTCAATAACTGAGTGTCGATCAGTGTATACAAGTATCGCGCCAATACAATATACCCACTATGCCTCAATGCGTGCACACGGGTATTTTACTTTGTACGTTCTGACCATCTACTGGGTACTCCTCAAGGTTTGTCATATACTGGGCACTCCTCAAGTTGTGTCATATAGTGGGCACTCCTCAAGTTGTGTCATATACTGGGCACTCCTCAAGTTGTGTCATATAGTGGGCACTCCTCAAGGTGTATCATATACTGGGTACTCCTCAAGGTGTGTCATACACTGGGTACTCCTCAAGGTGTGTCATATACTGGGCACTCCTCAAGGTGTGTCATATACTGGGCACTCCTCAAGGTGTGTCATATACTGGGCACTCCTCAAGTTGTGTCATATAGTGGGCACTCCTCAAGGTGTGTCATATAGTGGCCACTCCTCAAGGTGTGTCATATACTGGGCACTCCTCAAGTTGTGTCAGATAGTGGGCACTCCTCAAGGTGTATCATATACTGGGTACTCCTCAAGGTGTATCATATACTGGGCACTCCTCAAGGTGTATCATATACTGGGTACTCCTCAAGGTGTATCATATACTGGGTACTCCTCAAGGTGTATCATATACTGGGTACTCCTCAAGGTGTATCATATACTAGGTAACCCTGAAGGTGTGCTATATGGTCGTTTACCTTACTGGTTATCATATCCCGATATATTAGGATTATATTGTAGAGGATTATAATCTTATTCTCGTGTGAATAACTTCCAGAACTGTCTCTTAAATTTACTGTATTATTCACCACTTCCAGGAATGTTACTGTGATGGCAACACTATCATGTGCACCAACCTGGGGCTAAACTCAACACCACAGATCACCAGTAACAACACTGCGGGGATCACAACCCTGTATCTTGATGTAAGTTATCTGTGTCTGCCTATGATATAGATCCCATTCTGGGCGTACATTGTCTGTGCCTGTCCATAAAATATGTCCCATTCTTGACGTAAGTTGTCTGTGTCTGTCCATAACATATGCCCCATTATTTAAGTAAGATATCTGTGTCTGTCCATGACATATGTCCCATTCTTTATGTCAGTTGTATGTGTATACCCATGACTTACGTTCCATTCTTGATTACAGTTGTCTGTGACTGGCCATGGCATATGCCCGATTCGTGACGTAAGTTGTCTGTATCTGTAAATGACATATGTCCCATTCTTGATTTCAGTTGTCTGTGTCTGTCCATGACATATGTCCCATTCTTGATTTTAGTTGTCTGTGTCTGTCCATCCGGTTAGCGGGGTAGGGGTATCCCCTATCAAAGGAGATGTAAGACGCCTCCTTTCCTCCGTTAGTCTACGGGACACCCTTGGGCAAGGTGGAGTACCCGTTTAGCCCCCCGATCAGGGTTACGTGAAGCCATGGAAGCAGGTGGTGGATGGAGTTTGAGAGCAGCCGACAGATTGTTGTTGGTTATGGTCTTGCACTCTGCGGCGATAGGCAGATGATCTCATCAGTAGAGACAATGGCTATGGCCACCGACTAGTACAGTCACTGCCCAGAAGGAAAGCAACGGCAAACTACCTTCTGCAAAACTTGCCAAGAAACCATAACAACCATGAAAGAAAACATAATAAGAAAGAGATCTGGTGGCGAGACTCCCAGGCCAGGCAGATCAGATAACACTGGGGAAGAGTGTGACGCAGGGAGCAGTACTAGTAATCGTGATGACGGAGTTAATCCTGACTGTGTTACCAAGGAAATCCCCTGTGTCAGACTAAGAAACAGAGTGAGAATGGCAACGTGGAATGTGAGAAGTTTGTATGAGGGAAAGCTTAAAGTAGTGTGTGATGAGATTGAGAGGTTAAACATTCACATTTTAGGAATTAGTGAACATCGCTGGGGCGGCAAGGGACATTTTACAACTGAAAATGGAAGTATTTTCATTTATTCTGGTAGAGATGTCGGAGGCCAGAGTGGAGTGGCATTTTGTTTAGATAAGACAACTGCAAAAGCTTTAATGGGATATAATCCAGTTAGTGATAGAATCCTCACTATTAGACTTAAAGGCCGTCCAAAAAACACAACTCTCATACAGATATATGCACCTACTTCAACAGCAGAGGAGGACGAAATTGAAGATTTTTACAACACACTACAAGACACATTAAATAAGATTGGTCATAATGATATAGCAATAATAATGGGAGATTTTAATGCTAAAGTAGGTGCAGGAAGAGCTGAAAATGAGAGACACGTTTTAGGAAAATTTGGATTAGGAAATAGAAATGATGCAGGTGACAAATTAATTGAATTTTGCACAGAAAATGAGTTAACGATAGCCAACACACTTTTTAAACAACATCCAAGAAGACTCTTCACATGGAAGTCTCCAGACAGTTTTACCAAAAATCAGATATATTATATTTTAATACAAAGAAGATGGAGATCAAGCATAACATCTGCAAAAACCCTACGAAGTGCAGACTGTGATACAGATCATCAGTTATTAGAAGCAGATCTGAAATTAAAACTCATAAAGCTTACCTGAGGACCAAGGCCACTTCGTTTTGATCTCACACAAATACCAGAAGCATACAACATAGAAGTTAGGAATCGCTTTGGGGTCTTGATGTCTGTACAAGAAGAAATGACACCTGATGAACTGGCAGTACAAGCTAGAGATATCTTGATAACTGCAGCCAAAGATTTAATTCCGACCAAGAAAAAGCAACTTAACCATGGATTACATCAGACACGTTAGAATTAATAAAACAACGAAGGGAGCTGAAACAGAAAGGAGATGAATCCGATAGCAGGATGAAGTATAAATCTTTAACTCGAGAAATAAGAAAGAACACAAGAAAGGACAAAAATCAATATATACAAGATTGCTGTACCAGAATAGAGCAATATCATAAGGCTGGAAGAGATTATGAAATGTTCAAGGAATTGAAGTTATTGACAAGAAATGTTCAACCTCAATTGCATTTTATCTGTGACAAGATGGGAAATACCTTAACAGAATCTAGACAAATTCTAGAAAGATGGCAGGAGTACTGCAGTGGAATGTATGATATGAGTGACAGTGAGGATATGAATGAGATACATGAGCCAATGACAGCAGAGACAGAACCTGAACCCTCATTAGATGAAATTGCTTGGGCTATAAGGAACCTGAAGAATGGTAAATCACCTGGATGTGATGAGATACCAGCTGAACTAATTAAAGCAGGAGGAGAAGAAAGCATACACATATATCATGCATTATGTACAAAGTTTTTTAAATATGGTATATGGCCAAAAGATTGGAAGAGAACTATCTTCATTCCAATACCAAAAAAGGGCAACCTGAAATTATGCACCAACTATAGAACTGTTGCCCTGATAAGTCATGCAAGTAAAATTCTACTAAAAGTCATAATGCGAAGACTTAGTAAGAAAATGGAAGAAGAGATTAACGTAGTTCAAGCTGGATTTAGACAAGGAAGAGGAACAAGAGATCACATATTCAACATGCGTTTAATAATAGAGAAGTGCAGAGAATTTAATGTAAACCTATTCTCATGTTTTGTGGATTATTCAAAGGCATTTGACTGTGTACAGCATCAGAAACTTTGGGAAATCATGAGGAATATGGGCTTTCCTTCACGTGTAGTACATCTCATAAAAATGCTATATCTAGACCAACAAGCAGCAGTTAGAATAGATGGCGAGACATCAGATTGGTTTGACATCAAGCAAGGAGTCCGTCAGGGCTGCGTGCTGTCACCCTATTTGTTTAACCTGTATGCCGAAAATATAATGAGAAATGTAAGAGATGATATAAACAGGGAGCCATATGATGCCCTAAATATCGGCGGTCATGACATACGAGAGATTCGATATGCTTATGATACAGTATTACTATCCACAACACAGAATGGCATAGAAAACCTAATAGCCTCAACACAATTGAATAGTGAAAATCACAACTTATATCTTAACATAGCAAAAACTAAGATAATGCATACAGATAAAACTACTATGGAGGAAGAAATATACATTAATGGGAGAAAATTGGAGGTGGTGGAAAATATTGAATATCTTGGGTCATTGATTACGAATAATGGTGACACAATGAAAGAAATTAAACGGCGACTATCCATTGCTCTTCAAAGACTAAAACAGATGAATAAATTATGGTGTGGGACAGACAGAACTACAAAAATTAGATTTTTAAGAGCATGCATCTTTCCCATTGCAACATACGCCTGTGAGACATGGACACTTACTAAACAAGCTGAACAGCGCATACATGCCTTTGAATATAAATGTTATAGACGAGTTCTAAGAATATCTTGGGTAAAGAAAAGAACAAATGCATCCATACTTCAAGAGTTGAATATTGAGGAGGGATGGCTATTAAAGACGATAAAACAAAGAAAATTGAAGTATTTTGGTCACTTGAAACGTCAAGAAAGTTTGGAGAGAATAATAATGGAAGGGTATATGCCTGGGAAGAGAGGAAGAGGAAGGCCAAAGAGAAGATGGGTGCAGGATGTGGCGGATGATCTCCAGATGGGTGTATCAGACGCGGGACATCTTGCTTGTGATCGAGAAGTTTTCCGGAAGGTTGTTATGGGAGCGAGGTTCTGCAAAGGACATGCTACTGAATGAATGAATGAATGTGTCTTCCATGACATATGTCCCATTCTTGATGTCAGTTGTCTGTGACTGGCAATGACATATATCCCATTCTTGATGTCAGTTGTCTGTGACTGGCAATGACATATATCCCATTCTTGATGTCAGTTGTCTGGGACTAGCCATGACATATGTTTCATTCTTGACGTAAGTTATCTGTCAATACTGACGCTGACAGCCATGATAAATGTCCCATTCTTGACGCATGTTGTCTATGTCTGTAAATGACATATGCCCGTATCTTCTATATACCAACATGTCAGAAGATGGATTGAAGATTTATCGTCTGTAAATGACATATGTCCGTATCTTCTATATACCATGTCAGAAGATGCATTGAAGATTTATTGTCTGTAAATGACATATGCCCGTATTCTCTATATACCAACATGTCAGAAGATTGAAGATTTATTGTCTGTAAATGACATATGCCTGTATCTTCTATATGCCATGTCAGAAGATGGATTGAAGATTTATTGTCTGTAAATGACATATGCCCGTATCTTCTATATACCAACATGTCAGAAGGTGGATTGAAGATTTACTGTAACTACCTTTCGACTGTGTTGACTTTGTGGAGAAGGAATTTCGAATGAAATTCATAATCCCGCTAACCGCGTTCGAATTACAACTGTGGGCGATTTTGGAAGCAGAACGCCTTGCGTTGATTTCCATACATTTGTATGTGTGCCTGTCAGTTAGAAACCAATGACAAACTAGAGAACGTAAACTGACCAAGGAATCACAAATATCTCAAGAATGCTGGAGTTGACTCCTACGGCCAGTGACGGATATGTAACTAACTTGAACCTGTCGGCAGAAAAGTTGGGCTCATAACCAAATGCGGTCATGCGGGTGATTCTGAGGTGCACAAAAAAAAAAAAAAAATGTGTTGCGTATCCCTTACGGGACGTTGCAGTCAACACCAGCATTTTCAGCTGCTGTTGATGTACTAGGCAAGTGTTACGTTCAGTAGTTTGCCATTGCTTTCTGAACGACCGGCCTCTATACCTTTTTCGAAAAAAACCAGCACCGCCGTGTTTCGAACCCGGGTATACGAGCTCACAAACCGCGTTCGCAAGCCCTTCAGCCACAGAGACCGCAAAGGACACACCAATTATATGCATGAGATATATCCTGCGCTACCAACAATGGCAGATTGGCATAGGGTCCTTTAAACAAAATGGTACCTGAGAGGTGTTGCAGATAGGATTCACCCCCTGCATAAAGCCATGGATATGGTCACGGGACACAGACTAAGGCGAGACAGGTTCTGGATGGCACAGGCGGAAATATCTATACGTCGGGTATATAATCTAGAGACCATCAATCGTAAAAAAGAGTGGGTTGAAGTACAGGCAGAAATGACAGACTGGCACAATGTAATAAAAACACTGGGTCGTGAATGCAGATAATATGCAGCGGGTCCCACAGAGTTTGAGGTGCAACAACTGATCCAGAGTAACACATATCAAGATGGCATAATGATCAACACCCTTGGGTCAGTGGTGAGAAACAAACGGGGTGGTTGGGGTTTCATTGCTAAGGCTAGTTGACGATTCTTGAAAAAAGGAGAGAATGACATATGAGGTTACGACCTGCAGCATGAGAATGGAGGTGGGAGCAGTCACCGCGGCATTCAGTTGGTTAGAGGAGACCACTGCAACACACATTGTCTTCATCACGGAATCAAGGAGTATGCTTAGTGAAGTGGAGAAAGGAATGGTTCATGTGGAATGGCTCACTTCACTTCAGAGGTCACAGATTGTAAGAATTGTATGGATATTTTGCCCTGGCCATGCGGGAGTGCGGGAGAATGAATAGGCTAATAGGCTGGCTCGGAATACACCTCTTGGTGGTCGATTATCTATGGACAAGGGGGAGGTGGTCCTGCGCCTGTGGGACCAGGTGGAGAAGGTTGGGGAACAGATTGTGAACCGGTATGTGGAAATGATGATATTGCTGGGGTGTGTCAGGGGTTTTGGTAGAATCTCAAACCTGAGAGGGACGACCAGGAGAATTTTCAGTCAGATAGAGGCGGGAACGATTAGTAGTGTGACTCTTCGCTGGCTATTGAACGAGGGTACGGAGCGCATATGGGAATGTCCTGAGTGCAGTGATATCGGTTCTTAGCTCAACTCAACTCAACAGCAAGCTGTCGACAGTCTGTAACTATGGATGGTTAGATGATCACCTGTGATTCATTCTGTCCATAATGTTCCTAATCAGGAATTTCGCGTAAACAAATCGCTGAAAGGTTCTTTTACACAGATTGAGATACACTGGATATATGGTGCCTGTCCCATATTTGTAAAGACCAATCGGCACTCGTGTGATGTGCTCAATATCATGCGGTCGCCTGTATGTTCCATGCCGTTCCCGTGGGACTCATCGAAGGCTGTGTGAATCTAGGAGCCCAGTCCATCTCTAATCAATTCAGCTTGATGGAGATTTGAACTTGTGGCTATTGTGACCATAGGCAAACGTGACATAATTGATGTACTGCCGCGCAAAAAAAATAACATCTTAAAGGGATTCAACAGGAAGGAACAGGGGGTTTCAAATAAACATTTTAAAAGTGTGATATGAATTGCAATAACCATGCCATTGTCTTGTAACCAGACAATATTGTTGTTGAGGATGTCAAGAGGGTTAAGCATGTGACATCACGGTACGGACGAATACGCTGCAGCCATAGGGGCAGTTTAAATATGGCCGCCCCACCTTTTACAAGCATCATCCGGTGTTTGATCTGTGAAGGGATTGAAACCTATAGAAATTCATCGGCCAAGGAACGTCCAATACAGCGCTTCATGCCTGTCCGTCCAATACGTATATGAGTGGAGTAGGAAGTTTAAACACGGTGTGACTTCTGTGACAGACTCTTTGGTCCAATACGTATATGAGTGGAGTAGGAAGTTTAAACACGGTGTGACTTCTGTGACAGACTCTTTGGTCCAATACGTATATGAGTGGAGTAGGAAGTTTAAACACGGTGTGACTTCTGTGACAGACTCTTTGGTCCAATACGTATATGAGTAGAGTAGGAAGTTTAAACACGGTGTGACTTCTGTGACAGACTCTTTGGTCCAATACGTATATGAGTGGAGTAGGAAGTTTAAACACGGTGTGACTTCTGTGACAGACTCTTTGGTCCAATACGTATATGAGTGGAGTAGGAAGTTTAAACACGGTGTGACTTCTGTGACAGACTCTTTGGTCCAATACGTATATGAGTGGAGTAGGAAGTTTAAACACGGTGTGACTTCTGTGACAGACTCTTTGGTCCAATACGTATATGAGTGGAGTAGGAAGTTTAAACACGGTGTGACTTCTGTGACAGACTCTTTGGTCCAATACGTATATGAGTGGAGTAGGAAGTTTAAACACGGTGTGACTTCTGTGACAGACTCTTTGGTCCAATACGTATATGAGTGGAGTAGGAAGTTTAAACACGGTGTGACTTCTGTGACAGACTCTTTGGTCCAATACGTATATGAGTGGAGTAGGAAGTTTAAACACGGTGTGACTTCTGTGACAGACTCTTTGGTCCAATACGTATATGAGTGGAGTAGGAAGTTTAAACACGGTGTGACTTCTGTGACAGACTCTTTGGTCCAATACGTATATGAGTGGAGTAGGAAGTTTAAACACGGTGTGACTTCTGTGACAGACTCTTTGGTCCAATACGTATATGTGTGGAGTAGGAAGTTTAAACACGGTGTGACTTCTGTGACAGACTCTTTGGTCCAATACGTATATGAGTGGAGTAGGAAGTTTAAACACGGTGTGACTTCTGTGACAGACTCTTTGGTCCAATACGTATATGAGTGGAGTAGGAAGTTTAAACACGGTGTGACTTCTGTGACAGACTCTTTGGTCCAATACGTATATGAGTGGAGTAGGAAGTTTAAACACGGTGTGACTTCTGTGACAGACTCTTTGGTCCAATACGTATATGAGTGGAGTAGGAAGTTTAAACACGGTGTGACTTCTGTGACAGACTCTTTGGTCCAATACGTATATGAGTGGAGTAGGAAGTTTAAACACGGTGTGACTTCTGTGACATACTCTTTGGTCCAATAAAGAGGTACAGCTAGCAGTGCATGAGCGATTACACACAACTAAAAGCATGCTTTATTTTACACGAATCCAATCATGTTTATCGGCACTGGACGACTTGCATTGACCGCATTGGTGACTACATCGAAACATGGTACATTCGTTCTTTACTTTTTAAGAATATATTCACACACAAACAAATAAACACACACACACACACACACACACGCATGCACGCACACGCACGCACGCACGCACACGCACACACACACAAACACACACACAACATTCATTTGAAGCCCACTCATAGCTTAATTTCATAAGAAAAATTGTTATCTTGATTATTTTTTTTTCTGAAATAATGTAAACATTTATTATCCACAGATGAATCATATTGCTGCCATACCTTCTGGTAGCCTGCCTGCAAATTTAATAGAAATTAATTTGGAAGAAAACCCAATAGTCACCGTAGACTACACAGCCTTTGTTGGATCAGCCGACACTCTTCAAACACTGTCCTTCTCTGGAGCTCGGTTTACGGACATCCCCAAGGCACTTGTTCACCTGAGAGCTCTGAAGTACTTTGGCCTTTATAATTCTAATGTCAGGAACTGGAATGATGAGGTCATGAAGAGCATTGGTTCACATCTCGACAGTCTCATTCTGGAAAATGCGGGTGTAATTTCATCCCTGACCTGGATTCAGTATTTCCCAAATTTAACGGAGTTAATTATTGAAGGTTGTTTCCTTTTCTCTCTTCCAGACAATGTTTTAGGTAAACTCACCGATAGGTTGGTAACTCTGTCCTTTAATAATAATAGTTTGACTGTGGTTCCGAAGGATTTGTCTAAATTATCAAATATAAGGAAATTAGATTTAGGAAATAACAAAATATCCGACATTAGCTGGTTGCCTAGATGTAGCCTGACTGCATTAGTTCTGCATAATAATAGAATATACGATGCTGCACTTCTGAGTAGTATTCTCCGACCTGCTGCCAACTCGCTAGCAACTCTGACATTACAAGAAAACCAACTGGAATCAATTCCGGAACTGGGGTTTTTGAGAAATATATTAAAGCTTGATTTAACGTACAACAGAATATCGGACCCATATTCCGGATCGTTGCCGGCTGATATGTTCGCGTTGGATTTGGGATATAACTTTCTACCATTCATTCCTATGGTCATGACTAACTTAACACGCTTGTTAGACCTAACACTCGTCTCAAATTTGGTTCGCGAGATAACGGCCTCAGATTTCCCTCCAGGGGTGATTTGGGTTCATCTTGGGTACAACCTGATTACAGAACTTAAAGACTCCACTTTTCCCCCAAATTCTACAATACAATATTTACATCTAAACAATAACCCAATTAATCAAATTTCAATGAATGCGTTCGACAAATTGCCCCAGGTAACCCTTGTAAATCTGGCAGGTACACAGATAACACCCCTACCGCTTGCTCTAGCCACAGTTCGGAGTTTGGTTGTCTTTAACGCCACCGACTGCTCAGCGTTGGTCTGTACCTGCCAGGAGAAGAGTTTGGCGCCATTGATCATCCCTTTGTTACCCGACGACGTGCATGGGTACTGTGGTGTCACGAGCATCTATGATTTCTTTGCTGACCTGAGCTCTGGTTGTCCGTAATGTCTATGTTTGATTCAATGATTTCATTATGCAACAATCTTTACATTGAATTTGCCAACATTTCGAAGGCCTATGATTGTATTAATGTGGATTCTAATTGAACGTTGTTGAGGTACTGTAGTCTCCCATACAGTATTCTTGAACAAATAAAGCAAACATATAAAGACATGAAAAACAGAGTTCTTCATCATAAGAAACAAAATTATATACGTTTCATATAAGAACAAGAAATGCCACAGGGATACATTTTGTCACCATCATTACTTTTACTGTTTACATGGTTAGGAAGACTGCACTATCTATCTACCACAGAAGTCTCGATAACCGGAAAGACTGGCTGTGAAGGGAGTCAGTAGAGTCTATTGCAGTGGTTCTCAACCTCTTTTGGCTCGTGCATCCCTTCACAATATTTTTAGAACGTCATCCCCCCCGCCTTTCGTATTTCCTACCTAAAAATTTGGCCCGTGCCCCCCCCCCCTCACCATATTTTCAGAACACCATTCCCCCCTTTCGTATTTCCTACCTAAAAATCACCCATTCTGCCCTTACACAGTATACGTAATAATGGAAGCACATACTAAAACAAGTCTAGACTTCCACATAAAACGTGATTTGTGGGTCTACTTACTTTATAAAATGAATTTTAGAAGAGTGAGACGTACAGAACCGTAAAGTATGAAGGGAAAAACAAGATCAAGTAATCGGTTCTTGTAATAACGCGATCTTGAAATAATCTTCACCCCCCCCCCCCCCCCGGAAACCCTAAAATTCCTTCCTAGGGGGGAATTCCCCACCGGTTAAGAACCACTGGTCTAGAGAATACTAAATCGTAGAGGAAAAGCCAGGTGGATTGTTAATGACAAGCTAATGAAATAATTAGCGGGGGAACCTTCGACGGCTTTCGAGGAGAAGATTTGAGGGGTGGGGGGGGGGGGGTTGCAAATGTGGGGATGTCCTGAGTGCAGTAATGTTGACTCTTGAATTTAGTATTCAGTATTGCATACCATAATAGCCACTAGAAATTGAATTACACGGGGTCTGACAGATCAGATTCACATGAATGGTTTGACTGACAGATCAGATTGACATTCTTGGCTTGGCTGACAGTTCAGATTGACATTCTTGGCTTGGCTGACAGATCAGATTGACATTCTTGGCTTGGCTGACAGATCCGATTGACATGCTTGGCTTGGCTGACAGATCAGATTGACATTCTTGGCTTGGCTGACAGATCAGATTGACATTCTTGGCTTGGCTGACAGATCAGATTGACATTCTTGGCTTGGCTGACAGATCAGATTGACATTCTTGGCTTGGCTGACAGATCAGATTGACATTCTTGGCTTGGCTGACAGATCAGATTGACATTCTTGGCTTGGCTGACAGTTCAGATTGACATTCTTGGCTTGGCTGACAGATCAGCTTGACAATGTTGACTTGACGGACAGCTCAGTTTGACAGTCATGGCTATTATGACAGTTTTGCTGATGTGTCCCACATACACTGCCAGTTGCACACTACATTAAACACACCAACGTGTGTGTACTAAGTGATTCAATGAGCATGATTCGGAAGGTCGAAGCTGGATCTGTACGTAGACAGTGGACTGAGTCGCTACGGAAATCTGTTGTCCGTAAAATCACCATCTTCGTCCCGGGACATGCGGAATTCGAGGGAGATGAACGAGCTGATAAACTGGCTGGCTCTGCACCCCCTGCAGATGGCCAGCCCATGGATCGGGCCGATGTTATTAAAGATGTGTCGAGAACAGAGGACTTTGGCGTCAGTGAATCCACATAGCTGTCCAGGATGAAAAACATGGGAGTAAGAATTGGCACGGCCAGAGGCGAGAGGTACATCGGGAAAACGAGGTGCCTCGTTAACCAACTCAGAACTGGCACTATTAGCCACCGGACGCTGATGCATATGCTGTGTGAAGGATCTGAGCACCTATGGACCTGTCCGTAGTGCAATGAAGATACCCCAACTGATAACTGATAACTGATAACTGATTAAACACACCTTGTTGGTAACCTGGGGAAGGCAAATTGATGACCATACATTGAGACAGACTTGAACACGCAAGTAGCATAGTCTTAATAACAGAGATGAATAATATAATAGGACATCCGGAGGGAGCTGCATGAGATGGGAAACATTTATGATTTAGAACGACCAGCTCGACCATTTCTCAACCCCTGCTAATTTGCGGTCATAACGTTTAAAGGAAAATGCCTTTCGTATGTTGTAAGCGATTGCTCAATTTTACCGAGGCTTACCAAGTGTGTGAAGACAGAATGACGTGGTTTAAAATTTGCGACTACCGTGTGGACAACAATTGCCCCACTTTCGAGTAAACTGGCAGTGACTGTGGTTTAAGTAGTTCAGATAGAGTATCATTCATGTATTCACAGCATATGTAGTATGCAACCGTCGAGATTCAGCGAAATATGTCAGGCAATAAATAATGGATCATTTTGCTTCAGTTGTCTGTGTTTAAATAACAATTATAATAGATTAGCCTGAGTGGGTGGATGGTCTACGCCACAGGGCAGGCAAGATTCAGATGAATTCATTCATTTCTTCTTTTACACCTCTTTGCATGTGCCAGGTTTTGTATATTCATTCATTTGCCATGCCGATAAACGTAGGCGGTCATATTTCGCAATCTCACTCGATCACCAGAGTCGTGGATCACTTCAGTGTTCTTGTCTCGACCACACCACATGGTCAAAGCCATCCATGTATTTACTTCTCTGTCCTCCCCTTTTTCTCTTCCTCTCGATCTTGCCATTTGTCATCAAGTTCTTCAGTTTATGTCTTCTCATAATATGACCATAAACTGTTGACTGTCTACGTCTAATTTATTTCATCAGTCTACAATTTTATTTTGTTACTTGTAGGACATGGTCATTGATTTTTCTGTCCGTTCATTTTATTCTTTGCATTTTCCTCAGAAACCACATTTCTACAGCCATCCGATGTGTGTTAACTTGTCTGCTCATTGTTCACGCTTCACATCCATACAAAAGCACAGGTTCTTTGCAGAACCTCAACTCTCTTTTTCTCGTTGCAATTGACATCTTTTTATTGGTCAGTATGTTTTTTCATCTTACAAAGGGTTACCTTCGCCGTGGCGATTCTTGTTATAATCTCTTCAAGGCATCTCAAATCAGATGTTATGACTGTTCCTAGATAATTGTACCGATTGACTTGTTTAAGAATATCCCTATTTACTTGTGTATTACATTGTGATATTTTCTTCTTTCTAGTGACGACCATAATATGTGTCTGCTTACAATTTAATTCTAAGCCTAGCTGTTCACTGTGTGCAACAAATGCATCTACTAAATATTGCAGACCCTGTCTACAATCAATAATGTATAATCCGCATAGCTAATGTTTTCGACGTTACGTTCCCCAATGATGATACCTTTCATAACTTCTACAGCTTTGAAACTATTTTTATTATCATTATTATCATCATCATCATCATCATCATCATCATCATCATCATCATCATCATCATCAAGTGCTCTGCCATCTGGCGTAGGCGTTCATGGCTCTCCACAGATCTCGGTCTTTGGTGTTCTAGATCAACTCTACTGATGATAATCCTCCATGCCACCGTCTCAAGCCATCCAGCATCATTTCTCTTGGTCTTCCTCTCCATCTCTTCCCCTCGATCATTCTATACAGGAAAAAAAAAGATCTGGAGACATTACACATCCCTGTCGCACATCTCTCTTAACAGGCTGATATTGACCTACTTCATTATCAGTCTTTATGGCAGCTTGTTGATTCCAATATGTTTTTATTTTACAAGCCTAAGGTCTTACCCATCAATCTGTATATACCCTGCAGCATTGTGTTCTAATGTAACGACATCGTTAGTTTATGAGTTCGTTGTTCGGATGTTATTTATTACATTAGGTACACCACACATTCATAATGAGTATAATATGCGTGAGCAGTCTCTACAGCAACGTGACTTACATAGATGGAGGACATTTCCAGGGCTCAGGCGACATGGACGTGACATCAAAGGTCTCAGACTCGCAGGTCATTCACACTCAATTCAGCCAAACACATTCTAGAATCTATAGTAGCATTTACACGCAATGCAAGTTGAACATTTATTATTTACGATAATTAGTTTTGTTATAACCTGTACAACGTGACTACGTCTACCACCACTGGAAGATTCGTGTCTTCTGTTACAACCTGTACAATATTACTTATCTCATAACCACTACCATCATCACTAGCATCACACCATGTTCAATCTGTGGATATAACACAACCAATCAATCAATAAAAGGTGTTTGTTGCTGCTGAGCTTATAACGGAGCGCATACAAAAAGCACAAAATCAGTCTAAGAAACTCGACGGATGAAACACAAAACCGTCTAGTGAAGTAGACATGTGTGTTGCTAGGTTGTGTTTCTTTAATCGTTCTGTTCTTGTTGTTACGGCTGTGTGTGTGTTGTGTATGTGTGTGTTGTATGGTGTGAGTTGTATGGTGTGTGTGTGTATCTGTGTGTTGTGTGGTGTGTGTATGTGTTGTGCGTGTGTTGTGTGTGTTGTTTGTGTGTTGTGTATGTTGTTTGTGTGTTGTGTATGTGGTATGTTTGTTTTGTGTGTGTGTTGCATGTGTTGTTGGTGTATTGTGTGTGTTGTGTGTGTTATGTGTGTTGTGTGTTGTGTAATGCGTGTGTTGTGTGCGTTGTGTGTGTATTGTGTGTGTTGTGAGTTGTGTTGTGTGTGTGTTGTGTGTGTGTGTTGTGTATGTGGTGTGCGTCTGTTTGTATGTCTGTTGTGTGTGTCTGATGTGTATGTTGTGTGTGTGTCTATTGTGTGTGTTGTGTGCGTGTGCTGTGTGTGGTGTGTGGTTGTTGTGTGTTTGTGTCTCTGTTGTGTGTGTGTGTTGTGTGTGTATTGTGTGTGCGGTGTGTGTTGTGTGCGATGTGTGTGTTATGTGTGTGCGGTGTTTGTGTGTGTTGTGTGTGCGGTGTGTGTTGTGTGTGCGTTGTGTTTATTTGGTGTGTGTTGTGTATGTGTGTTTTGTGTGTATGTTGTGTGTGTTGTGTGTTGTGTGTGTTATGTGTGTTTGTGTGTGTGTTGTGTGTTTTGTGTGTATGTTGTGTGTGTTGTGTGTTGTGTGTGTTTTGTGTGTGCGCGTTGTGTGTGAGTGTATGTGTGTGCGTGTGTTTTTGTGTGTGCGTTTAATGTCAGAAATAGAGTGCTGAAATGCTATATAGAACCTATTTGTCTGAACGGCAGTGATTCTTGGAACGTAAATTAGGAAGAACTTAGAAGCAACACAGATGTGGTTCCTGAGACGAATGTTTGGATTCCTTGGACTGCCAGAGTAACTAACAACGACTGCCTACAAAAGGCTAATGAAACTAAAACAGTATGTTTAACAATAAGAAATCAGGAACCTTGGAATGTGATCAACATAGAACAATTAGTATAATGAGTCACATCACAAAGATTTTGCTAAGAATTATCATGCAAAGAATGAGGAAGAAGATACAACCTGAAATAGGGGAAGAACAATGTGGGTTTGTAGAAGGAAAGGGTACAGTAAATGCTGTGTATATGCTGCGAATAGTTATTGAACGTGCTATAGAAGTAAACAAGGATATACATCTTTGCTTTATTGACTATACAAAGGCTTTTGATAGCGTTAGACATGTCAGCATGGTGGATATGCTTGCAGATCTACAAATTGATTGGAAAGACATTAGACTTATAAAAAACATATATTGGAAACATCAAGCTGCAATAAGGATTGATAATGAAGTGGGACAGTATCAGCCAATTAAGAGAGGTGTTAGGCAGGGATGTGTGATGTCTCCAGATCTTTTTTCCCTGTACAGTGAAAATATTTTCAGAAATGTAGAGGATATAAATGGAATCAGCATTGGAGGACGAAACATCAATAACATTAGATATGCAGATGATACAGTATTAATTGCAGACAATGCGCAGGACCTGCAACAATTAGTAGATGCGGTTGTTGTACACAGTGAGCAACTGGGTTTAGAATTAAATTGTAAAAAGACTCAGGTTATGGTCGTCAGTAGGAAGGAAGAAGTGCCACAATGTAATATACGAGTAAATGGAAATATTCTTCAACAAGTGAATCGGTACAATTATCTTGGAACAGTTATAACATCTGATGGGAGATGCCTTGAAGAGATTAGAACAAGAATCGCCATGGCGAAAGTAGCCTTTAGCAAGATTAAAAACATTCTGACCAATAAAAAGATGTCAATTGAAACGAGAAAAAGAGTGTTGAGGGGATACATAGAGCCTGTTCTTTTGTATGGATGTGAAACTTGGACAATGAGCAGTCAAGCTGAAAAGCATCTCAAGGCTGCAGAAATGTGGTTTCTGAGGAAAATGCAAAGAATACCATGGACAGACAGAAAAACCAATGACCAAGTACTACAGGAGACAAATGAACATCGTAGACTGATTAGAGAAATTAGACGTAGACAGTCAAAATTTTTTGGACATGTTATGAGAAGAAATGGGTTGGAGAACTTAGTGACAACTGGCAAGATCGAGGGGAACAGTCCAAGAGGAAGACCGAGAGGAAAATACCTGGATGGCTTGGCCACATGGCATGGACGAGACAGGAACACTGAGCTGATCCACGACACTGGTGATCGAGTGAAATGGCGAGTCATGACCGCCCACGCTTTCCGGCATGGCACATGATTGATTGATTAACAATAAGAACGAGACCAACAGCTTTCTTTGGTCATGTGATGAGAAGAGAGGCATTGGAGAATGTCACAAGTAACGGAGATGTGGTTCCTGAAGCGAATGTAGCGAATACCTCGAACTGTTACAGTAAATAACAATGATTGCCTGGAAGAGTCTAATCAAATTAGAACATTGTAAACTACTATAAGAAAGAGACAGCAATCATGCTTTGGTCATGTGAAGAGAAGATGGGATATGGAGCACATCGTGAAAATGAGAAGATTATGGGGAACAGAGGCAGAGGCAGACCAAGATAAATGATGCGGGATGGATTGAGACACTGGCAAGGTGGAATATCAGCAGAGTTGATCCAGACAATAAAAGACTGAGATTTGTGGAGAGGCAAGAACGCCTACGTCATTTGACAGGGCACACAATGTCGATGAAGATGATGACGAATGTTTAATATGTTTGTCATTAAAATATATTTACACCGGGCATTGTGGACTAAGAACCAAGTAAAAGTTGTAAATACTCGTCGACCCACAGTCACCAAGAAGTGTATCCCGTTGCAGAGTTGCGACCCACGACCCCAAGTCTTTCTCCAAACAGGTACATACGAGACCATGGTTGTTTGTGAAGTCCACAAGTCGGACACTGGTCAGAAAAGCCAAGGCCAGTGGCAAACGGGTTAGTTTTGTCGACTGTAAGCTCAGATCCATCAGACGCGGTAGATTGGACAAGGCCAAGCTGTAGATCGTTATGATAGGATTGCCGTTGAGCTGTAGTGATGCAATGTTCGAATCTGGAGGGAAACTGTTGTTCTGAAGCTCTGATATCAGATTGTATTGTAAATCAATTCCCGTTATTGTTTTCGAAAAGTCAGATTCCTTAATTTGTGTTACTGCATTCCAGGACAGAATCATCTCGTAATTATTTCTCAAGGTCTTCAGGAAGATCGGGATGTAGGACAGACTGTTGTGGGATAAGTCTAACGTGTTGATTGTTGGCGGTACTGATCCACTACTGGATTCCGACATTTGGTTGCTGGAAAAGTCCAGCCCCTCGACTTTTGTCAAAAATGAAATGTTAGGCAGTGATGTCAACTGGTTATCGTGCACATCTAACTAGGTCAATGTATCTCCGTAGTGACCTAGTGAGTAGCTCAGCTCATTTGCATCTCTTAAGCTATTGTTGAACACAAATAAGGCCTGCAATTTAGCAGATTGAGGCAACCATGTTACATTTGTGATACTATTTCCCTGTAACTTGAGATATGTTAAAGATTTCAAATTGAACAGAGCTTTCGGAACGGCAGTAAGGCGGTTATTAAACTATTAAACAGAAACAGGGTTGCCAAATTGTTTGTCAGCTTATCAAACGCTCCATCAGGAACTGACGAAAGAGAATTCCCGCTGAAACTTAATTCCGTGAGGTTCTGAAAGTAGCTCATCCACACTGGCCAGGACGTTAACCCAACATTTTCGAGAACAAGCGTCAGAAGATTTGTACCAATAGCTTTCATAACTGGATCGTTCCAGTCTAGAATAAGTGTGTCACGTATGGTGAGGACTTTCAGTGTTTGTAGATGAAGGAAAGCGTCTGGAAATCGGGTGAAACGAACCTTAGAGCAAAACATGAATTGCAAAGACGACGTTGATGCATCGAAGGCAGTGTCATCAATCACTTCTAATGGGTTTTCTTCCATAAACAGATCTTTTATGCCTGGAGGGAGAGCTCCAGCTGATATCTGAGTTATGTTATTTGTCTGAAGAGTAGTAACAAAACAGATAACATGTTAATTGTCTGTTATCTAAACGAAGTCCAGCACTGAGTAATCTAGTTTATATCAACAAAGCACAAGGCAGCAATTTGCGTTTTCTGAACGTGCAGTCCACAACACAAACCACATTATTTATATTCTTGTATCAACCCTCATGTGTCTTTCTGTCCCTGGTTAAGTTCACAACACAAACAACGTTATTTCTCTTCTTGTTTCAATCCTCGTGCGTTTTTGTGCACCTGGTTAAGTCCACAACACAAACAACATTATTTCTCTACTTGTTTCAATCCTCGTGCGTTTTTCTGCCCCTGGTTAAGTCCACAACACAAACAACGTTTTTTCTCTTCTTGTTTCAATCCTCACCTAACTGTTTTATGTGTTATTGTTATATCCTGCTGCAGCTGTTATTTCTATTCTATTGTCAGCAGATTACATTCAGACTCTGTTAAAACCGTGTCATCGGAGTATTTTGGAACCTTTTCACTTTTTATTTTACTTCTTCAAGATATTTCAAGTTTCAGAATATTGTCTCACTATAAATCTTGAAGAGATTCATTCATTCATTCAGTAGCATGTCCTTTGCAGAACCTCGTTCCCATAACAACCCTCCGGAAAACTTTTCGGTCATAAGCAAGATGCCTTGCGTCCTATACACTCATCTGGAGATCATCTGCAACATCCTGCACCCTTCTTCTCTTTGGCCTTCTTCTTCCTCTCTTCTCGGGCATATACGAATCCATTATTTTTCTCTGCAAACTTTCATCACGTTTCAAGTGACCAATATATTTCTAATTTCTTTTGTTTTATCGTCTTCAGGATCCAACATTCTTAAGTATTCAGATCTTGCCGTATGGATGCATTTCTTTTTTAACGTTCTGCATCGAATATATTCTTAGAACCTGTCTATAACATGTATATTTAAAGGCATTTATGGGCTGTTCAGCTTGTTTAGTAAGTGTCAGGTCTAACAGGCGTATGTTACAATGGGAAAGATGCATGCTCTGAAACATCTAATCCTTTTAGGTCTATCTGTTCCACGCAACAATTTATTCAGTTGGTTTTGTTTTTGAAGAGCAATAGATATTCGTCTTTAAATTTATTTCATTGTGTCACCGTTGTTGGTAATTAATGACTCACGATAGTCGAAATTTTCCACCACCTCCAATTTATCCTCATTAACATATATGCCTTGCTCCCTATTAGTTTGATCTATGTGCATTATCTTTGTGGTTGCTATGTAAAGATATAAGTTGTGATTTTCACTATTTGTTTTCTGGGGGGGGGGTGAGGTTGTTAGTTTTTATTTATACCAGTCTGTGATGTCGATGGTAATACTGTACCATCAGCATATCGAATATCTAGTATTTCATGGCCGGTCTCTCTGGCCGAGGGGTTACAACACTTTCTCCGTAATCCCGTTTATCACGCAGAGTCTCGTAAGCAGGCGAGAGCTGATAGCGGTTCGACCCCCGCTGGTGACTTGCGGGATAACAGAGCCGGCCCCTCAGAAAGCAATGGCGAACTACTGAGCGTAATCTTGCCAAGAGATCAACAGACAGCTGAAAGATGCTGCTGTTGACAGCTAAGTCCTGTAAAGGATACGCAAAAAAAAAAAAAAAGAAGTATTTCATGACCAACGATATTTAGAGCATCACATTGCTCCTTCATTATATCATCTCTGACATTTCTCATTATATTTTCAGTGTACAAGTTAAACAAATAGGGGACAGCTCACAGCCCTGACGGACTCCTTGCTTGATGTCAAAGCAATCTGATGTCTCGCCATCTATTCTAACTCCTGCTTGCAGATCTAGATAGAGCGTTCTTGTAAACTGTACTAAATGTGATGGAACGCCTATTTCCCTCATAATTTCACAAGGTTACTGATTTTGTACACAGTCCAAGGCCTTTGAACAATCCACAACATATGTGAATAGTTTTACATTAAATCCTTTGAAAAGATTATGCGATACAATTCTTTCTGGTCTAATTCCTCTTTTAAGTCACTGGATTCACTGTTGGCATTTGCATTTGATGTCTATGTTCTAGCTCCCAACATGTTATTATCTAGAATGTTGCCCATCTATATTGAATTCATGCACAATATCACCTTGCCAAAAGCATTGGAATATTCTATATATCATAAATATAGTCTCTCTCTCTCTCTCTCTCTCTCTCTCTCTCTCTCTCTCTCTCTCTCTCTCTCTCTCTCTCTCGCTCTCTCTTTCTCTCCCACTTTCTGACTATCACTCTCTCCTTTCTCGCTGTATCTCTCTGTATCTCTATCGCTCTGTCACTTTCTCTCTCTCTCTCTCTCTCTCTCTCTCTCTCTCTGTCTCTCTCTCTCTTTATTTATCTATTTATCTATCTCTCGTTGCCACTGTGAAAAATTAAAATCAACATAAACACTAACAAATTGAAGAAAATTACAATAAGAAAATAACGAGTGCACTCAATGTAAATGAAGAAGAAGAAGAAGAAGAAGAAGAAGAAGAAGAAGAAGAAGAAGAAGAAGAAGAAGAAGAAGAAGAAGAAGAAGAAGAAGAAGAAGAAGAAGAAGAAGAAGAAGAAGAAGAAGAAGAAGAAGTAGAAGAAGAAGAAGAAGAAGAAGAAGAAGAAGAAGAAGAAGAAGAAGAAGAAGAAGAAGAAGAAGAAGAAGAAGAAGAAGAAGAAGAAGAAGAATGAACAACAAGCGCCTAAATTTGTTACATGTCTCAAAGCCTAGATTGGACCTATACAAAACATGTTTCGCCTATTCTGGTGCTCACTTATGGAATGATCTGCCTCCAGATCTGAAAACTCCAATGAGTCCCTACACATTTAACCGAAAACTCTTTCAATACTTAATCCATACCGACTATATGCCACAATAATTCATATACTGGTATAATTGTTCATTATAATTGTTCATTATAATTGTTCATTATAATTGTTTAACTATAATTGTTCACTATATATGTGTGTGCGTGTGGGAGAGAGAGAGAGAGAGAGAGAGAGAGAGAGAGAGAGAGAGAGAGAGAGAGTAGGTGTCAGAGAGAGTGAATGTGTGTGTGCGCACGTGCATGCGTGTGTGTGGAGAGAGTGATTGAGCGAGAAATGGTGGGGGAATGTGTCAGTGCATGCATTCGTACGTGTATGTGTGAGAGTGAGTGAGGGAGTGTGTGCGTGCGTGCATGCGTTTATGCGTATGTGTATGTGTGAGAGAGTGTGATTGAGAGAGTGAGAGAGTGTGATTGATAGAGTGAGTGTGTGTGAATGATTGTGTGTGAGAGAGTGAGACAGTGGGAGAGTTGATGTGTTAGTGTGTGTGTGTGAGCGCGCGCATGCGTGTGAGTGTGTGTATATGAAAGAATACAGAGAGAGAGAGAGAGAGAGAGAGAGAGAGAGAGAGAGAGAGAGCTAAGCAGATGAATGTCATGTAACACGCATGTTATGTAACACGCGAATCCATATGTTTGTGTATTCTCATCTGTTATATTATCAGTTAAATACCATTTGATTTTATCATGCATAATATACACTCATGTTCATTACTGTAGTTTGAGTGAGAGAGTCAGTGAGTGTGAATGAGAGACAGAATGAGTGAGCGTGAGAGTGAATGTGTGTGTGTGTGTGTGTGTGTGTGTGTGTGTGTGTGTGTGTGTGTGTGTGTGTGCCTTCTCTGTGTGTATCTCTGTGTGTGGGAGCATCACTATTTTTACGTTACATACTTTTTATGTACACATTTTTCTCCATGTTTAACATTTTTATGAAACTGCTCATGACAAGTGTCAGTGTATGTGTGTAAGAAAAGAGTGGCAGTTTGTTCATACTAGTTTCAATGCTAACGTGAGACATTTTGAATGTGTCTAGATGTGAGGAGGTGTGAGTATGTGTGTGGAGGATGTGTGTGAGTGTGGGAATATGTGTGGATGGGGGATGTGTGGGTGGGGGTATGCGTTTGGATGGGTTGGGGTGTGTGAGCTTTGGTGTGTAGTGATATTTGTGGGTGTTGGTGGGATGTGTGGATGGATGTGTGGGGTGAAAGTAGGGGTGTGGGAATGGGTGTGGGGGATGTGTGTATGGGTGGAGGATATGTGTATGGGACGGGTGCGGGGGATGTGTGTTTATGTGGGTGGAGATGTGTGGATGGTTTGAGGAAGTATGTGTGGGTGACGGGGTTGTGTGGGTAGGGAATCGTGTTGGGTGGATTGGGGATGCAAGGGCGGGTGGGGAGAAGTGTATGGTGTGTGGGTTTGAGATATGTGTGGGGTGTGTTGGTGGGGGATGTGTGCATGGTGTGTGGGTGGGGGTATGTTTGTGGTGGTATGGGTGAGGATATGTGTGTGGGTGGGGGATAGTGTGTGGTGTGGGTGATGTGTGTGATTGGTGCGGGGAATGTGTGTATGGGTGGGGTATATGTGTGCGTGAGTAGGGGATGTGTGGTGGTTGGGGGGATGTATGTGTGGGTGGTGGGGGTGTGTGGGTGGGAGATGTGTGCATGGATGGGGAATGTGTGGGTGGGGGTGTGTGAGTGGCTTAGGGATGTGTAGGTATGTGAGGGATGTGTATGTGTCGGGGTGGGATGCGTGAGTGGGTGGAGGATGTGTGTGGGTAAGGGTAGTGTGATCGAGAGATGTTTTGTTGGGGGTGGGTGGGTGGGAGTGTGTGGGTGCGTAGTGGAGGATGTGTGCGTGAGTGAGTGTGTGTTGGTGGACGGGTAGGGAATGCGTGTGTGGGTGGGGAGAGGTGTATCGTGTGTTGGTTGGGGATATTGTGTGGGTGAGGTATGTGTGTAGGGTGGGGGATTTTTGTGGTGTGTGGGTGTTGGTGGAAATATTGTGTGGTATGTGGGTGGAGGATATGTGTGTGGTGTGTAGGTGGGGATGTGTGGTGGTATGTGAGTGAGGGATATGTGTGTGTGCGGTGCTTGGGTTGGGAATATTGCGTGGTAGGGGATGTATGTGATGTTCGGGTGGGGGATTGTGTGGTGGGGGTGGGTTAAAGCATGTGTGGGTGGATGGAGGATGTATGTGTGGGTGGTGGGGTGTGTGTGAGTGGATTGGGGATGTATGGGTGGTTAGGGAGATGTGTGTGTGTGTGTGGGGGGGGGGGGGGGTAGGCAGATGTCAGTTGGTGGGGATGTGTGCGTATGGTTTGGGGATGTGTGAGTGGATGTGCGATGTGTGGGTTGGTGGGGGATTGGGTGCGTGGGTGGGGAATATGTGGTCGATGGAGATGTGGCTGGGGGATGGGTGGTGTGAGGTGTGGGTGGGGAGAGGATGTGTGGGTTAGGATGTGTATGTGGGTGGGCGTGGGGTGTGTGGGTTGGTGGGGGAATGTTTGTGGGTGACGAGTGTGTTTTGGTTGAGGGAACAGGTGAGGGCAGTGTGTGTGGGTGGGGGTGTGCGGGAGGGGGATGGGTCGGTTGGTGGGGTATGTATGTGTCCCTTGGTGTGCGTGTGTGTGGGTAGGTGGGGGTGTGTGTGTGGGTGGGGTGATGTATGGGTAGGTGGGAGATGGGCCTCATAACATGTTGCCTTGTTTATGTTTACAACATTTATTTCACAATGTTTATTTTTCTTCCTATGTAAATGTATAATGCTCTTGATGAACGAAAGACGAGTGATTGGAAGGGCCGAATGTAAGACGGGCCTGCGCGCCCAATTTGTGACCCTAATAAAGTTGATTTGATTTGATTCTATCTATCTATCTATCTATCTATCTATCTATCTATCTATCTATCTATCTATCTATCTATCTAAAAAAAAACACAACCTCATCTGGGTTAGATGGAATCGGCAACCGGATTCTCCGTTGTGCTGCGCCAGTGATCTGTACATCTCTAACCTATGTATATAATCAGTGTCTAACCAAAGGCCACTTTCCATCAGCTCTCAAAATCGCTAAAGTGTACCCTCTTATTAAATCTGGTTCATTGGACAATGGTCTCCCGAACAATTACAGACCCATTTCCTTACTATCATCACTATCTAAGCCACTAGAAAAACACATCCATAAAGTAACATTACAGTATTTAGTTAGCAACAAGCTTATTGTTGACAGCCAATCAGGATTTCGACCAAAATATTCTTGCCATACGGCCCTAACAAACATGATAGAAAATTGGCACCAGAATATAAACAACAACAGTCTATGTGGAACTGTGTTTATTGATTTCAAGAAAGCATTTGATATGATAGACCATGTTATTTTAATTAAAAAACTCGAGACAATGAAAATTGGCCTTAATGTAGTCACTCTAATATCATCTTTTCTATCAAACAGAAAGCAAGTAGTATCACATAATAAATCTCTGTCTCAAACCACTACCTTCAATATTGGAGTACCGCAAGGCTCTATTCTTGGCCCTCTATTATTTGCCATATATATTAACGATCTACCTTTGCATCTTTCGTCGTCCTGCGATCTATTTGCAGATGACTGTACGGTGTACACAAACGCTGAAGACTGTATTTTACTGGAGTCGTCTTTACAACAAGAATTAAATAATGTAGTTAAGTGGAGCTATTCAAACCGTATGCAAATTAACATCACTAAAACAAAAGCAATGTTATTAACAATCAGACAAAGACTTCAAACTCTAAGCTCACACACATCACTTCAACTTCACATCGATAACATGCCAGTAGAAAGTGTAATTGAGCACAAAACATTAGGCCTAATCATTGATAGAAACCTAACCTTTAATTCCCATGTTCAAGCGCTCATTAAACAAACAGAGAAAAAAAGTCTACCAACTCGCCAAAATTAAAAACTTCCTTGATGAGGACACAAGGAAACTATTCTATACTTCTCATATACAGACACACCTTGACTACTGCTCTACAATCTGGGACGGCTGTTCTAATTCAAACACCAAGCGACTTTACTCACTTCAGAAACGGGCCATGAGTTTAATTTATAGCAAACATTTATCTGACAATCCTAGCCTGTATAAACGCCTTCCAGTTACTACCATTCCGCAAACGCCTGCTTTTCAATAAAGCTAAACTAATTCACAAAATCCTGCATCGGAATGCCCCAAATTACCTTTGGCCATTGTTTAAATATAATGCTAGACACAGTAAACGTTTAAATATACTACACATTCCGAAGCCTAGGATTGACTTATACAAAACAAGCTTAACGTACTCTGCAGCTCAACTGTGGAACAATCTTCCACAAGAAATCAAAGACATCACCAATCCCTATTCATACAATCGCAAATTATTCGAACACTATCTCATTACGGATTACCTTCCTCCTTAATAATTGAGATAATAATAATAATAACAAAACCCTAGTATAACAGCCAATCCCCTTTTTGTAGGCCAGTATATTCCACACGGCTAATAACAAGTGTCAGACCATTATCTAATATTACTGTGTCGTGTAGTTTTGATGTTTGCATTTTGCCCATGCCTTTATAATGCATATCTTTTATATTGTTGCTGTTCTTTGTTAGCCTTGAATGATGTGTGAATGAAATAATGTATGAAAGAGAGTGATAGAAGGGCAGAATGTTAGACGGGCCTGCGTGCCCAATTCTTAACCCTTTGAAAATAAAGTTTGTTCTATCTATCTATCTATCTATCTATCTATCTATCTATCTATCTATCTATCTATCTATCTATCTATCTATCTATCTATCTATCTATCTATCTATCTATCTGTCTGTCTGTCTGTCTGTCTGTCTGTCTGTCTGTCTGTCTGTCTGTCTGTCTATCTATCTATCTATCTATCTATCTATCTATCTATCTATTTATTTATTTATCTATCTATCTATAGCCAGGGGACTTAACCTAAGATATAGCAATGCTACTAAACGTTATGTCCCTTTATATATTTTTTCTTATGTTAAGTCATGTAATTTAATTATTAAATGTTAGTAAGTAAATAGCTGATTCTACACTAAAAAAAACTATGACAGTTAGTTGCACGGGAATGAAAAGAAGACGTGTAGAAAATTTCATCTCAATCAGATGGACCGTTATCGAACGCATCCAATACATCCCCACCCACCCACATACATACATTCTGTTTTATATATATATATATATATATATATATATATATATATATATATATATATATATATATATATATATATATATATATATATATATATATATATATATATATATATATATATATATATATATATATATGCATGCGTTTGCGAACCTGCCCATCCGATTGAGATGAAATTTTCTACACGTGTTCTTCTCATTCCCGTGCTGCCGACTGGCATAGTTTGTTAGTTTACAAACAGTTATTTACGTAATAAAATTTTATTTCTTGATTACATTATAATTTATATATAGCAAGGGGACTTAACTTAAGAAAAGTTATATCAAGGGACATAACTTTGAGTAGAATTGCTATATCTTAAGTTATGTCCCCTTGCTATATTTACGCCGAAGATAGATAGATAGATAGATAGATAGATAGATAGATAGATAGATAGATAGATAGATAGATAGATAGATAGATAGATAGATAGATAGATATAGATAGATAGATAGATAGATAGATAGATAGATAGATAGATAGATAGATAGATAGATAGATAGATAGATAGATAGATAGATAGATAGATAGATCGATAGATAGATAGATAGATAGATAGATAGATAGATAGATAGATAGATAGATAGATCCCCGCCAGGGACAGGGCGAAGCCAGGCCGGGTCAGCTAGATATCAGACGGATACACACACACACACACACACACACATATATATATATATATATATATATATATATATATACATATATATATATATATATATATATATATAGAGAGAGAGAGAGAGAGATAGAGAGAGAGGGGGGGGGGATTTATATATATATATATATATATATATATATATATATAGAGAGAGAGAGAGAGAGAGAGAGAGAGAGAGAGAGAGAGAGAGAGAGATAGAGAGAGAGAGAGAGGGGGGGGGGGTATTTATATATATATATAGTCTGGTCCAAGCCCGTGCTATTGGACACCTCACTGCAAGAGACAGTGCCATGTACCTACTTGGGTAGCCACTGGATCAAAGTTGGGGGAACGATGAAGATGTCATTAGATCACAGAAGGTTATAGGAACTTGTACAGTAGCCTGCGAATAAAATAACTAGAAAGAACTTTGTCTGGAATACACAGGGCAAAATAAATTGGGAAAACATGGGCGGTGTTGCATGGGATAGCTAAGGATAGCTGTGCTAAGTGGGATGTGATTGAGGGCCAGTATCCCCATAGGGCCCTCTCCCTGGTATAGAGGTTAAACGACTTTCTCCGTTATCTCGTATACTCTCGTAAGTAACGTGACGTTGCGCGAGAATCGGTAGCGGTTCTCTCCGCGTCGGTAACTTACGGTATACGTGAGCCGGTCGCTCAGAAAGCCATGGCAAACTACTGAGCATAATCTTGCCAAGAAATCAACAATCAGCTGAAAGATGCTGATGTTGACAGTGATGTCCTGTAGAGGATATGCGAACCGAACAAGAAAAAAAAATCCCCATATGGGACAAAGGACTAAAGAAGAAGCACTGACCATAAAAACTCCGATCCATTTCCCTTAGAACTGTCTCCGTGAGCTTTTTACAGTCCTTCAACGGCACATGCGACTTAAAATGTAATTTAATCTGTACTGTTTAATTAATATATAACACATGTCTGCTTCACGAGCTGATAAGAGATGGCATATATCGCAACATAAGTTGCTGACTTTTGTTAAACAAAATTATTTTCAGTTGATTGTATATATACACTACAGCTGGACTTTAGAAAATACCGCTGTCATTACAGACTTTATGTTGCGATACCTGGCTGCAAGTTTGTGAAGACTACAAACTCTGGGTTTGAATACAGGACAGTTTCGTGTGTGTAAACTGATAATTTCAGGGTAAGGTTGTATTATGCATTTTCTAAATAATATAAAATGATACAAAGTAGTGCAGCTTTACATAACAGAATTACGACACTTACAGGACGTTGCGGTGATTAGCCTTCAATTGCAAATAAACACATTCACAAAACACAGCATATAGTCAAGGAGATCTCCTGTGACTACATCAAAACGTGACGACAGGACGAGAAGAACAACAAAATGAAAACAATGAAAGTAATGAAGAGAAAATGAAGATTGCAAAACATGTTCATAGTTACTACAAAATTCCGAGATGTGTATAACACCGAATATCGCCGATGTCTTCTTTGTATACCCAACCGAGCGAGTGGGAAGTAGGATGATGACGGCGTGGTGGGTCTAACGGTTCAGTGAGCACATTGAAAGAAGGGGGGGGGGGAGAGGCAGTAAGGTAGGACGGCAAACTGTGATAGTTGTCTGAGAATGGTATCTGAGCAATCCCAGTGGAGTCCTAAAGTCGGGGTGGACTGATATGCGTGAGCGCACATATATACATCTAAACCGATCAAGAGACATTCATACGATAGTGCACATGGACATGTGCAAGGTATATAGGAGAAGAGAGAGAGAGAGAGAGAGAGAGAGAGAGAGAGAGAGAGAGAGAGAGAGAGAGAGAGAGAGAGAGAGAGAGAGAGATTGGTACAGTTACTGCGATGTGCCACATGGGGTATGCGGACACATGATATGGGTAGGCACAGAGAAGCAATTTTCACAGCTTTACCGCAGATCCACCCAATTTTATTAATATTTTTACTATGCATTTTCTAGCATGGTATAGTGCCAGACGGTTAGTTAAGATAAACAAACAACATCATCAAAAGAGCTCAGTGTTCCAGGGGTGAACCAATCCAACAGAAAACTTCGAAAGCATTGTGCCAACATTGATAAATGACTCGAAGCCGGTATTCATCAGTTAAGGCTCCATGTATTGCCTGTGTTCAAGCTTGTGCCACACATCCATGATAATAATGATAAGTATTAATAATTCGAATGCTACCGTGCCTGTAACAGCCAGGCGGGACGGTAGTGAAATAAATATAGGAATATTGCACAAGCAAACATATTCTATGCTTGCAGATATAATGTCCCGGCACTTCGATTCCTCACCAATCGGCCTCTGTGTCACCTTGCCCTGACTTTCTAAGTCCCATTTTGATAAAGTTGCATATGTCCGTCGTTTCTCAGGCTTCTATGAATCGTGCCTTAACAATCTTGCTCTTCCATCCAATATTTATTAGCCGTCAGTGCGATGTCCTGCCAGTTTATAACTCCTCTTGTTTCTGCGAATCGAATCGTGCTGCCTCCTCTGTCAAGCTCCAAGATCTGACTGTTTATTGTTGTTGTTGACTACTTCTGTGACGTTTTCTCCTTCTCATGTCATTTCGTTAGTTTCTCGTAAAAGTTGGCTCGAGGTTTTCTCACCAGCTCCTTTTGACGTCATTTCGTCTGATCTGCTACGTGGCATATATGTATATACTTATATTGTCTGCTCCGTGACGAAGGGTTACCGACGCAGTTCGTAGTCCCGCAAAACCACGTTCGAAACACAGCTGTGTTGATATTTACTGAAATGTTATTAGTACCTGTCGTTCAGAAAGCAGTGACAATCATTTTTTTTTGTCCGCATATTCTTTACAGGACATCGCTGTCAACATCAGCATCTTTCAGCTGATTGTTGATTTCTTGGCAAGATTACGCTCAGTAGTTTGCCATTGCTTTCTGAGCGACCAGCTCACATACCCCGTAAGTTACCGACGCGGATGAACCGCTACCAATTCTCACGCACGTCACGTTACTCACGAGAGTCACGGGATTACGGAGAAAGTCGTGTAACACCTAGACCAGGGAGACCAGGCAGTGGCAATCTACCGAACGTAAACTTGTCCAGGAATCACGAAAAGCCAAATAATGCTGGGGTTTACTGCTACGTTCTGTAAAGGACATGCAACTAACTTTAGTCTTCTTCTTCTTCTTTTCGTTCATCCGGAGTGATTTTTCAGATGTGATTCCGGTGTGTCTGTTATGCGCCCTTGGGCCGAAACCCGTAGGCCAACACATCGACTTTAGCGTGCTTTTTTGACCAGGTAGCATTCCTGGGAGACTCTCACTTTTGTAGTGCCATCTGCAACCATGCTGGTCAAGGTTGAACGGTCGAAGACAACGTTCATCCCTCAAAGGAAGGCAGGGACAGTCCATAGCATTTTCCGCCATCCAAGGTTGCTTCCATAGTTGCAGGGCCGACACATAACGCCCTGGATCTGGGCTCACCGAGGGAGATCGTCACGTCCTGCTCATGGCTGCTTTAAATCCTCACTTCAATATATTGGTCATTTCGTTTCCCCGGGTCATTCCCGCACAAACCAGACAGGTGTTCAGACGGCATCCACTCAGCGAGTTTTCGGACATGTGCTTGTCGTTGCGCCCATCAGAGCTTTTCTAGGCACAACAGGCATTCGGAAAACTACCCAGTCATAGCTGTTCCGAACAAGAGCGGCATTCGGAAACTAGGTAGTCAGAGCTGTTCCTAGCACGAGAGACATTCGGACGAGACATTTCACTCGGACGTAATTGCGTAGTGTCAATTTTTAGTTTGCCACCCGTAGGACGACACTTCCGACTTCAGCGGGCATTTTTTAATGAGGTTAGCCTTCCTCTGGTTTCGAGGCACGTTGGACTGTTGTGATGTCGCTAACATCTCAGCTGGTCAAGATAGAACGATGAACGACATCGTGGTCGGCCCTCAAGGGAAGGCAGGGGCAGACCATGAGCATTCCCTCGCTATACAAGGAGGCTTCCATAATTGCAGAGCCGGCACATATTGCTCTGTGACTGGGCTCACCCGAGGAGTTGCCACGTCCTGCTCATGGCTGCTTTAGTTCCTCACTTCCATGTGTTGGGCAACCCGTTTGCCACTGATCGCTCAAGCACACACCAGGGACGGTCAGACTGCAAGCGACACCCACTTGGTAAGCTTTTGCTTTTGACTTCGGACCACGCAATAGGTTCGCTCGCCGTGCGTTCCATTTTGCGTCATTGAGACGTTCTTCCACTTTTGTCTACACTCTCTATGAGTTAGATGCAGTTTTCGCAGCCATTTTCTTCGACTGGGGCACTTTTTTGACTTTTTGTACTCGCTCACGAGGTAGGCTACTTGTGCTGCAAGCTCAGCACCTTACCTTCGTGCAGCGGTGAACGAGAAACGGCCTGGCCCTCTCATCCGGGAATCTCTCATATCCCCCAGCTGAGAGCCTTCGAACTTGTATCAGACCTGAGCATGTAGCTTGCTCAGTATCACGCCTTTATTTTTCGAAAGGTGGGTATCGGTCCGGCTCTCAGGTCCGAGGGTTTGTGGCTTAGAGGCGTTCAGCCACAGCCCTCGACAGGGAGCCTTTAGTGTTTTGTCCGGACCAAGAACTTCTGCCTTCGTGCGCCTGATTTAAATTTTAGACTGCTATCCTCAGTCTCACCTGCAGAGCAGCAGGTTGTGTCTCTCTTAGTCTGGTCCCTATCCCATAAGCTGTCCGATATGTAGTTTTTCATCCATCATCAAGCAAATGGGGTCGATGGGACACGCAAACACCCCCACCACGTCAAGGTGGAGACACATCGGGGGAGTAACTTTAGTCTTATATGTATATATTAGCAACATAATAACAGCAGCAGAAGTTGCTGAGGTTATTAACACAATGAATACAATTTTTCATCGACAGATTTGCTGCTGTCTCTAACATGGATCAAGCAGACCAACTGACACTGATCCTGGTCGCTGGATTCTTCTTGTCTTCGCTGGGGCAAGATCACTGTATTTACCAGGTGTCAATTCATCTAGGTCTGTGACAGAGATGAGGGGAAATGCCATTGTATGTAAGAGGTTCTCACGTCCTTCATGGTCTGTGACAGAGATGAGGGGAAATGTCATTGTATGTAAGAGGTTCTCACGTCCTTCATGGTCTGTGACAGAGATGAGGGGAAATGTCATTGTATGTAAGAGGTTCTCACGTCCTTCATGGTCTGTGACAGAGATGAGGAGAAATCGTCATCATCCAGTGCCTTGCAGGCTAACGTGAGCAATCATGTCTCTCCACAAATTACGATATTAGGCGTCATTATTTCAAACCATGATTATCTTATAAAAATACAGCGGTGGTTTCCCCTTGTCTTCTGTCGTTTTGTGTATTGTTGCTTCCACAAGCCTCTGTCTAAAGGGACAGACCCTGCAATGCAGCAGGGGGATGAAGTTATATATGACGCCTCTTACTCGCCGATGGCTACGTCATAGAGTTTTGAGGGGAAATAAACCATTGTAAGAACTAAGAGCTGTTCTGTGACATTTGAACTCACAAGCCTCAATTTTCTCAGTGTTCTGTCCATGACTCACATCCACATGATGCTACAGGAAAGATGCAATTCCTCAAACATTTCACTGTAACGTGGTTGCTGATGGTGTTCCTTGCCTTCTGACTACTGATTAATCTCTGCAATACTATGGCCAGCCTGCGTAGGATCTCATTTTACCAAGTGCCTGTGTTGCTGATTGTCGAGATAAGGTATTCAAAGCTTGTAACGTTTGAAATTATAAGAGTTTGTTACATATCCTGCACAGGACGTGACAGTCAACCCCAGCGTTTTTTGGCTGGCAATTTTACGTTCAGTAGTTTGCCATTGCTTTGAGAACTACGGACATTCATACATTTGCATGGTAACTATCGCAAGTTGCTTCCCAATCGCCCGCAGCTGTGCTTCGAATTCGGTATATGGGATTACGAACTACATTCGTGACACCTTCGTCACAGAGTCGGTTGAATTGCTAACTGAACATAAATAAATCATGAGCCTCCTCTGTGGCGAAGGGTTAACGAATGCAAATCGTAATCCAGCATACCGTGTGTGATACACAGCTGTGGGCGATTTGGAAGCAGACTGCATTGCGTTAGTGTCACTACAGTAGTGTGAGTGCCAGTTGTTCAGATAGCAATGGCTAACTACTACACGTAAACTTGCCCAGGAATCAGACACAACTACAAATGTTGGAGTTGACTGCTATGTCCTGTAAAGTATATGCAGCTAACTAACAGTGAGTCCACCTGGTAGGGCCATGGTTCTAGGTAAGATGTGGGATATACAGCTGAGGGAATCATTATGCCCGGTGCTAGGTAAGATGTGGGATATACAGCTGAGGGAATCATTATGCCCGGTGCTAGGTAAGATGTGGGATATACAGCTGAGGGAATCATTATGCCCGGTGCTAGGTAAGATGTGGGATATACAGCTGAGGGAATCATTATGCCCGGTGCTAGGTAAGATGTGGGATATACAGCTGAGGGAATCATTATGCCCGGTGCTAGGTAAGATGTGGGATATACAGCTGAGGGAATCATTATGCCCGGTGCTAGGTAAGATGTGGGATATACAGCTGAGGGAATCATTATGCCCGGTGCTAGGTAAGATGTGGGATATACAGCTGAGAGAATCATTATGCCCGGTGCTAGGTAAGATGTGGGATATACAGCTGAGGGAATCATTATGCCCGGTGCTAGGTAAAATGTGGGATATACAGCTGAGAGAATCATTATGCCCGGTGCTAGGTAAGATGTGGGATATACAGCTGAGGGAATCATTATGCCCGGTGCTAGGTAAGATGTGGGATATACAGCTGAGAGAATCATTATACCTGACATATACCAGGACGTCCGTAGTGCTACGTAAGATATAGGATCAACAAATGAGGGAGTCATTATACCTGGCATATACCAGGATACCCACAGTCCTAGGTAAGATGGGGGATGCGTACAAAACTCGTGCCTACCTCAGAGTCAACGCAAACACGCAGCATCCATTTCATTGTGAAATTAAGAAAATGCAGGAATATGTGGCCATTCTTTCTACCACATGTTGTAGGCTGAATGCATGCAGGAATATGTGGCCATTCTATCTACCACATGTTGTAGGCTGAATGTATGCATTAATATGTGGCCATTCTTTCTACCACATGTTGTAGGCTGAATGTATGCATTAATATGTGGCCATTCTTTCTAGCACATGTAGGCTGAATGCATGCAGGAATATGTGGCCATTCTTTCTACCACATGTTGTAGGCTGAATGCATGCAGGAATATGTGGCGATTCTTTCTACCACATGTTGTAGGCTGAATTCATGCAGGAATATGTGGCCATTCTTTCTACCACATGTTGTAGGCTGAATGCATGCAGGAATATGTGGCCATTCTTTCTACCACATGTTGTAGGCTGAATTTATGCATTAATATGTGGCCATTATTTCTACCACATGTTGTAGGCTGAATGTATTCATTAATATGTGGCCATTCTTTCTACCACATGTAGGCTGAATGCATGCAGGAATATATGGCCATTCTTTCTACCACATTTTGTAGGCTGAATGCATGCAGGAATATGTGGTCATTCTTTCTACCACATGTAGGCTGAATGCATGCAGGAATATGTGGCCATTCTTTCTACCACATGTTGTAGGCTGAATGCATGCAGGAATATGTGGCCATTCTTTCTACCACATGTAGGCTGAATGCATGCAGGAATATGTGGCCATTCTTTCTACCACATGTTGTAGGCTGAATGTATGCAGGAATATGTGGCTTTTCTTTCTACTACATGTTGTAGGCTGAATGTATGCATTAATATGTGGCCATTCTTTCTACCACATGTTGTAGGCTGAATGTATGCATTAATATGTGGCCATTCTTTCTACCACATGTAGGCTGAATGCATGCAGGAATATGTGGCCATTCTTTCTACCACATGTTGTAGGCTGAATGTAACATATATATTGTCATAATGTTGCTAAAGTGAGGTATCTAACATATGCACTACCATATTGTTACTGAAGTGAGTTATCTAACATATACAGTGTCATAATGTTACTAGAGCGAGTTATCTAACATATACAGTGTCATAATGTTACTAGAGCGAGTTATCTAACATATACAGTGTCATAATGTTACTAGAGCGAGTTATCTAACATATACAGTGTCATAATGTTACTAGAGCGAGTTATCTAACATATACAGTGTCATAATGTTACTAGAGCGAGTTATCTAACATATACAGTGTCATAATGTTACTAGAGCGAGTTATCTAACATATACAGTGTCATAATGTTACTAGAGCGAGTTATCTAACATATGCACTGTCATATTGTCCCATAAATAATTTATCACACATATACACGGCCATATTGTTAATAAAGTGTGTTATCTAACATATACACTGCCATATTGTCACACAAAAGAGTAAAATGAATGCAACACGGCATGCGGGTTTTATGTTACTTGTTGATTCTCGCCTCTGAAGTGTGGAGTTACAACATAGAATGACCAAGTGTCCATTTCTCGTCACTGTTATTGTACGGTGCAGTAAACTCGCACAATGCATGAACAGCTGCAGGACGTTACCATCAACACCATCATTTATTGTTTATCTGTGATAGAGAAGGCAATTTGACGGTCAGTAGTTTACCACACGTTTCTAATGTGGACGCTGCGGTTGTTTCATGGGAGAATGATGAGATCACCGTGGAGGGAGGGTCATTGCAATGAAGACATGTTGAAAGACGTTAGCCCATACAGAAAACTGACTGCATGAATCAGAAGGGGACAGCCCACATAATGTGGGCATGTCATGAGAAAGGAGCAGTTCGGACCCACATGACAACAGAAGAGTGTGACGTGTCGTCGAGTTCACTCGTTCTGTGAGCGATAGGTTTAGTCTCATCACTGGGGCACAGTGTGACGTGTCGTCGAGTTCACTCGTTCTGTGAGCGATAGGTTTAGTCTCATCACTGGGGCACAGTGTGACGTGTCGTCGAGTTCACTCGTTCTGTGAGCGATAGGTTTAGTCTCATCACTGGGGCACAGTGTGACGTGTCGTCGAGTTCACTCGTTCTGTGAGCGATAGGTTTAGTCTCATCACTGGGGCACAGTGTGACGTGTCGTCGAGTACACTCGTTCTGTGAGCGGCAGTTTTAGTCACATCATTGGGGTACATTGGGGTGTGGTCAATATAGCGTTCACTGTTTGTATTGTCTGGTGTGTCCTCTAATATCTACTTATTTCATCTACTTCTATTGTCTGGTGTGTTCTTTAATATCTAATTTTGTCCTCTACTTATATTTTCTCGTGTATCCTCTAATATCTACTTCTATCCTCTACTTCTATTGTCAGGTGTGTCCTCTAATATCTACGTCTGTCCTCTAATTCTGTTGTCTGGTGTGTCCTTTAATATCTACTTCTTTCCTCTACTTCTATTGTCTGGTGTGTTCTCTAATATCTACTTCTATCCTCTACTTCTATTGTCTGGTGTGTCCTCTAATATCTACGTCTGTCCTCTAATTCTGTTGTCTGGTGTGTCCTTTAATATCTACTTCTTTTGTCTAGTATGTTCTCTAATATCTACTTCTGTCCTCTACTTCTATTGTCTGATGTGACCTCTGATATCTACTTCTGACCTCTACTTCTATTGTCTGGTGTGTCCTCTAATATCTACATCTTTCCTGTACTTCAATGAGTGTCGATCATCACATGTGAATGTATTTTTGGGGAAGCCGTGGCTGGGCGGTTACGTTGTCAGCCTTAGGCTCAGAAACCACCAGGATCTATCACTGAAAACTGAAAGAGATTTCGTGCTTTGTGCGACGCTTTCCGCGCTGCGGAAAGAGACCAAGCCATATGGGATAAAACCCGGTGCAATGAAGTCGACACTGTCAACTTTTAGGCGACGACGAATGCAAACGAAAGGAATATTCCCAAGAACCATTTACTGATATTACACGTCTGATCACTTAGGTAGTGGGATGGTGGGATACCTCTAGGCTTGTCCATGGGACTCATTTTTCAGTCCCATCCCCTCCCTTGGCAATTTATGCCCCTCCCATCCCATGTTATCCCATGAGATTTCAGTGATAGTAGTAATATGGAATACAGTTCAAATAAAATTATGAAATTTATGAAAGTTTAGGGTTAGTGTCTACTAAATATGACTACATGTACAAAGAGACATGTAAACAACATAATTTATTAATTTTAATATTCAAGAGTATTTTATTAAAACAAAGTTTAATCTAAATATGACAATTCAGTGTCGTTCTGACACCCTCATTCTGTTTCTGAGTCACTCTGCTCATTCAGCAATTTATCAATTTCCTGCTTATCGACTGTTTCTAATAATTCAGTTATCCAGGTAATCCCTGCACTATTCCCACAATTTTCATCTTACATGCAAATCTGATATACACAGAGTTTATAACGAGAGCTGGTAACATCTGTTTTCGTAACTTACTCAACAACAATCCAGCTGCAGTAAATAAGCGCTCTACTGCTGCTGAGGACACTGATATGGCCAAAACCATTTTCGCACTTGCTTTTAGCAGTGGAAATCTGTGCTCGAATTGTTCCAATAATTTAATGGTTGTGAAGTTGGTTGCCGTAATTTTTGAAACATGGTGACTTCATCCTCAAGGCATTTGTTTCTAGGGTCATCAAACTTTGGTGGATGATCAAAAAGTAAGCTCCGAATGCTGTGATGTGGGTTCCTAAATCAATCAATCAATAAAAAAAATAAGCCAAAATCACTTTTCGGCTTTTGTTCTACAATTCCTGCTACTTCAGATACAGCAGAAGATTCAGAAGAAAGATTTAAATCCTTGATGAATGAAATAATAGTTGGAACAACAGACTTAGAAAATGCGATCCAATCATTGGCCCATTTATTGGTGTCCACATTCCCTTTCTTCTTAGTAACAACTGACTTTACAATGTCTTCTATTTTGACTTTAATGTAAACTCCAGTAAGGAATGCTGCAGTAACTGCCAGAGAACTGCCGCAATATGGCCAAAGTTTTTCTCCAATAATTTTCTGAAAGTTCTGAAAATATTTCTTCACCATGCTGCCGGACGTTTCTTCGTCAATATCAACAATAACTTTGTACAACTGATAGTCTAGGAGGAAGTATAACAGCAAAATTAAATGAGATGTAGCACCATCAATTTATAGTTTGACAAAAATGTTTTGAATTTCTCATGTATGTACAGCATTCCTTTAATCTGAGCAATATTGGGAATGTAGTTTAAGAATTCTTCATCTTCTTCATTAAAGTAATGCGAGTAATTTTTTTTTTAAATTGGCATTGAAACGTTGGTAATATGATCGCCATTCACGTGTTACAGATTTTGTTGGTATTGAAAATGGCAGCTGTCATGCCTTTGCCTGCCGTGTATTGTAATATATTTCAATAAATGAAAGATGATCCATGAACTGATCCAGTTCAGAAATCACGCCTCTGCTGAAGCTATCAGTAATGCATGTTGTTAACATGTGCTCAGTACAACCAGATAGGTGTATTTCTGTATTGGTCTCAAACCGTCCATCAAATGCTGCCGTCATGCTTGCTGCATTATCAGTACACACAAACAATGGACTTGAGAATGTGGTAGATTCGGCAAGAAATAAATGCACGTGCAAAAAAAAAAAAAAAACTGCGTAAATTGTGCAATATGGGATTGATTACTATCAATGTTTATAAGAGAGAGAAAAAGTAATCCATTCCCAATTTTCATCTAGTCCACATGCAATAATTCCGACATATGGCAAAAGATATGTTTGTTTTGTAGACCAGGGGTGGGCAAACTTTTCGTGCTGAGGGCCGCATTGACAAATGTAAAGCTATTGGCGGGCCGCATATATATATATATATATATATATATATATATATATATATATATATATATATATATATATATATATATATATATCCATTTTGTTTACAGCAACCTATCACAATAAGTAATTATTAATTATTTATAGGTTATTAAGCAGTATAAATAACTATTATTGCAATTTTATTTTACGTATTCATTTATACATTATATTTGTCAATATGGACAAAAACGTTTACTAATTTGTTAACACGATTTTACAACTTGTTATTATAATAAATGTTCTTTATTATCTATCAATGGCTTTAATTTAGACACACAGCGACTACATTGTCACTGCAGTTGTTGATTTCTAATGAGATGTATGTAACTGCTTGCAATTTTTGACAATATTCTTGAAATGTGGAGCAAATTTACTTGTTGAAATTCGCATGACAGCATGCAAGTTGCAGTCCGACAATAAAGACATATTCTTAGATTTGTTGATTTTCAAGCAAGGGAATGCTTGTTCGAAAATGTATGTTGATCCAAATAATGATAAAGGTTTAGCTGCAAAGTTTTTTTTTAAGTTGGGAAATGATTATTGTGATAAAGATCCATAGAAATCCAGCAAACCATCTGTCTTGAATTTCTCTTTCAGGTCATGATCTGCTTGTAAGTCAAGCAGCTCCAACTGTATGTCCCCTGTGGCTGTATCAGCTTCTGCACCAAAAGGTGAACTGAGAATTGAACTCTGGCTCTAATTTCATGAAATCTTGGAATCTCCATCCAAATTCTTCAATCAATGCATCTAATTGGGCTTTGTATTTTTCAGTAATTTCACCAGAAATGGTTTCTTGTTTCAGCAAAGGGAAGTGACAAAATCTTTTTTCACTTGCTTGTCTGGAGAACAGTGAGAGTTTTGCCTGAAATGATTTTACATATACATACAATTCATGTGCAAACACACCATTGCCATGAAGTTTGACATTCAGTTCATTTAAATTTTCCATAATTTCAATGGCAAACATAAGGTCTAACCTCCACTCTTTATTGACAATGTTAGTATTAAAGTCACATGCAATGCCCTTCATCTCTAGGAACATCACTATTTCTTCTCTAAGTTCCCACACTCGCCTTAACACCTTGCCGAGACTTAGCCATCGAACATTGGTGTGGTTCAGGACATCGGAATGTTCAGTTTCCAAATCGTCAAGTAATGGCTTGAATTGTCTGTGATTAAGTCCTCTTGATCTGATGAGATTGATGACACTGACAACTTGGTCAATAACATGCTTGATATTCAAAACAGTTTTACACAGACTTTCTTGATGAATCACACGAGCTCCGTCAGTTGTAACACATGCCATCTTGTTCCAAACCAACCCAGTTCTTTCAATACAGTTAGTAACAGCACTGAATATATCATGGCCCGTGGTTGTGTCTTTGAGTGACTCAACACTCAGTAACTCTTCAGTGAGTTTGAAAGAGGTGTTTATTCCATGTATACATATCAATAATTGGGCAGTATCATGTACATTGGTACTCACATCCAATGCAGGAGAGTACCACAACAATTGTTTACTTGCATCTTGAAGTTTATGCATCAAATTGTCACTGATCTTGTCACCACGTCTGACCACAGTTCTCCTTCATAAAGTAATGTTGTCAAATCTTTTTTTTTTTTTTTTGGTGTTCTGGACACATAATGTTTGCTGCACCAAGCAAACATTCCTTGATGAACTCGCCACCGGAAAATGGCTTGTTCTGTTTTACAATTCTGTGTGACAGCACAAGACTAGCTTCAGTTGCAGCATCTTGAATTGAAGACTGTTTAGTGAAAACAGTTTGCTATTTCTCCAAATTTTTCACCAACTCAAGACATTTCCTTTCCTTCTCTTCGGTCGTTAAATTGTATCCGAAATCGGAATGTTTTGTTTGATAATGTCTTTTTAAATTGTACTCCTTGAAGACAGCCACTGACTCACGACACAACAAGCAAAATGCTTTGCTACCAACTTTTATAAAATATTACTTAATTACAAACACGACATTTATCTTCAATCTTACATTTGTTATTGACACTCATCATAACGGTACATGAAATTCTGTAAAATTCAACAAAATAACTTAAAAACGAATTAAAATTTTTTATTTCTAAATGCCCTCGCGGGCCGCATAAAATCACTTGGCGGGCCGCATGCGGCCCGCGGGCCGTAGTTTGCCCACCCCTGTTGTAGACCAAAAGTCAACTATTCCCGAAATTCCACATTCTTGATCCTTTCCATATTTTGAAACAATTTTTGAAACTGCAGTGTGGCCAATTTTCCTTGCGCCAAAATAGAATGAGTCACTGTTTGCCGTGATATAGTGTAATTATATACCATGTTTGCAGCGTGAGTAGATCTTGCAGCAAAGTTAGCAGCATCACATATAATGTCACGTCCAGCCGAAATGGATAATACTGGATGTGATGTAATTAGTTCAACAATTGTTTTTCGCTACGCATTTGACAATGTTGGCTGTGGCTTTGTTACTTCCCGCTGCTTGGCTTCAAAACAATCTTTTGATGTTAGTAGAGCCACCAGAACCACATTTTATGCTATGCTGTATTGCAACTCCATAACCACTTTTGTTAGCCCATTTTTCATTAATCAACTTATACCACCTGCTTAGCGTTTTGCACTCTGCACAGAAATAAATGGTGCTAAAATACTTTCAGATATTATAACTGCTTTAACATCAGCTGTTGAAGATAGATTTAAACATTTGACCTAGGTTACCAGATTGGCTGAACCTATAATGATAGATTTAACATGTGACCTAGGCTCCCCGGTGGCTGTACCTATAAGGCGCACGAAGGAATGTCTTAGAACATAAACGTGGCAGGCGTCATCTTGACCAAATCACTCATCGACGAGTCCGGACTTCTCTATACAAACATCGGACCGGCACCATATGTCCAGAATCTCCCCAGGAGTGTTATTTGTGATTGAGCCTGTATTCCATGCTACTGGTCTATACAAACATAGGACAGGCACCATATGTCCATAATTCCCCCAGGAGTGTTATTTGTGATTGAGCCTGAATTCCATGCTACTGGTCTATACAAACACGGGCACTCAACATATGTCCATAATCTCCCCAGGAGTGTTATTTGTGATTGGGCCTGAATTCCCTGCTGCTGGTCTATACAAACATAGGGCAGGCATCATATGTCCATAATCTCCCCAGGAGTGTTATTTGTGATTGGGCCTGAATTCCCTGCTGCTGGTCTATACAAACATAGGGCAGGCAACACATGTCCAGAATTCATCCAGGAGTGTTATTTGTGATTTGGCCTCAATTCCATGTTGCTATCTCTACAAGTGAACTACTTATATGTCACGTGACCTGTGTTTTACCACTTCTCACTGTGGTTGTAAATAGCCTATCTGGTTGTACTTGTATGTTCGGGACTGTTAAAGATGTATCATTTCTGTGAGCAAATCAAAGTTTGGAACAGGTAACAGTGTTTCATTTCTGTGAACGAATCAGAGATTGGGACTGGTAAAGCTGTATCATTTCTGTGAGCAAATCAAAGCTTGGAAAAGGTAAAAGTGTTTCATTTCTGTGAACGAATCAGAGTTTGGGACTGGTAAAGCTGTATATTATTTATGTGAAGAAATCAGAGTTTGGGACAGGTACAGTTGAATAATTTCTATGAACAAACCAGTGTTTGTGACAGGAAACTTGTATCATTTCTGTGAACAAATCAGAGTCAATCAGACTAGACTGGGACTGGTATAGGTGTATCATTTCTGTGAGTAAGTTAGTTTGAGACAGATAAAAGCTGTATCATTTCTATGAACAGGAAAGTTGTATCACTTCTGTTCGCAAATTAGAGTCAGTCAGGTTAGTTTAGGACTGGTAAAGTTGTATCATTTCTGTGAGTAAGTTAGTTTGAGACAGATAAAAGCTGTATCATTTCTATGAAGAAACTAGAGTTTGGTACAGGAAAGTTGTATCATTTCTGTGAGTAAATTAGTTTGAGACAGATAAAAGCTGTATCATTTCTATGAAGAAACTAGAGTTTGGTACAGGAAAGTTGTATCATTTCTGTGAGTAAATTAGTTGAGACAGATAAAAGCTGTATCATTTCTATGAAGAAACCAGAGTTTGGGACAGGAAAGTTGTATAATTTCTATTAGCACATTACAGCCAGTCATTTTAGTTTAGGACTGGTAACGCTGTATCATTTATATCAACACATCAGACTTAGGATAGTTTGTGACTGGTAAAACTGTATAATTTCTGTTAACACATTAGTCTGATTAGTTTGTGACTGATACATCTGTATCATGTGTGTGTACACAACAGAATCAATGTAGTTTGTGACTGGTAAAGTTATATCATTTCTGTCTACAAAGACAGCAGTCAGGTTATTTTGGGACTAGTAAAATTGTTAGCTAGAATATTGCTATTGTTATGTTTCACATCCGTCTTTTGCTGCAATATTGTTATTGTATTATTTGGCATCTTTCCTTAGATGCAATATTGATATTGTAGTGTATGGCACCTGTCTCTAGCTAGACTATTGTTATTTAGTGTTTTACATTTGTTTCTAGCTGTAATATTGTTATTGTAGTGTTTGACATCTGTTTCTAGCTGTAATATTGTTATTGTAGTGTTTGACATATGTCGCTAGCTGTAATATTGTTATTGTAGTGTTTGACATCTGTTTCTAGCTGTAATATTGTTATTGTAGTGTTTGACATATGTCGCTAGCTGTAATATTGTTATTGTAGTGTTTGACATCTGTTTCTAGCTGTAATATTGTTATTGTAGTGTTTTACATCTGTCTCTAGCTGTAATATTGTTATTGTAGTGTTTGACATCTGTCTCTAGCTGTAATATTGTTATTGTAGTGTTTGACATCAGTCTCTAGCTGTAATATTGTTATTGTAGTGTTTGACATCAGTCTCTAGCTGTAATATTGTTATTGTAGTGTTTGACATCTGTCTCTTGCTGTAATATTGTTATTGTAGTGTTTGACATCTGTCTCTTGCTGTAATATTGTTATTGTAGTGTTTGACATCAGTCTCTAGCTGTAATATTGTTATTGTAGTGTTTGACATCTGTCTCTAGCTGTAATATTGTTATTGTAGTGTTTGACATCTGTCTCTAGCTGTAATATTGTTATTGTAGTGTTTGACATCAATCTCTTGCTGTAATATTGTTATTGTAGTGTTTGACATATGTCTCTAGCTGTAATATTGTTATTGTAGTGTTTGACATCAGTCTCTTGCTGTAATATTGTTATTGTAGTGTTTGACATCCGTTTCTAGCTGTAATATTGTTATTGTAGTGTTTGACATCCGTTTCTAGCTGTAATATTGTTATTGGAGTGCTGGACATTTGTCTCTGGCTTTAATATTATTAATGTAGTGTTTGACATCTGTTTCTAGCTGTAATATTGTTATTGTAGTGTTTGACATCTGTCTCCAGCTGTAATATTGTTATTGTAGTGTTTGACATCTGTCTCCAGCTGTAATATTGTTATTGTAGTGTTTGACATCTGTCTCTTGCTGTAATATTGTTATTGTAGTGTTTGACATCTGTCTCCAGCTGTAATATTGTTATTGTAGTGTTTGACATCTGTCTCTTGCTGTAATATTGTTATTGTAGTGTTTGACATCTGTCTCCAGCTGTAATATTGTTATTGTAGTGTTTGACATCTGTCTCTTGCTGTAATATTGTTATTGTAGTGTTTGACATCTGTCTCCAGGTGTAATATTGTTATTGTAGTGTTTGACATCTGTCTCTGGCTGTAATATTGTTATTGTAGTGTTTTACATCTGTCTCTAGCTGTAATATTGTTATTGTAGTGTTTGACATCTGTCTGTAGCTGTAATATTGTTATTGTAGTGTTTGACATCTGTCTCTAGCTGTAATATTGTTATTGTAGTGTTTGACATCTGTCTCTAGCTGTAATATTGTTATTGTAGTGCTGGACATCTGTCTCTAGCCTATTTTCTTACTATGAAAGTTTATAGAGTAAGAGAAAGAAAGAGAGAGAGAGAGAGAGAGGGAGAGGGAGAGAAAGAGGGCGACTGAGAGGGTGTGAGTGAGAGAAAGAGAGTGAGAGATAACCAGAAAGAGAATAAGAGGGAATGAGAGAGTGTGTGAGAGAGAGGAACAGACAGGCAGGGACAGGCAGAGGGTAAGTAGGAGACAGAATGAAAGTGAGAAAGAGAGAAAGAGAGGGAAAGCGAGACAAAGTGTGTGTGTGTGTGTGTGAGAGAGAGAGAGAGAGAGAGAGAGAGAGAGAGAGAGAGAGAGAGAGAGAGAGAGAGGCTTGTGATGAAAGCAAATGCTTCCTATAAAAGCAGCTCATATTTATTAATTTTGCTATAACTGAATAGGACTCAATAGAGTACCATGCTTCTATAAATATATTCTCATGTACTCGCAACTCTATACACCAAATCAACAGAGACGGACATTCTGCCCATAGACCAACAGAAACGGACAATGGCTTCAGCATGTTTATTGCTCATAAAACATCTGTAGCGTTGTTCATGGTTATAGTTTCCTGCAGACTCCTGAATGCTGAATGTTTTGCACAAAGCTCTCCTAAGCGCAGTAAGCTTCGCATACAACCTTGGTGAGAAAATTGTTTCTGTTACCACCACACCCACCATAAATAAATCGTTGACACGCCCCTGTCGCTGAGTTGTAATAGTAGCGAGGCTTGGAAGCACGACAGTTCCCCGAGACCGGTGCCAAGTAACATAATGATGCTGCAACCGAAAAATAGCCGTTAGATTTCGTGCTCTAAGTAATACACAGCAACAACTTTATACCTGAGATTTGTGTAGGCAATTTGTGGACAACTTCCAGCAGGACAGAGTGATTGCCCATACCATTAGCAATATGGCGTCTACCGCCAGAGACGGAGCTCTGTGCTTGAGGTAATTTGATTTGATGTCTAGATGAATGTACTAACTGCCGCATAGTAATTAATCAATTTAATAGATTGGCTTGAATAAGCGGCATTGTAAAATATTGAAAGCGACACACTAGGTTAGCTTCTAATACTTGTCACAACTACTAACCAACTAGACAGAATTGAATTAATTTAAAGTTTAAAGCAAAGCTGACACATTCAGTGATTGAATTTACACTCAAGCTATGCCTATACGGTACAAGCTTTGACATTTCAGGAAATAAATCAATGACCATAACATATAAAGGAGTATTTGCTAAGTGTTGTTTTAGGATATCTGCTGGTATTCTAAACAAACATGATTTTCCCTTGTTGACCATGAAGTTACCATGTCTGTCTTTCAGTTCTATAAACTGATCAGGTAGCTGATAGTAAGGATCAAACGATATCTTGCTCCTTATTGCTTTGCCAAGTTCGTCATCAACATGTTTGATAACAATCGTTGGATAATCTAACAGTCGAAATACGACAGCTGGAAATCTGCAAGGAATGTGTGGTATAGTATACCACTATAACATCAGCATTATATCAAAATAATTTGAACGTTATTTGAAAAAAAAAAAATTGTCTCATATAACAGACACAATGAAATCAGAGAATACCTGAAGTTAGATAACTACGTTACAAGCTGGTATTTTTGATAAGATTTCGCTTATTTCAAAATTTGAACTATGTGAAGGGTGGGGTAAGAAGAGGAATTCCAGGTAAAAAAATGTCAGCTGCAGAATATTTGCATGACGTCGTCATTTAATGGTATTTGTGCTCATTCTGCTGAGTGATAAACAAGCAGGCAACAGTAGCCTTTATCTAAATAGATGTTTAATTATGTTCAACTGACAGTCAGGTCTTAGTACCTTATGACCGAGCTACAGTATGACAGTAAATTGTCTACCTGCTTTCTGTTAGTGCACAATGTTGGGCGACGCTCACCAAACCCGACACCCCACATTGTGTCAACGGCTTCAGATGGAGGAGCGCAATTGGAAGGGTTCAAGCCTTACCCTAGTGCAAGGAAATGCAACCTAAAGACTAAATGTCATGGCAGGGTAGACCAGGCCCTAAGCCTTGGTCGGCAACTGGTCTAGGATGGAAGCTCCAACAGGCGGACAGTTAGAGCATTGTAGTTGCTGAATCAGCGTTCTGCAGCTTGTCTTGTTCCAGACGTCTTGGTGTTACCTTTCCTCTGGAGTAAACTAGGCAGACAGAGAGAGAAGAATCATGCTGCATGGGCATCACATGGTCTCTAAATTCAACCCAGGCTTTGTGCTATGGAGAGATCTAACTCCATTTTACAAAGGATTCTTTATCAAGACAGCAAGGTGACGGTCCCATGTTTAATATCTCCATTGCTATAACCAGTCTTCTTCTGAATTCTTTTGTACAGTCACCATTGTTGAGACTTCTTGTGTACAATCACCATTCTTGAGGCTTCTTTTGTACAGTCACCATTGTTGAGACTTGTTTTATACAGTCACAATTATTGAGACTTCTTTTGTAAAATCACCATTGTTGAGACTTCTTTTTTGTATGATCACCATTGTTGAAGCTTCTTTTGTACAATCACAACTGTTGAGGCTTCTTTTGTACAATCGCCATTGTTGAAACTTCTTTTGTACAATCACCATTGTTGAGACTTCTTTTGCACAATCACCATTGTTGAGGCTTCTTTTTTACAATCACCATTGTTGAGGCTTCTTTTGTCCAATCACAATTATTGTGACTTCTTTTGTACAATCACCATTGTTGAGGCTTCTTTTGTGCAATCACAATTTTGTGCAATCACAATTGTTGCGGCTTCTTTTGTACAATCCACCATTGTTGAGGCTTCTTTTGTACAATCACAATTGTTGAGGCTTCTTTTGTGTAATCACCATTGTTGAGGCTTCTTTTGTACAATCACAATTGTTGAGGCTTCTTATGTCCAATCACAATTATTGAGACTTCTTTTGTACAATTCTTTTGTAGAATATCATTGTTAAAGCTTCTTTTGTACAATCACCTGTGTTGAGACTTGTTTTGTACAGTCACCATTGTTGAGCAAAATATTCTAAGTGTGTGACATTTTCAGTGCCTGCATTGTTAAATGTTATTGTTGGTTCATATGTAATTTTGCCTGCAGACATTTGTTTTTTAAAGTTCAGAAACATATTGTGACTTTCAATGTTTGTTGTCAGTTAGGTGTTAACTGTTCTAGTCACTTTACATTAATTACAAGGAGGTTCATGCAATCGGCATACCTGTGCTTGGAATTGGATTTCCACTAATTATGATATTTAATTTCCCCTAGCACTATCTCTTAAATCGTACATAGATTTAACAATCTAGGTGGTAATTCTAGAGATTATTCTAGGTGAATAGAAGTAAGTTCACCATCCAAATTTCTTAAGCTTTCTCCTCATCACATATTACTTCTTTAATAGGCACTGCTTTAATACTGGTTGGCATGAGTTATTTTACTTTCCATACTGTAGATTTGTTAATGGGTCATTGGATGGGGTAACTGGTCCTACGACCACAATACTTAAATTATTTGTTACAACATGCATGATAGGTAACAATGTTAATATGTGTTGTTTCCCCCGAAGGACACTTGTAAAGTTTGGTTGAAAATGTACTGCATTACATGTTATAATATGTAGGCAGATTTCTAGAGTATGCAGAAACCACACTTAAAAGATATACCATCCATGTTTTGCTTGATACACAATCAAAGCAAATCATATATTTTACAATGTTTGGGGAAGGAATAGTTTATATTCAAGAAGAAAATCATTCTCTTGAGTTGTTAGTTGGTTAATTTTGGTTGGTTGGTTGGTTAGTCAACGGATTATCCTCACTGGACGTCAAACTATTTGTCCTTAAGTGCTCAGATTATCTTCTCAGTATCTCCTTCAGAGTGTAGCAGCTGGCACACCAGTTCTGTGTTGGTTGACCATTCTTCATTGGCTTTCCCTGTGGAGCTCTAGTCTTGTGTGACCCCATTCAACTTGATGTTCTTTCAGTCTGGTCTCTTGAGCTGTACAATTGACTAATCACTACATATCTGGCCTCTAGTCTTGTGTGATCCCATTCAACTTGATGTTCTTTCAGTCTGGTCTCTTGAGCTGTACAATTGACTAATCACTACATATCTGGCCTCTAGTCTTGTGTGATCCCATTCAACTTGATGTTCTTTCAGTCTGGTCTCTTGAGCTGTACAACTGACTAATCACTACATATCTGGCCTCTAGTCTTGTGTAACCCCATTCAACTTGATGTTCTTTCAGTCTGGTCTCTTGAGCTGTACAACTGACTAATCACTACATATCTATCCGCTGACACTATGTGATGTTGAAATATGAATCTTACTTGCATGGCTCCAGTGCTTGAGGTTCTCTGTGTTCTGATAATGTGAAATATATATCTTCCTCCTCCTCCTTACACTCATCATCCTCTGCAGAGCAAACATGAGATGGGTTGAACTGCAGTAAAGTCATGAACAAAGCTAGGAGTAGAAATATATCAGCCTCACAAGAACACACTCATTGGTGACAGCAAATAGTTGTAAAGCTTTCCACAAACAAAAAAGACCATTCGGACATTAATACATCTAAGGAAAAAAAAACTACGTAAACTGAATGAATACTATTCCAGAGAAAACAACATTCAGCCTGTGGTCAGATCTGTTATAGTTTAGGGCTGTAACTTAAGTTATGGTCAAGATAAAAGGTTGGGATATGTTATAGGGGCATATAGATAACAGCTATGTCATCAGTAGAGAGATTGTAATCTGCACATTTTGGTGATAGTTGATTACCGTTAGTCTCACTCAACTAGATCTCTAGTTTTAGTTTCTTCTGGAAGATATGGTCAAAGAGAAGGTGCTAGACTGGGCACTCCTCATTGGATAAAATGTTGTTTAATGTTTATTTATAAATGTAAACTTGATCTTCATTGTCTCTTTGTATGAACGTGAAATCAAGACTCAGCATCATTGCATTAGGGACATTTCCACACTTGCTGCATCCCTTTGTTCAGTTGCTAATGGAGAGTTCCCATGTTGATGGTGCCAGTGGCATCCTGGTTGAACATCTGCCTGAAACTCTTCGGGGACAGTCAGTTGGTTTTACTAAACTCATAAAAACGACAGGTAAGTGTGTAGGTGTGATGAGCACCCTTATTAAGAATAACGTTGGAAAAATGGCTGAAACAATAAACACATACTCATTTGAGTTGAGTTAAGAACCAACATCACTGCACTTAGGACATTCCCTTACGTGCTCCGTCCCCGCATTGAACAGCCAGTGAAGAGTCACACTACTACTCGTTCCCACCGCTATCTGATTGAAAGTTCTCCTGGTCTTCCCTCTCAGTTTTTAGGTTCTTCCAGAACTCCTGCTGATTCCCCTGCAATCTCATTCCTTCCACATACGGGTTCTCAATCAGCTCGTTTATAGGTTAGTAAATGTAAAGGAAACTTTCACTTGCCTTCAGACATATTAATAATATGGTACTAGACTTGTATATTTTATAGATCAATTGGCATACTAGGGGTAATTTTTATTGTTTTTTTGTTTATGTTTTGTGCGCACTTGCTTTTGAAATTGGGCACAGTCCACAAACGTGCTACAACTAGTGTTTATTATTGTGCATGAGGGTTAGCGTCCCCTGTTACCAGTGTCCCTAGCCATCAGGCGAACGCTTCTCCAACTTCATACAGTGGTCATGTGGTCATTACCATGCCAGCGGTCATGTGGTCACTATCATGCCAGCAGTCATGTGGTCACTATCATGCCAGCAGTCATGTGGTCATTATGCCAGCGGTCATGTGGTCATTATCACGCCAGTGGTCATTATCACGCCAGCGGTCATGTGGTCATTATCATGCCAGCAGTCATGTGGTCATTATCATGCCAGCCTCCTTCACTTCCCTATACATTTTCTGGTACAGTTTTAGACCGGGACAACCTGGCAGCCCAGATCAGATTTAAACATCCACCTCCATGCAGATTCAAACCTCACTGGGCATGCAGGCAGCAATTCTTTTGTGGGGCTGCAACAATGACAATACAGTTAGGTAATGTTCCCTATTGATAAAACGGAGCAGAAAAGAATTTTTAAAAAAAAATACACACTAGTACAATGGGTGGATCTTATAACAATATACAGCAATATAGGTCGCCACATGGACATGAGGAATTGTGGTGGTGCAGAGGTTAGCATACTAGACTGCCGGCCTGGTGATGGTTGAATTGAATTCCACTCGATGCCAGGATTTAAAAAAATGGCCTGGGCTGTATGTCGACCTCACCAAACCATGAATAATGACTTCCTTCCTTCCTTCCTTCCTTGCTTCCTTCCTTCCTTCCTTCCTTGCTTCCTTCCTTCCTTCCTTCCTTGCTTCCTTCCTCCCTCCCTCCCCCTCTCTCTCTCCCTTCCTTCCTTCCTTCCTTCCTTCCTTCCTTCCTTCCTTCCTTCCTTCCTTCATTCATTCCTTCATTCCTTTTTGCCTGCCTGCCTGCCTCCTTCCTTCCTTCCTTCCTTTTTGCCTGCCTGCCTCCTTCCTTCCTGCCTGCCTGCCTGCCTACCTGCCTCCATCCATTCATTCAGTGCATGCCTCTTTATTGTTAACATCCATGTGTTCTGTAGGTTGCACTATACATGCATCAGTGAAGCTGAGAATAGAAAGTTCTTCAGACCCCAGCCAGCACTAAATGACAGACAAGTCCCTAACAATCCAGACAGTAGCAGCTGATGTCACCAGCTGTTGCCAAGACGACCCTGGATGTACGAAGGGTGGTTGTTTTTATTTTAATAATCAATCAACATGAATTCTCAAAATTGTTTTTTGTGGTGTTAGAACAGTAATGAGTATTTGACTAGTGGAAAACATTGATTGTGTACATTTATGGCACTGTTTTATGGTTTTGGTGTTAGGCTCACATAACCTACTTGAGTATATTGAATATGGTGGTGACGTAATTGTGCTAGTTGAGTCATATTTCAATAGTTAACATGAAATATCTGCAATGCAATTATTTCACGCAAATATGAAGCAAAACAGTTTTGCAGGTGACATGTTTGAATAGTATTCTAGCTGAAGCTTTATAATAGTAATTTAACTCAGGTTGGTAAACCTCTCTTGTGAGAGAAAATGCAACCTAAAGACTGAATGTCCTGCAGGCAGAACAGTCCCTAAGTCTTGGTCGGCAACTAGTCTAAGATCACAGCTCTGCCAGGCAGACTTTTAGAACTGCCAGGGTCTAACTGGGCCTTGTCTGCATGGGGCTACTATCGATAAATCTTTGTAGCAATACTTCTTGTGTCCAACAGGGAATGATTTGTTCTTCTCTTCTTCTTCAGTCAGCACCCTGGTCATCTTTCAGCATATGACTTGCTGATGGTTACTCGGCCATACGTTATACACTACACCCACACAAACTCTAGTTAACTCCAGGAGTGAACTCAAACAGCAGTTAACTCGAAGACTGTTATAAGTTTCCTACGTATAATTTTCTACACAAACACATGTCACATTATCAAATATACAATCACTTAATCGACAATCACATCACAGTACACTACATCATGATTTAAAAGCGTGGCTCAATGTAGAGCCATAACGCTGTATACTTTTCACCATGTCCACACAGGACGATGGATCAACGCCGACTAACTTGTCCCGAGCTCACTTCCTATCACCTGGGAAGTGAGTTCCAACATTTTCACGTTGTGTGGAAAGTCCCTGCTTTCCACGTTCTAGTGTTCACTTGCTGAACACAGCCATAACCTTTACTCTCTGACCTAGGCTATAGCTTAACCATGCCATGACGTCGTCAGGGTCATGGCAAGAACATTATATTTCTAATTTGGCACCTTCTGCAGCTTGTTTTGTTCCAGACATATTGGTGTTACCTTTCCTCTGGAGTAAACTAGGCAGACCAAGAGAGGGATCATGCTGCATGGGCAACACATGGTCTCAAAATTCAGATCAGGATTTGTGCTATAGAGAAGTATAATTCCATTTCGCAAACTATTCTCTGTCAGGACGGCAAGGTGCCAGTTATATTTTTAACCTCTGCATTCCAAATGTAGAAGATATGGGAGGAATCATCACTGGGGGACGTAACATCAACATTATATATGCGGGTGATACAATATTGATTGCAGACAATGAGCAGGCTCTGCAACATTTAGTAGATGCGGTTGTTGCACAAAGTGAACAACTAGGGTTAGAATTAAATTGTAAGAAGACACAGATTATGGTCGTCACTAGGAAGAAGAAAACGCCACAATATAATATACAAGTGAATGGAAATATTCTTAAACAAGTGAATTGGCACAATTATCTCGGAACAGCCATAACATCTGATGGGAGATGCCTTGAAGAGATTAGAACAAGAATTGCCATGGCGAAGTTATCTTTTGCAAGATGAAAATATACTTATCAATGAAAAGATGTCAATTACAACGGTAATAAGAATGTTGAGGTAATACTAAAATCCTATACTTTTGTATGGATGTGAAGCATAGACAGTGAGCAGACAAGCTGAAAAACATCTGATGGGAGATGCCTTGAAGAGATTAGAACAAGAATTGCCATGGAGAAGGTAGCCTTTTGCAAGATGAAAATATACTTACCAATAAAAAGATGTCAATTACAACGGTAAAAAGAATGTTGAGGTACTACAAAGATCCTGTACTTTGTATGGATGTGAAGCGTGGACAATGAGCAGACAAGCTGAAAAACATCTGATGGTTGTGAAAATATAGATTCTGAGGAGGAAAATGCAAAGAATACCAAGGACAGACAGAAAAATCAATGACCAAATCCTACAAGAAACAAATTAAAACTGATTGGAGAAATTAGACGTAGACAGTCACAATTGTTAGGACATGTTATGAGAAGAAATAAAATGAACTTGGTGACAACTGGCAAGATTGAGGGGAAAAGAACAAGTGGAAGGCAGAGAAGTAAATACCTTAATGGCTTAGCCACGTGGTGTGTCAAGACAAGAACACAGAGCTGATCCACGACTCTGGTGATTGTGTGAGATGGCAAAACATGACCACCCAAGCTTTCCGGCATGGCACATGGTGATGATGATTGTTATGATCAGTCTCCTTCTGACTTTACGACGACAAGGTGCCAGTCATTGGTAAGCAAGAAATTAAAACCATTAGTCATGTAGAAGAAGTATAACTTCACTTATCCACAGTAAACACAGTGAATATTTCCACACATTTAGTGACAGATTCAAGAGCAGGAAACATTTCAGAGTACACCAAAAGAGTTGTCTTAAGTATAGCATTTTCCCAGTTACTTCTGTTGTCCTTGGACTAAATAATGAGCTATGGACAATTGCCAGTTGCTTAGATCTGAAAGAAATTCATTAACATTTTGCAATTATGAACGTTTATTTCAGACAGAAATAAATGGTTGTACATATTTTGTCATTTCATAGAATGAGTTGTTGGGTGTGAAGTGTTAGGCTTTACATAGTCTGTACCACAGTATATGAGGTGGCATAGCCAGTTCCCTTCCTCATCATCTTTGTGAGTGCAACTGAGAAATATATTTTATCAACAATACTTATCACACCTTAAATCACTGAATATATTCTTTGCACATCCTGATTTCTGTTCTGCAACTAAAGTCCTACAATCTGGTATACAATAATATTACTCTTGAGGTTAGTTGATAATAGGTTATCTGAGATCTTCTCTTCAGATATTTAGGTGTTCTTTTGAAAGGAATTAAGTATGAAACAAGCTAATTTTACTTTGCTATACATATTTGTATATTTGCAATAATATCAATGGTAAATTATTTTGTTTCATACTCAACAATGAGCAACAACAATGAACCGGTTAACATAAAGTCTGAGAGAACAGGAAGCTAACTGCCAAAACAAAAGTCCTGGTCTATCAAGCCTAAGTCCTTAGTACTCTTCTTTATAGGAGTGAAGGCTGGTCAACTTACATCAAGAGAAACGTTTAAACAGCCTTTGTTTACGGTGTCTGTGAAGAATACTTGGTATTAAGTGGCAAGATAAAATCACAAATACTGAAGTATTGGAAATATTGGGTTGTGTGACGGTTTGGTCCATGCTCGGTCTTTGTAGACTTTGATTGATAGGACACATTAGGAGGATGGACAATGGTAGAATCCAAAGAACATCTGTTTTGGTGAATTACAGATGGGTAAAAGATCTCAGGGTCAGCCCCTAGTATGGTACAAAGATCTGTGTAAGTAGGACATGATTGATATTACACCTTGGGAGCAAGCCATCACTGATCATGTTGCATGGAGTGAAAAGATCAGTAAAAGACAAAGGAGAAAATGATTGAAGATAGGTCACACACTGAGCGTGTGAGTTGTCAGATGGTGGAAATGACCATGTGTTCATATACATCCATAGTGGACTAACATTCACCACATGAATTGGTCTGATTAGTCACGTTTGCTACCACCATGGGTTGTAGTTATTGTGCCTCTTTTGGAAGCACAATGTAACATACAATTGTTTTTCAAGATGATAAGGTGCCAGAGATATTGCAAAATAATGACAGTCACGTGTACTTGTAAATTATTTATATTTCGTAAGTGCAAAAAAATAATTAGTCACATTAAGTATGCTGTAGGTGTGTCAGCAAAAGGAAAGAAATATGATTTATGTATGTTGACTTCAGCCACTCATGTTTTTGTTATACAGGCCATGTTCATGTTGAGTCTCATAACGTCTCATCTTGTTTGTCTTGTAACTTGCTGTGTCGTGGTGAAGTATAAACAGCAGGAGAGTGCCCATTATAGCTTCGTGTATTGAGATTCCCATGGACTCTGCTGTTCCCTCTGTCTATCGTTTACATGCCTCTTCTTCTGCTTCTATTTGGTCTACACATCATTGCTTGTTGTGGTATATTGTTAGTTGGTAATCTAGTTACATGGCCAAACCATTTAACTTGCTAACTTCTGATAAAATTTAGCTCTGCTATAACACCCAATTTAGTCCTGATTTCTTCATTTCTTTCTTCTTGTCACATTGAGTATTCTTCTCGTCACATTGAGTATTCTTCTCATTGTTGTGATTATTCTTTTCTCTTACTGTCGTCGTCCAGGTTTGGCATTGTTAGCATAGAGTTGGTAGCAAGATTGTTTTGTAGAGTGCTTTCGTAGCCCAAATATACTTCTGAGTTTTTCTATGAGCAGGATTTAAATCCCCTGCCAGCTTGCTAGGCCAGTCGCAGGTTTAAGACAGACAAATGTGACCAAGGGGAGTCCATCCCCATTGGCCCATAACATTACGGTGATGGTTTCCTGGACTACACCACGGGAATGTGGGGTGTTCTCGTTGAGTACTTTGTAAAACATCAGGATGAGGTTGAGGTAAAATTGTCTTCTGAAGTCCTGGCCAGGAACCAAACGATCTCCACAAGGACTGTGCTGTAGAGCTCTCCTGTCCTTCTGTTAGCTCTACAATCAGTTCCCAGACTTCATGACAGTGTAGAGACATGTTAGGATGTCACCCGGTCATGGTTCAACACAGCATGTGTGGGCTAGCAGGAATTGGATCTAGGCTGGTCATGTTTCTTCCACAGATTTAAAGTATTTCATTGTCACAGTGAGTAGGCAAGCTGAAAAACATCTTTGACAGTGGAAATGTGGTTTCTGAGGAATATACAAAGAAGGACAGACAGAAAAACCAATGAGCAACTACTTCAAGAAGCAAATGAAAGCTCTAAAATGATTGGAGAAATTAGAGGAGTCAAATTTTTTTGGGCACATTATGAGAAGAAATAAACTAGAGAACTTGGTGAAAACTGGCAAGATTGAGGGGAAATGAACCAAAGGAAGGCAGAGAAGTAAATATCTGGATGGCTTTACCGCATGGCATGGTCGAGACAAGTACACAGACCTGATCTATGACTCTGATGATAGTGTAAGATCGTAAAACATGACTGCCAACGCATGGCACATGATGATGATGATTTCATTGTGTTTGGAAAAAAGAATGAATGACTAAGCCAATAAAAGGAGAGGAGGCTCTTCTAGCAGAGGTATGACATGATGTGCAGAAAGCCACGATGATTGTGGATTGCTTATTTACATCCTTTTACTGCAGGAAATTGTGGAATTGGTCCCTGGAATGTTAGAACTATGTATGAATTGGGAAGATAGCACAGATGTGAGAATAATATAGGGAGAACATTGCAGGCTCTACATTAAAAAAAGTATGACTTGGCATGTTTTGGCTGAAGGCTTAAGCACCAGCAGAGGATAAAGGGCAGAATAAAATAGCTCTAACTCAATGCCCAGAGGACTTTGCTTGAAGAAAAATGTGAATGCAGTATAATATTCCAAACTGATGGAATAAAGCTGAGAAAATTTGACAGACTGTTTAGATGTGAGGTACAAAATTAAAACTAACTAGTTTGCAAATACTATTTGCAAATACTCAACCATCATTATGATTACTGCCGGTCCATTTGCCACATTGCTTACTTCATTCTTCCCCTTTCCTCCCCTCATTAATTTTCATCACTTGCATGACTGTGTTATTCACATACTCTGTTTCTGCTCTGTCAGGATTCACCATAGAATCACCAACAAAGGTCAGACCAGAATATCAATCTTCAGATACACCAAGCCAGCGCCAAATGACAGAAAACAGTTCCCTAAGTGTCCAGATCTTGCAGTATCAGCTGATGTTGCCAATAGTTGCCAGGATGTACAGAAGGTGGTTAATGTTTTTACTTTAAAAATCAGTAATTATACTTTCTGAAAAAGTGTTCGGTAGTTTTAGAAAAAAATTAGCAATACTTGACTAATGTTAACATGTTGAATGTGCACATTTATAACACATTTTAAGGGTTAGATTTATGTAACCCACTTGCATATGGTTATATGATGGTGACATTGTGCCCCATGTCATATTTAATTAGTAAAATTGAATGTCACCAAGGAATTATTTCACATAACTATGAAGCATTGATAGTGGGAGTAAGTTTGGGGAAATAGGAATTGAAAATGCAGATAGCTCAAAACTGAGAATTTTCGTCATACCAGAATACAGATCTTCAGATTCATCAATCCAGAACCACAGAGTTTACTAAAACAGTAAAGTCATCAAATGACATCAAAACTAGTCTGAAACAATATTTTTACACTAGCTCAACATTGAGAAATTTCAACTTTTTGTATGCAAGTACATAATTTGCCATGTTGGAGGAAATATTCAGTGATTATGGAGAAAGCTCAAAACAGATGTTTATAGCACATGCGGTAATGAAGTTTAAAATAAATTCTAAGATGGCTGACCACTAGATAATTAGGCTAAAAAAATTTGTAACATCACGCTAAAACAATGTGCTGACAAGTAATAATTTGCACTCCTGAGGCAATTTTGTTGACAAATTTGAGATAGCTCAAAATTGAGAAATTTCAACAGGCTTTTTCCCAAAATATAAAAGTTTCTGGATCACTAGGAAATTAGCCTAAAACAATGTGCTGACACTAGGTATGATCATAAAAGTAATAATTTGCACTCCTGGGGCAATATTGTTGACAAAATTGAGATTGCTCAAAACAGAAATTTCAACAGGTGGCCGATCATGAATTTTTCCCAAAATATAAAAGTTTCTGGATCACTAGGAAATTAGCAGGCAGTCATCATTCTGAACATGCAGTTTAGGCGAAAAACAACCGCGGAAGATGCAAAAGCATTCTACGAAAAGTCACAGCTCACAATGTCGCGCCACACTCTCACTCAGTAGCAGGGCGATGGAACCAGAGCTAGTAAATTAGTCTGAAACAATGTTCTGACACTAGACATAGCCATGAAAGTAATAATTTGCACTCCTAGTGCAATTTTGTTGACCAATTTGAGATAGCTCAAAATTGAGAAATTTCACCTGGTCCCGGTCATGGATTTTTCCCAAAATATAAATTCTTCTGGATCACTAGGAAATTAGTCTAATACAATGTGCTGACATTAGACATGACCATAAAAGTAATAATTTGCACTCCTGGGGCAGTATTCTTGACAAAATTGAGATTGCTCGGAACTGAGAAATTTCAACAGGTGGCCAGTCATGGATTTTCCCAAAAATATAAAAGTTTCTGGATTACTAGGAAATTAGTCTAAATCAATGTGCTGAAACTAGACATGACCATAAAAGTAATAATTTGCACTCCTGGGACAATTTTGTTGACAAATTTGAGATAGCTCAAAATTGAGAAATTTCAACAGGCCATGAATTTTTCCCAAAATGTAACAGTTTCTGGAACACTAGGAAATTAGCCTATAACAATGTACTGACACTAGGTATGACCATAAATGTAATAATTTGCACTCCTGGGGCAGTATTGTTGGCAAAATTGAGATTGCTCAAAACTGAGAAACTTCAACAGGCGGCAGGTCATGGATTTTCCCAAAAATGTAAATGCTTCTGGATCACTAGGAAATTAGTCTAAAACAATGTGCTGACACTAGACATGACCATAAAAGTAATTTGCACTCCTGGCGTAATTTTGTTGACAAAATTGAGATTGCTCAAAACAGAAATTTCAACAGGTGGCCGATCATGGATTTTTCCCAAAATATAAAAGTTTCTGAATCACTAGGAAATTAGCCGGCAGTCATCGTTCTGAACATGCAGTTCACGTGAAAAACAACCATGGAAGATGCAAAAGCATTCTACGAAAAGTCACAGCTCACAGTGTCGCGCCACGCACTCACTTAGTAGCAGGGCGATGGAACCAGAGCTAGTAAATTAGTCTGAAACAATGTGCTGACACTAGACATAGCCATGAAAGTAATAATTTGCACTCCTGAGGCAATTTTGTTGACAAATTTGAGATAGCTCAAAATTGAGAAATTTCAACAGGCTTTTTCCCAAAATATAAAAGTTTCTGGATCACTAGGAAATTAGCCTAAAACAATGTGCTGACACTAGGTATGATCATAAAAGTAATAATTTGCACTCCTGGGGCAATATTGTTGACAAAATTGAGATTGCTCAAAACAGAAATTTCAACAGGTGGCCGATCATGAATTTTTCCCAAAATATAAAAGTTTCTGGATCACTAGGAAATTAGCAGGCAGTCATCATTCTGAACATGCAGTTTAGGCGAAAAACAACCGCGGAAGATGCAAAAGCATTCTACGAAAAGTCACAGCTCACAATGTCGCGCCACACTCTCACTCAGTAGCAGGGCGATGGAACCAGAGCTAGTAAATTAGTCTGAAACAATGTTCTGACACTAGACATAGCCATGAAAGTAATAATTTGCACTCCTAGTGCAATTTTGTTGACCAATTTGAGATAGCTCAAAATTGAGAAATTTCACCTGGTCCCGGTCATGGATTTTTCCCAAAATATAAATTCTTCTGGATCACTAGGAAATTAGTCTAATACAATGTGCTGACATTAGACATGACCATAAAAGTAATAATTTGCACTCCTGGGGCAGTATTCTTGACAAAATTGAGATTGCTCGGAACTGAGAAATTTCAACAGGTGGCCAGTCATGGATTTTCCCAAAAATATAAAAGTTTCTGGATCACTAGGAAATTAGTCTAAATCAATGTGCTGAAACTAGACATGACCATAAAAGTAATAATTTGCACTCCTGGGACAATTTTGTTGACAAATTTGAGATAGCTCAAAATTGAGAAATTTCAACAGGCCATGAATTTTTCCCAAAATGTAACAGTTTCTGGAACACTAGGAAATTAGCCTATAACAATGTACTGACACTAGGTATGACCATAAATGTAATAATTTGCACTCCTGGGGCAGTATTGTTGGCAAAATTGAGATTGCTCAAAACTGAGAAACTTCAACAGGCGGCAGGTCATGGATTTTCCCAAAAATGTAAATGCTTCTGGATCACTAGGAAATTAGTCTAAAACAATGTGCTGACACTAGACATGACCATAAAAGTAATTTGCACTCCTGGCGTAATTTTGTTGACAAAATTGAGATTGCTCAAAACAGAAATTTCAACAGGTGGCCGATCATGGATTTTTCCCAAAATATAAAAGTTTCTGAATCACTAGGAAATTAGCCGGCAGTCATCGTTCTGAACATGCAGTTCACGTGAAAAACAACCATGGAAGATGCAAAAGCATTCTACGAAAAGTCACAGCTCACAGTGTCGCGCCACGCACTCACTTAGTAGCAGGGCGATGGAACCAGAGCTAGTAAATTAGTCTGAAACAATGTGCTGACACTAGACATAGCCATGAAAGTAATAATTTGCACTCCTAGTGCAATTTTGTTGACAAATTTGAGGTAGCTCAAAATTGAGAAATTTCACCGGGTCCCGGTCATGGATTTTTCCCAAAATATAAAAGTTTCTGGATCACTAGGAAATTAGTCTCAAACAATGTGCTGACACTAGACATGACCATAAAAGTAATAATTTGCACACCTGTGGCAATTTTGTTGACAAATTTGAGATAGCTCAAATTTGAGGAATTTCAACAGGCGGCCAGTCATGGATTTTTCCCAAAATATAAAAGTTTCTGGATCACTAGGAAATTAGTCTAAATCAATGTGCTGACACTACACATGACCATAAAAGTAATAATTTGCACTCCTGGGACAATTTTGTTGACAAATTTGAGATAGCTCAAAATTTAGAAATTTCAACAGGTCTCGGTCATGGATTTCCCCCAAAATATAAAAGTTTCTGGATCACTAGGAAATTAGTCTAAAACAATGTGCTGACATTAAACATCAATATAAAAGTAATAATTTGCACTCCTGGGGAAGTATTGTTGACAAATTTGAGATAGCTCAACATTGAGAAATTTCAACAGGCCATGAATTTTCCCCAAAATGTAAAAGTTTCTGGGTCACTAGGAAATTAGCCTAAAACAATGTACTGACACTAGGTATGACCATAAATGTAATAATTTGCACTCCTGGGGCAAAATTGAGATTGCTCAAAACTGAGAAATTTCAACAGGCGGCCGGTCATGGATTTTCCCCAAAATATAAAAGTTTCTGGATCACTAGGAAATTAGCCTAAAACAATGTACTGACACTAGGTATGACCATAAATGTAATAATTTGCACTCCTGGGGCAGTATTGTTGGCAAAATTGAGATTGCTCAAAACTGAGAAATTTCAACAGGCGGCCGGTCATGGATTTTCCCCAAAATATAAAAGTTTCTGGATCACTAGGAAATTAGTCTAAATCAATGTGCTGACACTAGACATGACCATATATGTAATAATTTGCACTCCTGGGACAATTTTGTTGACAAATTTGAGATAGCTCAAAATTGAGAAATTTAAACGCCATGAATTTTTCCCAAAATGTAAAAGTTTCTGGATCACTAGGAAATTAGCCTAAAACAATGTACTGACACTAGGTATGACCATAAATGTAATAATTTGCACTCCTGGGGCAGTATTGTTGGCAAAATTGAGATTGCTCAAAACTGAGAAATTTCAACAGGTGGCCGGTCATGGATTTTCCCCAAAATATAAAAGTTTCTGGATCACTAGGAAATTAGTGTGAATCAATGTGCTGACACTAGACATGACCATAAATGTAATAATTTGCACTCCTGGGACAATTTTGTTGACAAATTTGAGATAGCTCAAAGTTGAGAAATTTCAACAGGCCATGAATTTTTCCCAAAATGTAAAAGTTTCTGGATCACTAGGAAATTAGCCTAAAACAATGTGCTGACACTAGGTATGACCATAAATGTAATAATTTGCACTCCTGGGGCAGTATTGTTGGCAAAATTGAGATTGCTCAAAACTGAGAAATTTCAACAGGTGGCCGGTCATGGAATGTCCCCAAAATATAACAGTTTCTGGATCACTAGGAAATTAAAACAATGTTTTCCCGTGATGAATTTGAATAACGAAGACACAACCAATAGATTGCTCGATTTATTGCCTGGCATATTTCGCTGCATCTCGTCAGGTACATAGTGCAGAAATCACACAACTTAATGTGAATTAACTAGATAAATCCTTCAAACTGAAATATACACATGTTTGCACAGTAATGTTGATTGTCTACCACGGTAATTTTAAACTGACTAACATGTCTTTCTGCTTGCACAAGGACGGCTTACGAAGGTTGATTATTTTAGTTTCAGCAAACCTTAACAATCGACTACTTTGTGTGTTGAACAACACTCAGAAGGCACTGTTTCTTTCAATCATGTGACTGCTCTCGAGCACATGTCTCGCGACCGATGAAGCAGGTCTGTTCCGGTGTGTCGGCCTGCCTAGGCTACCAGGAAACGCTACTGGGTTTCGGAACAGTTTCCGAATTGGGTCGACAAGATACTACACACAAAAGATGGTAGTTAGTCAGTTTAAAATTACCATGGTATACAATCAACTTTACTGTGCGAACATGTGTATATTTCAGTTTGAAGGATTTATCTAGTTAATTCACGTAAGTTGTGTGATTTCTGCAGTATGTACCTGACGAGATGCAGCGAAATATGCCAGGCAATAAATCGTGCAATCTATTGTTTCTGTCTTCGTTATTCAAACTAGGAAATTAGTCTAAAACAATGTACTGACACTAGGTATGACCATAAATGTAATAATTTGCACTCCTGGGGCAAAATTGAGATTGCACAATACTGAGAAATTTCAACAGGCGGCCGGTCATGGATTTTCCCCAAAATATAAAAGTTTCTGGATCACTAGGAAATTAGTCTAAATCAATGTGCTGACACTAGAAATGACCATAAATGTAATAATTTGCACTCCTGGGACAATTTTGTTGACAAATTTGAGATAGCTCAAAATTGAGAAATTTCAACAGGCCATGAATTTTTCCCAAAATGTAAAAGTTTCTGGATCACTAGGAAATTAGCCTAAAACAATGTACTGACATTAGGTATGACCATAAATGTAATAATTTGCACTCCTGGGGCAGTATTGTTGGCAAAATTGAGATTGCTCAAAACTGAGAAATTTCAACAGGTCATGGATTTTCCCCAAAATATAAAAGTTTCTGGATCACTAGGAAATTAGTGTAAATCAATGTGCTGACACTAGATATGACCATATATGTAATAATTTGCACTCCTGGGACAATTTTGTTGACAAATTTGAGATAGCTCAAAATTGAGAAATTTCAACAGGCCATGAATTTTTCCCAAAATGTAAAAGTTTCTGGATCACTAGGAAATTAGCCTAAAACAATGTACTGACACTAGGTATGACCATAAATGTAATAATTTGCACTCCTGGGGCAGTATTGTTGGCAAAATTGAGATTGCTCAAAACTGAGAAATTTCAACAGGTGGCCGGTCATGGATTTTCCCCAAAATATAAAAGTTTCTGGATCACTAGGAAATTAGTGTGAATCAATGTGCTGACACTAGACATGACCATAAATGTAATAATTTGCACTCCTGGGACAATTTTGTTGACAAATTTGAGATAGCTCAAAGTTGAGAAATTTCAACAGGCCATGAATTTTTCCCAAAATGTAAAAGTTTCTGGATCACTAGGAAATTAGCCTAAAACAATGTGCTGACACTAGGTATGACCATAAATGTAATAATTTGCACTCCTGGGGCAGTATTGTTGGCAAAATTGAGATTGCTCAAAACTGAGAAATTTCAACAGGTGGCCGGTCATGGAATGTCCCCAAAATATAACAGTTTCTGGATCACTAGGAAATTAAAACAATGTTTTCCCGTGATGAATTTGAATAACGAAGACACAACCAATAGATTGCTCGATTTATTGCCTGGCATATTTCGCTGCATCTCGTCAGGTACATAGTGCAGAAATCACACAACTTAATGTGAATTAACTAGATAAATCCTTCAAACTGAAATATACACATGTTTGCACAGTAATGTTGATTGTCTACCACGGTAATTTTAAACTGACTAACATGTCTTTCTGCTTGCACAAGGACGGCTTACGAAGGTTGATTATTTTAGTTTCAGCAAACCTTAACAATCGACTACTTTGTGTGTTGAACAACACTCAGAAGGCACTGTTTCTTTCAATCATGTGACTGCTCTCGAGCACATGTCTCGCGACCGATGAAGCAGGTCTGTTCCGGTGTGTCGGCCTGCCTAGGCTACCAGGAAACGCTACTGGGTTTCGGAACAGTTTCCGAATTGGGTCGACAAGATACTACACACAAAAGATGGTAGTTAGTCAGTTTAAAATTACCATGGTATACAATCAACTTTACTGTGCGAACATGTGTATATTTCAGTTTGAAGGATTTATCTAGTTAATTCACGTAAGTTGTGAGATTTCTGCAGTATGTACCTGACGAGATGCAGCGAAATATGCCAGGCACTAAATCGTGCAATCTATTGTTTGTGTCTTCGTTATTCAAACTAGGAAATTAGTCTAAACCAATGTGCTAACACTAGACATGACCATAAAAGTAATAATTTGCACTCCTGGGGCAATTTTGTTGACAAAATTGAGATAACTGAAAATTGAGAAATTTTAGCAGGTCGCCGTTCATGGATTTTTCCCAAAATATAACAGTTTCTGCATCACTAGGAAATTAAAACAATGTTTTCCCATGATGAATTTGAATAACGAAGACACAACCAATAGATTGCACGATTTATTGCATGGCATATCTCGCTGCATCTCGTCAGTTACATACTGCAGAATTCACACAACTTACGTGAATTAACTAGATAAATCCTTCAAACTGAAATATACACATGTTCGCACAGTAATGTCGATTGTCTACCACGGTAATTTTCAACTGACTAACATATCTTTCTGCTTGCACAAGGACGGCTTACGAATGTTGATTATTATAGCTTCAGCAAACTTTAACAATCGACTACTTTGTGTGTTGAACACCACACGGAAGGCACTGTCTCTTTCAACCACGTGACCGCTCTCGAGCACATGTCTCGCGACCGATGATGCAAGACTGTTCCGATGTGTCTGCCTGCCTAGGCTACCAGGAAACCCTACTGGGTTTCAGAACACATTCCGAATTGGGTGGACAAGATACTACACACAGAATATGGTAGCCTAGGCAGGCTGACACACCAGAACAGTCCTGCTTCATCTGTCGCAAGACATGTGCTCAAGAGCGGTCACGTGGTTGAAAGAGATACTGCCTTCCGTGTGTTATTCAACACACAAAGTAGTCGATTGTTAAAGTTTGCTGAAGCTATAATAATCAACCTTCATTAGCCGTCCTTGTGCAAGCAGAACTACATGTTAGTCAGTTTAAAATTACCATGGTAGACAATCGACATTACTGTGCGAACATGTGTATATTTCAGTTTGAAGGATTTATCTAGTTAATTCACGTAAGTTGTGTGATTTCTGCAGTATGTACCTGACGAGATGCAGCGAAATATGCCAGGCAATAAATCGTGCAATCTATTGTTTCTGTCTTCGTTATTCAAACTAGGAAATTAGTCTAAAACAATGTGCTGACACTAGACATGACCATAAAAGTAATAATTTGCACTCCTGGGGCAATTTTGTTGACAAATTTGAGATATTTCAAAATTGAGAAATTTCAACAAGCGGCCGGTCATGAATTTTTCCCAAAATGTAACAGTTTTTGGATCACTAGGAAATTAGTCTAAAACAATGTGCTGACATTAGACATGAACATAGAAGTAATAATTTGCACTCCTGGGGAAGTTTTGTTGACAAATTTTAGATAGCTCAAAATTGAGAAATTTCAACAGGCGGCCGGCCGGTCATGAATTTTTCCCAAAATGTATAAGTTTCTGGATCATTAGGAAATTACTCTAAAACAATGTACTGACACTAGGTATGACCATAAAAGTAATAATTTGCATTCCTGGGGCAGTATTGTTGACAAAATTGAGATTGCTAAAAACTGGGAAATTTCAACAGGCGGTCGATCATGGATTTTCCCCAAAATATAAAAGTTTCTGGATCACTAGGAAATTAGTGTAAATCAATGTGCTGACACTAGATATGACCATAAATGTAATAATTTGCACTCCTAGGACAATTTTGTTGACAAATTTGAGATAGCTCAAAACTGAGAAATTTCAACAGGCCATGAATTTTTCCCAAAATGTAAAAGTTTCTGGATCACTAGGAAATTAGCCTAAAACAATGTACTGACACTAGGTATGACCATAAATGTAATAATTTGCACTCCTGGGGCAGTATTGTTGGCAAAATTGAGATTGCTCAAAACTGAGAAATTTCAACAGTTGGCCGGTCATGGATTTTCCCCAAAATATAAAAGTTTCTGGATCACTAGGAAATTAGTCTAAATCAATGTGCTGACACTAGACATGACCATATATGTAATAATTTGCACTCCTGGGACAATTTTGTTGACAAATTTGAGATAGCTCAAAATTGAGAAATTTCAACGCCATGAATTTTTCCCAAAATGTAAAAGTTTCTAGATCACTAGGAAATTAGCCTAAAACAATGTACTGACACTAGGTATGACCATAAATGTAATAATTTGCACTCCTGGGACAATTTTGTGGACAAAATTGAGATAACACAAAATTGAGAAATTTCATCAGGTCGCCGGTCATGTGTTTTCGTCAAAATATAAAAGTTTCTGGATCACTAGGAAATTAAAACAATGTTTTCCCATGATGAATGTGAATAACGAAGACACAACCAATAGATTGCATGATTTATTGCCTGGCATATTTCGCTGCATCTCGTCAGGTACAAACTGCAGAATTCACACAACTTACGTGAATTAACTAGATAAATCCTTCAAACTGAAATATACACATGTTCGCACAGTAATGTCGATTGTCTACCATGGTAATTTTCAAATGACTAACATGTCTTTCTGCTTGCACAAGGACGGCTTACGAAGGTTGATTATTATAGCTTCAGCAAACTTTAACAATCGACTACTTTGTGTGTTGAACAACACATGGAAGGCACTGTCTCTTTCAACCACGTGACTGCTCTTGAGCACATGTCTCGCGACCGATGAAGCAGGACTGTTCCGGTGTGTCGGCCTGCTTAGGCTACCAGGAAACCCTACTGGGTTTCGGAACACATTCCGAATTAGGTGGACAAGATACTACACACAGAATATGGTAGCCTAGGCAGGCTGACACACCGGAACAGTCCTGCTTCATCTGTCACGAGTTATGTGCTCAAGAGCGGTCACATGGTTAAAAGAGACAGTGCCTTCCGTGTGTTGTTCAACACACAAAGTAGTCGATTGTTAAAGTTTGCTGAAGCTATAATAATCAACCTTCATAAGCCGTCCTTGTGCAAGCAGAATGACATGTTAGTCAGTTTAAAATTACCATGGTAGACAATCGACATTACTGTGCGAACATGTGTATATTTCATTTTGAAGGATTTATCTAGTTAATTCACGTAAGTTGTGTGATTTCTGCAGTATGTACCTGACGAGATGCAGCGAAATATGCCAGGCAACAAATCGTGCAATCTATTGTTTCTGTCTTCGTTATTCAAACTAGGAAATTAGTCTAAAACAATGTGCTGACACTAGACATGACCATAAAAATAATAATTTGCACTCCTTGGACAATTTTGTTGACAAATTTGAGATAGCTCAACATTGAGAAACTTCAACAGGTCCCGGTCATGGATTTTTCCCAAAATGTAACAGTTTCTGGATCATTAGGAAATTAGCCTAAAACAATGTACTGACACTAGACATGACCTTAAAAGTTATAATTTGCACTCCTGGGGAAATTTTGTTGACAACATTGAGATAGCTCAAAATTGAGAAATTTCAAATTATGGTCATGGATTTTTCCCAAAATATAAAAGTTTCTGGATCTCTAGAAAATTTGTCTAAATCAATGTGCTGACACTAGACATGACGATAAAAGTAATAATTTGCACTCCTGGGGCAGTATTGTTGACAAAATTGAGATTGCTCAAAACTGAGAAATTTCAGCAGGTCGCCTGTCATGAATTTTTCCCACAATATTAAAGTTTCTGAATCACTAGGAAATTAGTCTAAATCAATGTGCTGACACTAGACATGACCATAAAAGTAATAATTTGCACTCTTTGGACAATTTTGTTGACAAATTTGAGATAGCTCAAAATTGAGAAACTTCAACAGGTCCTGGTCATGGATTTTTCCCAAAATATTGAAGTTTCTGGATTACTAGGAAATTAGTCTAAAACATTGTGCTGACATTAGACATGAACATAAAAGTAATAATTTGCACTCAAGGGGAAGTTTTGTTGACAAATTTGAGATAGCTCAAATTTGAGAAATGTCAACAGGCGGCCGGTCATGAATTTTTCCCAAAATGTAACAGTTTCTGGATCATTAGGAAATTAGCCTAAAACAATGTACTGACACTAGACATGACCTTAAAAGTTATAATTTGCACTCCTGGGGAAATTTTGTGGACAAAATTGAGATAACACAAAATTGAGAAATTTCAGCAGGTCACCGGTCATGTATTTTTGTCAAAATATAAAAGTTTCTGGATCACTAGGAAATTAAAACAATGTTTTCCCATGATGAATGTGAATAACGAAGACACAAACAATAGATTGCATGATTTATTGCCTGGCATATTTCGCTGCATCTCATCAGGTACAAACTGCAGAATTCACACAACTTACGTGAATTAACTAGATAAATCTTTCAAACTGAAATATACACATGTTCGCACAGTAATGTCGATTGTCTACCATGGTAATTTTCAAATGACTAACATGTCTTTCTGCTTGCACAAGGACGGCTTACGAAGGTTGATTATGATAGCTTCAGCAAACTTTAACAATCGACTACTTTGTGTTGAGCAACACATGGAAGGCACTGTCTCTTTCAACCACGTGACTGCTCTTGAGCACATGTCTCGCGACCGATGAAGCAGGACTGTTCCGGTGTATCGGCCTGCTTAGGCTACCAGGAAACCCTACTGGGTTTCGGAACCCATTCCGAATTAGGTGGACAAGATACTACACACAGAATATGGTAGCCTAGGCAGGCTGACACACCGGAACAGTCCTGCTTCATCTGTCGCGAGACATGTGCTCAAGAGCGGTCACGTGGTTGAAAGAGACAGTGCCTTCCGTGTGTTGTTCAACACACAAAGTAGTCGATTGTTAAAGTTTGCTGAAGCTATAATAATCAACCTTCATAAGCCATCCTTGTGTAAGCAGAATGGCATGTTAGTCAGTTTAAAATGACCATGGTAGACAATCGACATTACTGTGCGAACTTGTGTATATTTCATTTTGAAGGATTTATCTAGTTAATTCACGTAAGTTGTGTGATTTCTGAAGTATGTACCTGACGAGATGCAGCGAAATATGCCAGGCAATAAATCATGCAATCTATTGTTTCTGTCTTCGTTATTCAAACTAGGAAATTAGTCTAAAACAATGTGCTGACACTAGACGTGACGATAAAAGTAATAATTTGCACTCCTGGGGAAATTTTGTTGACAAAATTGAGATAGCTCAAAATTGAGAAATTTCAAATTATGGTCACGAATTTTTCCCAAAATATTAAAGTTTCTGAATCACTAGGAAATTAGTCTAAATCAATGTGCTGACACTAGACATGACCATAAAAGTAATAATTTGCACTCCTTGGACAATTTTGTTGACAAATTTGAGATAGCTCAAAATTGAGAAACTTCAACAGGTCCCGGTCATGGATTTTTCCCAAAATATTGAAGTTTCTGGATTACTAGGAAATTAGTCTAAAACATTGTGCTGACATTAGACATGAACATAAAAGTAATAATTTGCACTCAAGGGGAAGTTTTGTTGACAAATTTGAGATAGCTCAAATTTGAGAAATGTCAACAGGTGGCCGGTCATGAATTTTTCCCAAAATGTTACAGTTTCTGGATCATTAGGAAATTAGCCTAAAACAATGTACTGACACTAGACATGACCATAAAAGTTATAATTTGCACTCCTTGGACAATTTTGTTGACAAATTTGAGACAGCTTAACATTGAGAAACTTCAACAGGTCCCGGTCATGGATTTTTCCCAAAATATAAAAGTTTCTGGATCACTAGGAAATTAGTCTAAAACATTGTGCTGACATTAGACATGAACATAAAAGTAATAATTTGCACTCCTGGGGAAGTTTTGTTGACAAATTTGAGATAGCTCAAATTTGAGAAATTTCAACAGGCCGCCGGTCATGAATTTTTCCCAAAATGTAACAGTTTCTGGATCATTAGGAAATTAGCCTAAAACAATGTACTGACACTAGACATGACCATAAAAGTTATAATTTGCACTCCTTGGACAATTTTGTTGACAAATTTGAGACAGCTTAACATTGAGAAACTTCAACAGGTCCCGGTCATGGATTTTTCCCAAAATATAAAAGTTTCTGGATCACTAGGAAATTAGTCTAAAACATTGTGCTGACATTAGACATGAACATAAAAGTAATAATTTGCACTCCTGGGGAAGTTTTGTTGACAAATTTCAGATAGCTCAAATTTGAGAAATTTCAACAGGCAGCCAGTCATGAATTTTTCCCAAAATGTAACAGTTTCTGGATCATTAGGAAATTATCCTAAAACAATGTACTGACACTAGACATGACCTTAAAAGTTATAATTTGCACTCCTGGGGAAATTTTGTGGACAAAATTGAGATAACACAAAATTGAGAAATTTCAGCAGGTCGCCGGTCATGTATTTTTGTCAAAATATAAAAGTTTCTGGATCACTAGGAAATTAAAACAATGTTTTCCCATGATGAATGTGAATAACGAAGACACAACCAATAGATTGCATGATTTATTGCCTGGCATATTTCGCTGCATCTCGTCAGGTACAAACTGCAGAATTCACACAACTTACGTGAATTAACTAGATAAATCCTTCAAACTGAAATATACACATGTTCGCACAGTAATGTCGATTGTCTACCATGGTAATTTTCAAATGACTAACATGTCTTTCTGCTTGCACAAGGACGGCTTACGAAGGTTGATTATGATAGCTTCAGCAAACTTTAACAATCGACTACTTTGTGTATTGAACAACACATGGAAGGCACTGTTTCTTTCAACCACGTGACTGCTCTTGAGCACATGTCTCGCGACCGATGAAGCAGGACTGTTCCGGTGTATCGGCCTGCTTAGGCTACCAGGAAACCCTACTGGGTTTCGGAACCCATTCCGAATTAGGTGGACAAGATACTACACACAGAATATGGTAGCCTAGGCAGGCTGACACCCGGAACAGTCCTGCTTCATCTGTCGCGAGACATGTGCTCAAGAGCGGTCACGTCGTTGAAAGAGACAGTGCCTTCCGTGTGTTGTTCAACACACAAAGTAGTCGATTGTTAAAGTTTGCTGAAGCTATAATAATCAACCTTCATAAGCCGTCCTTGTGTAAGCAGAATGGCATGTTAGTCAGTTTAAAATGACCATGGTAGACAATCGACATTACTGTGCGAACTTGTGTATATTTCATTTTGAAGGATTTATCTAGTTAATTCACGTAAGTTGTGTGATTTCTGCAGTATGTACCTGACGAGATGCAGCGAAATATGCCAGGCAATAAATCATGCAATCTATTGTTTCTGTCTTCGTTATTCAAACTAGGAAATTAGTCTAAAACAATGTGCTGACACTAGACGTGACGATAAAAGTAATAATTTGCACTCCTGGGGAAATTTTGTTGACAAAATTGAGATAGCTCAAAATTGAGAAATTTCAAATTATGGTCACGAATTTTTCCCAAAATATTAAAGTTTCTGAATCACTAGGAAATTAGTCTAAATCAATGTGCTGACACTAGACATGACCATAAAAGTAATAATTTGCACTCCTTGGACAATTTTGTTGACAAATTTGAGATAGCTCAAAATTGAGAAACTTCAACAGGTCCCGGTCATGGATTTTTCCCAAAATATTGAAGTTTCTGGATTACTAGGAAATTAGTCTAAAACATTGTGCTGACATTAGACATGAACATAAAAGTAATAATTTGCACTCAAGGGGAAGTTTTGTTGACAAATTTGAGATAGCTCAAATTTGAGAAATGTCAACAGGTGGCCGGTCATGAATTTTTCCCAAAATGTTACAGTTTCTGGATCATTAGGAAATTAGCCTAAAACAATGTACTGACACTAGACATGACCATAAAAGTTATAATTTGCACTCCTTGGACAATTTTGTTGACAAATTTGAGACAGCTTAACATTGAGAAACTTCAACAGGTCCCGGTCATGGATTTTTCCCAAAATATAAAAGTTTCTGGATCACTAGGAAATTAGTCTAAAACATTGTGCTGACATTAGACATGAACATAAAAGTAATAATTTGCACTCCTGGGGAAGTTTTGTTGACAAATTTGAGATAGCTCAAATTTGAGAAATTTCAACAGGCTGCCGGTCATGAATTTTTCCCAAAATGTAACAGTTTCTGGATCATTAGGAAATTAGCCTAAAACAATGTACTGACACTAGACATGACCATAAAAGTTATAATTTGCACTCCTTGGACAATTTTGTTGACAAATTTGAGACAGCTTAACATTGAGAAACTTCAACAGGTCCCGGTCATGGATTTTTCTCAAAATATAAAAGTTTCTGGATCACTAGGAAATTAGTCTAAAACATTGTGCTGACATTAGACATGAACATAAAAGTAATAATTTGCACTCCTGGGGAAGTTTTGTTGACAAATTTCAGATAGCTCAAATTTGAGAAATTTCAACAGGCAGCCAGTCATGAATTTTTCCCAAAATGTAACAGTTTCTGGATCATTAGGAAATTAGCCTAAAACAATGTACTGACACTAGACATGACCTTAAAAGTTATAATTTGCACTCCTGGGGAAATTTTGTGGACAAAATTGAGATAACACAAAATTGAGAAATTTCAGCAGGTCGCCGGTCATGTATTTTTGTCAAAATATAAAAGTTTCTGGATCACTAGGAAATTAAAACAATGTTTTCCCATGATGAATGTGAATAACGAAGACACAACCAATAGATTGCATGATTTATTGCCTGGCATATTTCGCTGCATCTCGTCAGGTACAAACTGCAGAATTCACACAACTTACGTGAATTAACTAGATAAATCCTTCCAACTGAAATATACACATGTTCGCACAGTAATGTCGATTGTCTACCATGGTAATTTTCAAATGACTAACATGTCTTTCTGCTTGCACAAGGACGGCTTACGAAGGTTGATTATGATAGCTTCAGCAAACTTTAACAATCGACTACTTTGTGTGTTGAACAACACATGGAAGGCACTGTTTCTTTCAACCACGTGACTGCTCTTGAGCACATGTCTCGCGACCGATGAAGCAGGACTGTTCCGGTGTATCGGCCTGCTTAGGCTACCAGGAAACCCTACTGGGTTTCGGAACCCATTCCGAATTAGGTGGACAAGATACTACACACAGAATATGGTAGCCTAGGCAGGCTGACACACCGGAACAGTCCTGCTTCATCTGTCGCGAGACATGTGCTCAAGAGCGGTCACGTGGTTGAAAGAGACAGTGCCTTCCGTGTGTTGTTCAACACACAAAGTAGTCGATTGTTAAAGTTTGCTGAAGCTATAATAATCAACCTTCATAAGCCATCCTTGTGTAAGCAGAATGGCATGTTAGTCAGTTTAAAATGACCATGGTAGACAATCGACATTACTGTGCGAACTTGTGTATATTTCATTTTGAAGGATTTATCTAGTTAATTCACGTAAGTTGTGTGATTTCTGAAGTATGTACCTGACGAGATGCAGCGAAATATGCCAGGCAATAAATCATGCAATCTATTGTTTCTGTCTTCGTTATTCAAACTAGGAAATTAGTCTAAAACAATGTGCTGACACTAGACGTGACGATAAAAGTAATAATTTGCACTCCTGGGGAAATTTTGTTGACAAAATTGAGATAGCTCAAAATTGAGAAATTTCAAATTATGGTCACGAATTTTTCCCAAAATATTAAAGTTTCTGAATCACTAGGAAATTAGTCTAAATCAATGTGCTGACACTAGACATGACCATAAAAGTAATAATTTGCACTCCTTGGACAATTTTGTTGACAAATTTGAGATAGCTCAAAATTGAGAAACTTCAACAGGTCCCGGTCATGGATTTTTCCCAAAATATTGAAGTTTCTGGATTACTAGGAAATTAGTCTAAAACATTGTGCTGACATTAGACATGAACATAAAAGTAATAATTTGCACTCAAGGGGAAGTTTTGTTGACAAATTTGAGATAGCTCAAATTTGAGAAATGTCAACAGGTGGCCCGTCATGAATTTTTCCCAAAATGTTACAGTTTCTGGATCATTAGGAAATTAGCCTAAAACAATGTACTGACACTAGACATGACCATAAAAGTTATAATTTGCACTCCTTGGACAATTTTGTTGACAAATTTGAGACAGCTTAACATTGAGAAACTTCAACAGGTCCCGGTCATGGATTTTTCCCAAAATATAAAAGTTTCTGGATCACTAGGAAATTAGTCTAAAACATTGTGCTGACATTAGACATGAACATAAAAGTAATAATTTGCACTCCTGGGGAAGTTTTGTTGACAAATTTGAGATAGCTCAAATTTGAGAAATTTCAACAGGCTGCCGGTCATGAATTTTTCCCAAAATGTAACAGTTTCTGGATCATTAGGAAATTAGCCTAAAACAATGTACTGACACTAGACATGACCATAAAAGTTATAATTTGCACTCCTTGGACAATTTTGTTGACAAATTTGAGACAGCTTAACATTGAGAAACTTCAACAGGTCCCGGTCATGGATTTTTCCCAAAATATAAAAGTTTCTGGATCACTAGGAAATTAGTCTAAAACATTGTGCTGACATTAGACATGAACATAAAAGTAATAATTTGCACTCCTGGGGAAGTTTTGTTGACAAATTTCACATAGCTCAAATTTGAGAAATTTCAACAGGCAGCCAGTCATGAATTTTTCCCAAAATGTAACAGTTTCTGGATCATTAGGAAATTATCCTAAAACAATGTACTGACACTAGACATGATCTTAAAAGTTATAATTTGCACTCCTGGGGAAATTTTGTGGACAAAATTGAGATAACACAAAATTGAGAAATTTCAGCAGGTCGCCGGTCATGTATTTTTGTCAAAATATAAAAGTTTCTGGATCACTAGGAAATTAAAACAATGTTTTCCCATGATGAATGTGAATAACGAAGACACAACCAATAGATTGCATGATTTATTGCCTGGCATATTTCGCTGCATCTCGTCAGGTACAAACTGCAGAATTCACACAACTTACGTGAATTAACTAGATAAATCCTTCAAACTGAAATATACACATGTTCGCACAGTAATGTCGATTGTCTACCATGGTAATTTTCAAATGACTAACATGTCTTTCTGCTTGCACAAGGACGGCTTACGAAGGTTGATTATGATAGCTTCAGCAAACTTTAACAATCGACTACTTTGTGTATTGAACAACACATGGAAGGCACTGTTTCTTTCAACCACGTGACTGCTCTTGAGCACATGTCTCGCGACCGATGAAGCAGGACTGTTCCGGTGTATCGGCCTGCTTAGGCTACCAGGAAACCCTACTGGGTTTCGGAACCCATTCCGAATTAGGTGGACAAGATACTACACACAGAATATGGTAGCCTAGGCAGGCTGACACCCGGAACAGTCCTGCTTCATCTGTCGCGAGACATGTGCTCAAGAGCGGTCACGTCGTTGAAAGAGACAGTGCCTTCCGTGTGTTGTTCAACACACAAAGTAGTCGATTGTTAAAGTTTGCTGAAGCTATAATAATCAACCTTCATAAGCCGTCCTTGTGTAAGCAGAATGGCATGTTAGTCAGTTTAAAATGACCATGGTAGACAATCGACATTACTGTGCGAACTTGTGTATATTTCATTTTGAAGGATTTATCTAGTTAATTCACGTAAGTTGTGTGATTTCTGCAGTATGTACCTGACGAAATGCAGCGAAATATGCCAGGCAATAAATCATGCAATCTATTGTTTCTGTCTTCGTTATTCAAACTAGGAAATTAGTCTAAAACAATGTGCTGACACTAGACGTGACGATAAAAGTAATAATTTGCACTCCTGGGGAAATTTTGTTGACAAAATTGAGATAGCTCAAAATTGAGAAATTTCAAATTATGGTCACGAATTTTTCCCAAAATATTAAAGTTTCTGAATCACTAGGAAATTAGTCTAAATCAATGTGCTGACACTAGACATGACCATAAAAGTAATAATTTGCACTCCTTGGACAATTTTGTTGACAAATTTGAGATAGCTCAAAATTGAGAAACTTCAACAGGTCCCGGTCATGGATTTTTCCCAAAATATTGAAGTTTCTGGATTACTAGGAAATTAGTCTAAAACATTGTGCTGACATTAGACATGAACATAAAAGTAATAATTTGCACTCAAGGGGAAGTTTTGTTGACAAATTTGAGATAGCTCAAATTTGAGAAATGTCAACAGGCGGCCGGTCATGAATTTTTCCCAAAATGTTACAGTTTCTGGATCATTAGGAAATTAACCTAAAACAATGTACTGACACTAGACATGACCATAAAAGTTATAATTTGCACTCCTTGGACAATTTTGTTGACAAATTTGAGACAGCTTAACATTGAGAAACTTCAACAGGTCCCGGTCATGGATTTTTCCCAAAATATAAAAGTTTCTGGATCACTAGGAAATTAGTCTAAAACATTGTGCTGACATTAGACATGAACATAAAAGTAATAATTTGCACTCCTGGGGAAGTTTTGTTGACAAATTTGAGATAGCTCAAATTTGAGAAATTTCAACAGGCTGCCGGTCATGAATTTTTCCCAAAATGTAACAGTTTCTGGATCATTAGGAAATTAGCCTAAAACAATGTACTGACACTAGACATGACCATAAAAGTTATAATTTGCACTCCTTGGACAATTTTGTTGACAAATTTGAGACAGCTTAACATTGAGAAACTTCAACAGGTCCCGGTCATGGATTTTTCCCAAAATATAAAAGTTTCTGGATCACTAGGAAATTAGTCTAAAACATTGTGCTGACATTAGACATGAACATAAAAGTAATAATTTGCACTCCTGGGGAAGTTTTGTTGACAAATTTCAGATAGCTCAAATTTGAGAAATTTCAACAGGCAGCCAGTCATGAATTTTTCCCAAAATGTAACAGTTTCTGGATCATTAGGAAATTAGCCTAAAACAATGTACTGACACTAGACATGACCTTAAAAGTTATAATTTGCACTCCTGGGGAAATTTTGTGGACAAAATTGAGATAACACAAAATTGAGAAATTTCAGCAGGTCGCCGGTCATGTATTTTTGTCAAAATATAAAAGTTTCTGGATCACTAGGAAATTAAAACAATGTTTTCCCATGATGAATGTGAATAACGAAGACACAACCAATAGATTGCATGATTTATTGCCTGGCATATTTCGCTGCATCTCGTCAGGTACAAACTGCAGAATTCACACAACTTACGTGAATTAACTAGATAAATCCTTCCAACTGAAATATACACATGTTCGCACAGTAATGTCGATTGTCTACCATGGTAATTTTCAAATGACTAACATGTCTTTCTGCTTGCACAAGGGCGGCTTACGAAGGTTGATTATGATAGCTTCAGCAAACTTTAACAATCGACTACTTTGTGTGTTGAACAACACATGGAAGGCACTGTTTCTTTCAACCACGTGACTGCTCTTGAGCACATGTCTCGCGACCGATGAAGCAGGACTGTTCCGGTGTATCGGCCTGCTTAGGCTACCAGGAAACCCTACTGGGTTTCGGAACCCATTCCGAATTAGGTGGACAAGATACTACACACAGAATATGGTAGCCTAGGCAGGCTGACACCCGGAACAGTCCTGCTTCATCTGTCGCGAGACATGTGCTCAAGAGCGGTCACGTGGTTGAAAGAGACAGTGCCTTCCGTGTGTTGTTCAACACACAAAGTAGTCGATTGTTAAAGTTTGCTGAAGCTATAATAATCAACCTTCATAAGCCGTCCTTGTGTAAGCAGAATGGCATGTTAGTCAGTTTAAAATGACCATGGTAGACAATCGACATTACTGTGCGAACATGTGTATATTTCATTTTGAAGGATTTATCTAGTTAATTCACGTAAGTTGTGTGAATTCTGCAGTTTGTACCTGACGAGATGCAGCGAAATATGCCAGGCAATAAATCATGCAATCTATTGTTTCTGTCTTCGTTATTCAAACTAGGAAATTAGTCTAAAACAATGTGCTGACACTAGACGTGACGATAAAAGTAATAATTTGCACTCCTGGGGAAATTTTGTTGACAACATTGAGATTGCTCAAAATTGAGAAATTTCAAATTATGGTCATGGATTTTTCCCAAAATATAAAAGTTTCTGGATCTCTAGGAAATTTGTCTAAATCAATGTGCTGACACTAGACATGACGATAAAAGTAATAATTTGCACTTCTGGGGCAGTATTGTTGACAAAATTGAGATTGCTCAAAACTGAGAAATTTCAGCAGGTCGCCTGTCATGAATTTTTCCCACAATATTAAAGTTTCTGAATCACTAGTAAATTAGTCTAAATCAATGTGCTGACACTAGACATGACCATAAAAGTAATAATTTGCACTCCTTGGACAATTTTGTTGACAAATTTGAGATAGCTCAAAATTGAGAAACTTCAACAGGTCCCGGTCATGGATTTTTCCCAAAATATTGAAGTTTCTGGATTACTAGGAAATTAGTCTAAAACATTGTGCTGACATTAGACATGAACATAAAAGTAATAATTTGCACTCAAGGGGAAGTTTTGTTGACAAATTTGAGATAGCTCAAATTTGAGAAATGTCAACAGGCGGCCGGTCATGAATCCTAAAATGTAACAGTTTCTGGATCATTAGGAAATTAGCCTAAAACAATGTACTGACACTAGACTTGACCATAAAAGTTATAATTTGCACTCCTGGGGAAATTTTGGTGACAAAATTGAGATAGCTCAAAATTGACAAATTTCAACAGGTTGCCGGTCATGGATTTCCCCCAAAATATAAAAGTTTCTGGACCACTAGGAAATTAGTCTAAAACATTGTGCTGACATTAGACATGAACATAAAAGTAATAATTTGCACTCTTGGGGAAGTTTTGTTGACAAATTTGAGATAGCTCAAATTTGAGAAATTTCAACATGCGGCCGGTCATGACTTGTTCCCAAAATGTAACAGTTTCTGGATCATTAGGAAATTAGCCTAAAACAATGTACTGACACTAGACATGACCTTAAAAGTTATAATTTGCACTCCTGGGGAAATTTTGTGGACAAAATTGAGATAGCTCAAAATTGAGAAATTTCAGCAGGTCGCCGGTCATGTATTTTTGTCAAAATATAAAAGTTTCTGGATCACTAGGAAATTAAAACAATGTTTTCCCATGATGAATGTGAATAACGAAGACACAAACAATAGATTGCATGATTTATTGCCTGGCATATTTCGCTGCATCTCGTCAGGTACAAACTGCAGAATTCACACAACTTACGTGAATTAACTAGATAAATCTTTCAAACTGAAATATACACATGTTCGCACAGTAATGTCAATTGTCTACCATGGTAATTTTCAAATGACTAACATGTCTTTCTGCTTGCACAAGGACGGCTTACGAAGGTTGATTATGATAGCTTCAGCAAACTTTAACAATCGACTACTTTGTGTTGAGCAACACATGGAAGGCACTGTCTCTTTCAACCACGTGACTGCTCTTGAGCACATGTCTCGCGACCGATGAAGCAGGACTGTTCCGGTGTGTCAGCCTGCTTAGGCTACCAGGAAACCCTAATGGGTTTCGGAACACATTCCGAATTAGGTGGACAAGATACTACACAAAGAATATGGTAGCCTGGGCAGGCTGACACACCGGAACAGTCCTGCTTCATCTGTCGCGAGTCATGTGCTCAAGAGCGGTCACGTGGTTGAAAGAGACAGTGCCTTCCGTGTGTTGTTCAACACACAAAGTAGTCGATTGTTAAAGTTTGTTGAAGCTATAATAATCAACCTTCATAAGCCGTCCTTGTGCAAGCAGAATGACATGTTAGTCAGTTTAAAATTACCATGGTAGACAATCGACATTACTGTGCGAACATGTGTATATTTCATTTTGAAGGATTTATCTAGTTAATTCACGTAAGTTGTGTGATTTCTGCAGTATGTACCTGACAAGATTCAGCAAAATATGCCAGGCAATAAATCGTGCAATCTATTGTTTCTGTCTTCGTTATTCAAGCTAGGAAATTAGTCTAAAACAATGTGCTGACATTAGACATGACCATAAAAATAATAATTTGCGCTCCTTGGACAAATTTGTTGACAAATTTGAGATAGCTCAACATTGAGAAACTTCAACAGGTCCCGATCATGGATTTTTCCCAAAATGTAACAGTTTCTGGATCATTAGGAAATTAGCCTAAAACAATGTACTGACACTAGACATGACCTTAAAAGTTATAATTTGCACTCCTGGGGAAATTTTGTTGACAAAATTGAGATAGCTCAAAATTGAGAAATTTCAAATTATGGTCATGAATTTTTCCCAAAATATTAAAGTTTCTGAATCACTAGGAAATTAGTCTAAATCAATGTGCTGACACTAGACATGACCATAAAAGTAATAATTTGCACTCCTTGGACAATTTTGTTGACAAATTTGAGATAGCTCAAAATTGAGAAACTTCAACAGGTCCCGGTCATGGATTTTTCCCAAAATATTGAAGTTTCTGGATTACTAGGAAATTAGTCTAAAACATTGTGCTGACATTAGACATGAACATAAAAGTAATAATTTGCACTCAAGGGGAAGTTTTGTTGACAAATTTGAGATAGCTCAAATTTGAGAAATGTCAACAGGCGGCCGGTCATGAATTTTTCCCCAAATGTTACAGTTTCTGGATCATTAGGAAATTAGCCTAAAACAATGTACTGACACTAGACATGACCATAAAAGTTATAATTTGCACTCCTTGGACAATTTTGTTGACAAATTTGAGACAGCTTAACATTGAGAAACTTCAACAGGTCCCGGTCATGTATTTTTCCCAAAATATAAAAGTTTCTGGATCACTAGGAAATTAGTCTAAAACATTGTGCTGGCATTAGACATGAACATAAAAGTAATAATTTGCACTCCTGGGGAAGTTTTGTTGACAAATTTCAGATAGCTCAAATTTGAGAAATTTCAACAGGTGGCCGGTCATGAATTTTTCCCAAAATGTAACAGTTTCTGGATCATTAGGAAATTAGCCTAAAACAATGTACTGACACTAGACATGACCTTAAAAGTTATAATTTGCACTCCTGGGGAAATTTTGTGGACAAAATTGAGATAACACAAAATTGAGAAATTTCAGCAGGTCGCCGGTCATGTATTTTTGTCAAAATATAAAAGTTTCTGGATCACTAGGAAATTAAAACAATGTTTTCCCATGATGAATGTGAATAACAAAGACACAACCAATAGATTGCATGATTTATTGCCTGGCATATTTCGCTGCATCTCGTCAGGTACAAACTGCAGAATTCACACAACTTACGTGAATTAACTAGATAAATCTTTCAAACTGAAATATACACATGTTCGCACAGTAATGTCGATTGTCTACCATGGTAATTTTCAAATGACTAACATGTCTTTCTGCTTGCACAAGGACGGCTTACGAAGGTTGATTATGATAGCTTCAGCAAACTTTAACAATCGACTACTTTGTGTTGAACAACACATGGAAGGCACTGTCTCTTTCAACCACGTGACTGCTCTTGAGCACATGTCTCGCGACCGATGAAGCAGGACTGTTCCGGTGTGTCGGCCTGCTTAGGCTACCAGAAAACCCTAATGGGTTTCGGAACACATTCCGAATTAGGTGGACAAGATACTACACACAGAATATGGTAGCCTAGGCAGGCTGACACACCGGAACAGTCCTGCTTCATCTGTCGCGAGTCATGTGCTCAAGAGCGGTCACGTGGTTGAAAGAGACAGTGCCTTCCGTGTGTTGTTTAACACACAAAGTAGTCGATTGTTAAAGTTTGTTGAAGCTATAATAATCAACCTTCATAAGCCGTCCTTGTGCAAGCAGAATGACATGTTAGTCAGTTTAAAATTACCATAATAGACAATCGACATTACTGTGCGAACATGTGTATATTTCATTTTGAAGGATTTATCTAGTTAATTCACGTAAGTTGTGTGATTTCTGCAGTATGTACCTGACAAGATGCAGTGAAATATGCCAGGCAATAAATCGTTCAATCTATTGTTTCTGTCTTCGTTATTCAAACTAGGAAATTAGTCTAAAACAATGTGCTGACACTAGACATGACCATAAAAATAATAATTTGCATTCCTTGGACAATTTTGTTGACAAATTTGAGATAGCTCAACATTGAGAAACTTCAACAGGTCCCGGTCATGGATTTTTCCCAAAATGTAACAGTTTCTGGATCATTAGGAAATTAGCCTAAAACAATGTACTGACACTAGACATGACCTTAAAAGTTATAATTTGCACTCCTGGGGAAATTTTGTTGACAAAATTGAGATAGCTCAAAATTGAGAAATTTCAAATTATGGTCATGGATTTTTCCCAAAATATAAAAGTTTCTGGATCTCTAGGAAATTTGTCTAAATCAATGTGCTGACACTAGACGTGACGATAAAAGTAATAATTTGCACTCCTGGGGCAGTATTCTTGACAAAATTGAGATTGCTCAAAACTGAGAAATTTCAGCAGGTCGCCTGTCATGAATTTTTCCCAAAATATTAAAGTTTCTGAATCACTAGGAAATTAGTCTAAATCAATGTGCTGACACTAGACATGACCATAAAAGTAATAATTTGCACTCCTTGGACAATTTTGTTGACAAATTTGAGATAGCTCAAAATTGAGAAACTTCAACAGGTCCCGGTCATGGATTTTTCCCAAAATATTGAAGTTTCTGGATTACTAGGAAATTAGTCTAAAACATTGTGCTGACATTAGACATGAACATAAAAGTAATAATTTGCACTCAAGGGGAAGTTTTGTTGACAAATTTGAGATAGCTCAAATTTGAGAAATGTCAACAGGCGGCCGGTCATGAATTTTTCCCAAAATGTAACAATTTCTGGATCATTAGGAAATTAGCCTAAAACAATGTACTGACACTAGACATGACCATAAAAGTTATAATTTGCACTCTTGGGGACATTTTGTGGACAAAATTGAGAAATTTCAGCAGGTCGCCGGTCATGTATTTTTGTCAAAATATAAAAGTTTCTGGATCACTAGGAAATTAAAACAATGTTTTCCCATGATGAATGTGAATAACGAAGACACAACCAATAGATTGCATGATTTATTGCCTGGCATATTTCGCTGCATCTCGTCAGGTACAAACTGCAGAATTCACACAACTTACGTGAATTAACTAGATAAATCCTTCAAACTGAAATATACACATGTTCGCACAGTAATGTTGATTGTCTACCATGGTAATTTTCAAATGACTAACATGTCTTTCTGCTTGCACAAGGACGGCTTACGAAGGTTGATTATGATAGCTTCAGCAAACTTTAACAATCGACTACTTTGTGTGTTGAACAACACATGGAAGGCACTGTTTCTTTCAACCACGTGACTGCTCTTGAGCACATGTCTCGCGACCGATGAAGCAGGACTGTTCCGGTGTATCGGCCTGCTTAGGCTACCAGGAAACCCTACTGGGTTTCGGAACCCATTCCGAATTAGGTGGACAAGATACTACACACAGAATATGGTAGCCTAGGCAGGCTGACACACCGGAACAGTCCTGCTTCATCTGTCGCGAGACATGTGCTCAAGAGCGGTCACGTGGTTGAAAGAGACAGTGCCTTCCGTGTGTTGTTCAACACACAAAGTAATCGATTGTTAAAGTTTGCTGAAGCTATAATAATCAACCTTCATAAGCCGTCCTTGTGTAAGCAGAATGGCATGTTAGTCAGTTTAAAATGACCATGGTAGACAATCGACATTACTGTGCGAACATGTGTATATTTCATTTTGAAGGATTTATCTAGTTAATTCACGTAAGTTGTGTGATTTCTGCAGTATGTACCTGACGAGATGCAGCGAAATATGCCAGGCAATAAATCATGCAATCTATTGTTTCTGTCTTCGTTATTCAAACTAGGACATTAGTCTAAAACAATGTGCTGACACTAGACGTGACGATAAAAGTAATAATTTGCACTCCTGGGGCAGTATTCTTGACAAAATTGAGATTGCTCAAAACTGAGAAATTTCAGCAGGTCGCCTGTCATGAATTTTTCCCAAAATATTAAAGTTTCTGAATCACTAGGAAATTAGTCTAAATCAATGTGCTGACACTAGACATGACCATAAAAGTAATAATTTGCACTCCTTGGACAATTTTGTTGACAAATTTGAGATAGCTCAAAATTGAGAAACTTCAACAGGTCCCGGTCATGGATTTTTCCCAAAATATTGAAGTTTCTGGATTACTAGGAAATTAGTCTAAAACATTGTGCTGACATTAGACATGAACATAAAAGTAATAATTTGCACTCAAGGGGAAGTTTTGTTGACAAATTTGAGATAGCTCAAATTTGAGAAATGTCAACAGGCGGCCGGTCATGAATCCCAAAATGTAACAGTTTCTGGATCATTAGGAAATTAGCCTAAAACAATGTACTGACACTAGACATGACCATAAAAGTTATAATTTGCACTCCTGGGGAAATTTTGGTGACAAAATTGAGACAGCTTAACATTGAGAAACTTCAACAGGTCCCGGTCATGGATTTTTCCCAAAATATAAAAGTTTCTGGATCACTAGGAAATTAGTCTAAAACATTGTGCTGACATTAGACATGAACATAAAAGTAATAATTTGCACTCTTGGGGAAGTTTTCTTGACAAATTTGAGATAGCTCAAATTTGAGAAATTTCAACAGGCGGCCGGTCATGACTTGTTCCCAAAATGTAACACTTTCTGGATCATTAGGAAATTAGCCTAAAACAATGTACTGACACTAGACATGACCTTAAAAGTTATAATTTGCACTCCTGGGGAAATTTTGTGGACAAAATTGAGATAACACAAAATTGAGAAATTTCAGCAGGTCGCCGGTCATGTATTTTTGTCAAAATATAAAAGTTTCTGGATCACTAGGAAATTAAAACAATGTTTTCCCATGATGAATGTGAATAACGAAGACACAACCAATAGATTGCATGATTTATTGCCTGGCATATTTCGCTGCATCTTGTCAGGTACAAACTGCAGAATTCACACAACTTACGTGAATTAACTAGATAAATCCTTCAAACTGAAATATACACATGTTCGCACAGTAATGTTGATTGTCTACCATGGTAATTTTCAAATGACTAACATGTCTTTCTGCTTGCACAAGGACGGCTTACGAAGGTTGATTATGATAGCTTCAGCAAACTTTAACAATCGACTACTTTGTGTGTTGAACAACACATGGAAGGCACTGTTTCTTTCAACCACGTGACTGCTCTTGAGCACATGTCTCGCGACCGATGAAGCAGGACTGTTCCGGTGTATCGGCCTGCTTAGGCTACCAGGAAACCCTACTGGGTTTCGGAACCCATTCCGAATTAGGTGGACAAGATACTACACACAGAATATGGTAGCCTAGGCAGGCTGACACACCGGAACAGTCCTGCTTCATCTGTCGTGAGTCATGTGCTCAAGAGCGGTCACGTGCTTAAAAGAGACAGTGCCTTCCGTGTGTTGTTCAACACACAAAGTAGTCGATTGTTAAAGTTTGCTGAAGCTATAATAATCAACCTTCATAAGCCGTCCTTGTGCAAGCAGAATGACATGTTAGTCAGTTTAAAATTACCATGGTAGACAATCGACATTACTGTGCGAACATGTGTATATTTCATTTTGAAGGATTTATCTAGTTAATTCACGTAACTTGTGTGATTTCTGCAGTATGTACCTGACAAGATGCAGCGAAATATGCCAGGCAATAAATCGTGCAATCTATTGTTTCTGTCTTCGTTATTCAAACTAGGAAATTAGTCTAAAACAATGTGCTGACACTAGACATGACCATAAAAATAATAATTTGCACTCCTTGGACAATTTTGTTGACAAATTTGAGATAGCTCAACATTGAGAAACTTCAACAGGTCCTGGTCATGGATTTTTCCCAAAATATAAAAGTTTCTGGATCACTAGGAAATTAGTCTAAAACATTGTGCTGACATTAGACATGAACATAAAAGTAATAATTTGCACTCCTGGGGAAGTTTTTTTGACAAATTTGGGATAGCTCAAATTTGAGAATTTTCAACAGGCGGCCGGTCATGAATTTTTCCCAAAATGTAACAGTTTCTGGATCATTAGGAAATTAGCCTAAAACAATGTACTGACACTAGACATGACCTTAAAAGTTATAATTTGCACTCCTGGGGAAATTTTGTTGACAACATTGAGATTGCTCAAAATTGAGAAATTTCAAATTATGGTCATGGATTTTTCCCAAAATATAAAAGTTTCTGGATCTCTAGGAAATTTGTCTAAATCAATGTGCTGACACTAGACATGACGATAAAAGTAATAATTTGCACTTCTGGGGCAGTATTGTTGACAAAATTGAGATTGCTCAAAACTGAGAAATTTCAGCAGGTCGCCTGTCATGAATTTTTCCCACAATATTAAAGTTTCTGAATCACTAGGAAATTAGTCTAAATCAATGTGCTGACACTAGACATGACCATAAAAGTAATAATTTGCACTCCTTGGACAATTTTGTTGACAAATTTGAGATAGCTCAAAATTGAGAAACTTCAACAGGTCCCGGTCATGGATTTTTCCCAAAATATTGAAGTTTCTGGATTACTAGGAAATTAGTCTAAAACATTGTGCTGACATTAGACATGAACATAAAAGTAATAATTTGCACTCAAGGGGAAGTTTTGTTGACAAATTTGAGATAGCTCAAATTTGAGAAATGTCAACAGGCGGCCGGTCATGAATCCTAAAATGTAACAGTTTCTGGATCATTAGGAAATTAGCCTAAAACAATGTACTGACACTAGACATGACCATAAAAGTTATAATTTGCACTCCTGGGGAAATTTTGGTGACAAAATTGAGATAGCTCAAAATTGACAAATTTCAACAGGTTGCCGGTCATGGATTTCCCCCAAAATATAAAAGTTTCTGGACCACTAGGAAATTAGTCTAAAACATTGTGCTGACATTAGACATGAACATAAAAGTAATAATTTGCACTCTTGGGGAAGTTTTGTTGACAAATTTGAGATAGCTAAAATTTGAGAAATTTCAACATGCGGCCGGTCATGACTTGTTCCCAAAATGTAACAGTTTCTGGATCATTAGGAAATTAGCCTAAAACAATGTACTGACACTAGACATGACCTTAAAAGTTATAATTTGCACTCCTGGGGAAATTTTGGTGACAAAATTGAGATAGCTCAAAATTGACAAATTTCAACAGGTTGCCGGTCATGGATTTCCCCCAAAATATAAAAGTTTCTGGACCACTAGGAAATTAGTCTAAAACATTGTGCTGACATTAGACATGAACATAAAAGTAATAATTTGCACTCTTGGGGAAGTTTTGTTGACAAATTTGAGATAGCTAAAATTTGAGAAATTTCAACATGCGGCCGGTCATGACTTGTTCCCAAAATGTAACAGTTTCTGGATCATTAGGAAATTAGCCTAAAACAATGTACTGACACTAGACATGACCTTAAAAGTTATAATTTGCACTCCTGGGGAAATTTTGTGGACAAAATTGAGATAACACAAAATTGAGAAATTTCAGCAGGTCGCCGGTCATGTATTTTTGTCAAAATATAAAAGTTTCTGGATCACTAGGAAATTAAAACAATGTTTTCCCATGATGAATGTGAATAACGAAGACACAAACAATAGATTGCATGATTTATTGCCTGGCATATTTCGCTGCATCTCGTCAGGTACAAACTGCAGAATTCACACAACTTACGTGAATTAACTAGATAAATCTTTCAAACTGAAATATACACATGTTCGCACAGTAATGTCAATTGTCTACCATGGTAATTTTCAAATGACTAACATGTCTTTCTGCTTGCACAAGGACGGCTTACGAAGGTTGATTATGATAGCTTCAGCAAACTTTAACAATCGACTACTTTGTGTTGAGCAACACATGGAAGGCACTGTCTCTTTCAACCACGTGACTGCTCTTGAGCACATGTCTCGCGACCGATGAAGCAGGACTGTTCCGGTGTGTCGGCCTGCTTAGGCTACCAGGAAACCCTAATGGGTTTCGGAACACATTCCGAATTAGGTGGACAAGATACTACACACAGAATATGGTAGCCTGGGCAGGCTGACACACCGGAACAGTCCTGCTTCATCTGTCGCGAGTCATGTGCTCAAGAGCGGTCACGTGGTTGAAAGAGACAGTGCCTTCCGTGTGTTGTTCAACACACAAAGTAGTCGATTGTTAAAGTTTGTTGAAGCTATAATAATCAACCTTCATAAGCCGTCCTTGTGCAAGCAGAATGACATGTTAGTCAGTTTAAAATTACCATGGTAGACAATCGACATTACTGTGCGAACATGTGTATATTTCATTTTGAAGGATTTATCTAGTTAATTCACGTAAGTTGTGTGATTTCTGCAGTATGTACCTGACAAGATGCAGCAAAATATGCCAGGCAATAAATCGTGCAATCTATTGTTTCTGTCTTCGTTATTAAAACTAGGAAATTAGTCTAAAACAATGTGCTGACACTAGACATGACCATAAAAATAATAATTTGCACTCCTTGGACAATTTTGTTGACAAATTTGAGATAGCTCAACATTGAGAAACTTCAACAGGTCCCGATCATGGATTTTTCCCAAAATGTAACAGTTTCTGGATCATTAGGAAATTAGCCTAAAACAATGTACTGACACTAGACATGACCTTAAAAGTTATAATTTGCACTCCTGGGGAAATTTTGTTGACAAAATTGAGATAGCTCAAAATTGAGAAATTTCAAATTATGGTCATGAATTTTTCCCAAAATATTAAAGTTTCTGAATCACTAGGAAATTAGTCTAAATCAATGTGCTGACACTAGACATGACCATAAAAGTAATAATTTGCACTCCTTGGACAATTTTGTTGACAAATTTGAGATAGCTCAAAATTGAGAAACTTCAACAGGTCCCGGTCATGGATTTTTCCCAAAATATTGAAGTTTCTGGATTACTAGGAAATTAGTCTAAAACATTGTGCTGACATTAGACATGAACATAAAAGTAACAAATTTGCACTCAAGGGGAAGTTTTGTTGACAAATTTGAGATAGCTCAAATTTGAGAAATGTCAACAGGCGGCCGGTCATGAATTTTTCCCAAAATGTAACAGTTTCTGGATCATTAGGAAATTAGCCTAAAACAATGTACTGACACTAGACATGACCATAAAAGTTATAATTTGCACTCCTTGGACAATTTTGTTGACAAATTTGAGACAGCTTAACATTGAGAAACTTCAACAGGTCCCGGTCATGGATTTTTCCCAAAATATAAAAGTTTCTGGATCACTAGGAAATTAGTCTAAAACATTGTGCTGGCATTAGACATGAACATAAAAGTAATAATTTGCACTCCTGGGGAAGTTTTGTTGACAAATTTCAGATAGCTCAAATTTGAGAAATTTCAACAGGTGGCCGGTCATGAATTTTTCCCAAAATGTAACAGTTTCTGGATCATTAGGAAATTAGCCTAAAACAATGTACTGACACTAGACATGACCTTAAAAGTTATAATTTGCACTCCTGGGGAAATTTTGTGGACAAAATTGAGAAATTTCAGCAGGTCGCCGGTCATGTATTTTTGTCAAAATATAAAAGTTTCTGGATCACTAGGAAATTAAAACAATGTTTTCCCATGATGAATGTGAATAACGAAGACACAACCAATAGATTGCATGATTTATTGCCTGGAATATTTCGCTGCATCTCGTCAGGTACAAACTGCAGAATTCACACAACTTACGTGAATTAACTAGATAAATCTTTCAAACTGAAATATACACATGTTCGCACAGTAATGTCGATTGTCTACCATGGTAATTTTCAAATGACTAACATGTCTTTCTGCTTGCACAAGGACGGCTTACGAAGGTTGATTATGATAGCTTCAGCAAACTTTAACAATCGACTACTTTGTGTTGAACAACACATGGAAGGCACTGTCTCTTTCAACCACGTGACTGCTCTTGAGCACATGTCTCGCGACCGATGAAGCAGGACTGTTCCGGTGTGTCGGCCTGCTTAGGCTACCAGGAAACCCTAATGGGTTTCGGAACACATTCCGAATTAGGTGGACAAGATACTACACACAGAATATGGTAGCCTAGGCAGGCTGACACACCGGAACAGTCCTGCTTCATCTGTCGCGAGTCATGTGCTCAAGAGCGGTCACGTGGTTGAAAGAGACAGTGCCTTCCGTGTGTTGTTCAACACACAAAGTAGTCGATTGTTAAAGTTTGTTGAAGCTATAATAATCAACCTTCATAAGCCGTCCTTGTGCAAGCAGAATGACATGTTAGTCAGTTTAAAATTACCATGGTAGACAATCGACATTACTGTGCGAACATGTGTATATTTCATTTTGAAGGATTTATCTAGTTAATTCACGTAAGTTGTGTGATTTCTGCAGTATGTACCTGACAAGATGCAGTGAAATATGCCAGGCAATAAATCGTGCAATCTATTGTTTCTGTCTTCGTTATTAAAACTAGGAAATTAGTCTAAAACAATGTGCTGACACTAGACATGACCATAAAAATAATAATTTGCATTCCTTGGACAATTTTGTTGACAAATTTGAGATAGCTCAACATTGAGAAACTTCAACAGGTCCCGGTCATGGATTTTTCCCAAAATGTAACAGTTTCTGGATCATTAGGAAATTAGCCTAAAACAATGTACTGACACTAGACATGACCTTAAAAGTTATAATTTGCACTCCTGGGGAAATTTTGTTGACAAAATTGAGATAGCTCAAAATTGAGAAATTTCAAATTATGGTCATGGATTTTTCCCAAAATATAAACGTTTCTGGATCTCTAGGAAATTTGTCTAAATCAATGTGCTGACACTAGACGTGACGATAAAAGTAATAATTTGCACTCCTGGGGCAGTATTCTTGACAAAATTGAGATTGCTCAAAACTGAGAAATTTCAGCAGGTCGCCTGTCATGAATTTTTCCCAAAATATTAAAGTTTCTGAATCACTAGGAAATTAGTCTAAATCAATGTGCTGACACTAGACATGACCATAAAAGTAATAATTTGCACTCCTTGGACAATTTTGTTGACAAATTTGAGATAGCTCAAAATTGAGAAACTTCAACAGGTCCCGGTCATGGATTTTTCCCAAAATATTGAAGTTTCTGGATTACTAGGAAATTAGTCTAAAACATTGTGCTGACATTAGACATGAACATAAAAGTAATAATTTGCACTCAAGGGGAAGTTTTGTTGACAAATTTGAGATAGCTCAAATTTGAGAAATGTCAACAGGCGGCCGGTCATGAATTTTTCCCAAAATGTAACAGTTTCTGGATCATTAGGAAATTAGCCTAAAACAATGTACTGACACTAGACATGACCATAAAAGTTATAATTTGCACTCCTTGGACAATTTTGTTGACAAATTTGAGACAGCTTAACATTGAGAAACTTCAACAGGTCCCGGTCATGGATTTTTCCCAAAATATAAAAGTTTCTGGATCACTAGGAAATTAGTCTAAAACATTGTGCTGACATTAGACATGAACATAAAAGTAATAATTTGCACTCCTGGGGAAGTTTTGTTGACAAATTTGAGATAGCTCAAATTTGAGAAATTTCAACAGGCTGCCGGTCATGAATTTTTCCCAAAATGTAACAGTTTCTGGATCATTAGGAAATTAGCCTAAAACAATGTACTGACACTAGACATGACCTTAAAAGTTATAATTTGCACTCCTGGGGAAATTTTGTGGACAAAATTGAGAAATTTCAGCAGGTCGCCGGTCATGTATTTTTGTCAAAATATAAAAGTTTCTGGATCACTAGGAAATTGAAACAATGTTTTCCCATGATGAATGTGAATAACGAAGACACAACCAATAGATTGCATGATTTATTGCCTGGCATATTTCGCTGCATCTCGTCAGGTACAAACTGCAGAATTCACACAACTTACGTGAATTAACTAGATAAATCCTTCAAACTGAAATATACACATGTTCGCACAGTAATGTTGATTGTCTACCATGGTAATTTTCAAATGACTAACATGTCTTTCTGCTTGCACAAGGACGGCTTACGAAGGTTGATTATGATAGCTTCAGCAAACTTTAACAATCGACTACTTTGTGTGTTGAACAACACATGGAAGGCACTGTTTCTTTCAACCACGTGTCTGCTCTTGAGCACATGTCTCGCGACCGATGAAGCAGGACTGTTCCGGTGTATCGGCCTGCTTAGGCTACCAGGAAACCCTACTGGGTTTCGGAACCCATTCCGAATTAGGTGGACAAGATACTACACACAGAATATGGTAGCCTAGGCAGGCTGACACACCGGAACAGTCCTGCTTCATCTGTCGCGAGACATGTGCTCAAGAGCGGTCACGTGGTTGAAAGAGACAGTGCCTTCCGTGTGTTGTTCAACACACAAAGTAGTCGATTGTTAAAGTTTGCTGAAGCTATAATAATCAACCTTCATAAGCCGTCCTTGTGCAAGCAGAATGACATGTTAGTCAGTTTAAAATTACCATGGTAGACAATCGACATTACTGTGCGAACATGTGTATATTTCATTTTGAAGGATTTATCTAGTTAAATTCACGTAAGTTGTGTGATTTCTGCAGTATGTACCTGACGAGATGCAGCGAAATATGCCAGGCAATAAATCGTGCAATCTATTGTTTCTATCTTCGTTATTCAAACTAGGAAATTAGTCTAAAACAATGTGCTGACACTTGGTATGACCATAAAAGTAATAATTTGCACTCCTTGGACAATTTTGTTGACAAATTTGAGATAGCTCAAAATTGAGAAACTTCAACAGGTCCCAGTCATGGATTTTTCCCAAAATATAAAAGTTTCTGGATCACTAGGAAATTAGTCTAAAACATTGTGCTGACATTAGACATGAACATAAAAGTAATAATTTGCACTCAAGGGGAAGTTTTGTTGACAAATTTGAGATAGCTCAAATTTGAGAAATGTCAACAGGCGGCCGGTCATGAATTTTTCCCAAAATGTAACAGTTTCTGGATCATTAGGAAATTAGCCTAAAACAATGTACTGACACTAGACATGACCATAAAAGTTATAATTTGCACTCCTTGGACAATTTTGTTGACAAATTTGAGACAGCTTAACATTGAGAAACTTCAACAGGTCCCGGTCATGGATTTTTCCCAAAATATAAAAGTTTCTGGATCACTAGGAAATTAGTCTAAAACATTGTGCTGACATTAGACATGAACATAAAAGTAATAATTTGCACTCCTGGGGAAGTTTTGTTGACAAATTTGAGATAGCTCAAATTTGAGAAATTTCAACAGGCTGCCGGTCATGAATTTTTCCCAAAATGTAACAGTTTCTGGATCATTAGGAAATTAGCCTAAAACAATGTACTGACACTAGACATGACCTTAAAAGTTATAATTTGCACTCCTGGGGAAATTTTGTGGACAAAATTGAGAAATTTCAGCAGGTCGCCGGTCATGTATTTTTGTCAAAATATAAAAGTTTCTGGATCACTAGGAAATTGAAACAATGTTTTCCCATGATGAATGTGAATAACGAAGACACAACCAATAGATTGCATGATTTATTGCCTGGCATATTTCGCTGCATCTCGTCAGGTACAAACTGCAGAATTCACACAACTTACGTGAATTAACTAGATAAATCCTTCAAACTGAAATATACACATGTTCGCACAGTAATGTTGATTGTCTACCATGGTAATTTTCAAATGACTAACATGTCTTTCTGCTTGCACAAGGACGGCTTACGAAGGTTGATTATGATAGCTTCAGCAAACTTTAACAATCGACTACTTTGTGTGTTGAACAACACATGGAAGGCACTGTTTCTTTCAACCACGTGTCTGCTCTTGAGCACATGTCTCGCGACCGATGAAGCAGGACTGTTCCGGTGTATCGGCCTGCTTAGGCTACCAGGAAACCCTACTGGGTTTCGGAACCCATTCCGAATTAGGTGGACAAGATACTACACACAGAATATGGTAGCCTAGGCAGGCTGACACACCGGAACAGTCCTGCTTCATCTGTCGCGAGACATGTGCTCAAGAGCGGTCACGTGGTTGAAAGAGACAGTGCCTTCCGTGTGTTGTTCAACACACAAAGTAGTCGATTGTTAAAGTTTGCTGAAGCTATAATAATCAACCTTCATAAGCCGTCCTTGTGCAAGCAGAATGACATGTTAGTCAGTTTAAAATTACCATGGTAGACAATCGACATTACTGTGCGAACATGTGTATATGTCATTTTGAAGGATTTATCTAGTTAAATTCACGTAAGTTGTGTGATTTCTGCAGTATGTACCTGACGAGATGCAGCGAAATATGCCAGGCAATAAATCGTGCAATCTATTGTTTCTATCTTCGTTATTCAAACTAGGAAATTAGTCTAAAACAATGTGCTGACACTTGGTATGACCATAAAAGTAATAATTTGCACTCCTTGGACAATTTTGTTGACAAATTTGAGATAGCTCAAAATTGAGAAACTTCAACAGGTCCCAGTCATGGATTTTTCCCAAAATATAAAAGTTTCTGGATCACTAGGAAATTAGTCTAAAACATTGTGCTGACATTAGACATGAACATAAAAGTAATAATTTGCACTCCTGGGGAAGTTTTGTTGACAAATTTGAGATAGCTCAAATTTGAGAAACTTCAACAGGTCCCGGTCATGGATTTTTCCCAAAATATAAAAGTTGCTGGATTACTAGGAAATTAGTCTAAAACATTGTGCTGACATTAGACATGAACATAAAAGTAATAATTTGCACTCCTGGGGAAGTTTTGTTGACAAATTTGAGATAGCTCAAATTTGAGAAATGTCAACAGGCGGCCGGTCATGAATTTTTCCCAAAATGTAACAGTTTCTGGATCATTAGGAAATTAGCCTAAAACAATGTACTGACACTAGACATGACCATAAAAGTTATAATTTGCACTCCTGGGGAAATTTTGGTGACAAAATTGAGATAGCTCAAAATTGACAAATTTCAACAGGTCGCCGGTCATGGATTTTTCCCAAAATGTAAAAGATTCTGGATTACTAGGAAATTAGTCTAAAACAATGTGCTGACACTAGACATGAAGATACAAGTAATAATTTGCATTCCTGGGGCAATTTTGTGGACAAAATTGAGATAACACAAAATTGAGAAATTTCAGCAGGTCGCCGGTCATGTATTTTTGTCAAAATATAAAAGTTTCTGGATCACTAGGAAATTAAAACAATATTTTCCCATGATGAATTTGAATAACGAAGACACAACCAATAGATTGCATGATTTATTGCCTGGAATATTTCGCTGCATCTCGTCAGGTACAAACTGCAGAATTCACACAACTTACGTGAATTAACTAGATAAATCCTTCAAACTGAAATATACATATGTTCGCACAGTAATGTCGATTGTCTACCATGGTAATTTTCAAATGACTAACATGTCTTTCTGCTTGCACAAGGACGGCTTACGAAGGTTGATTATTATAGCTTCAGCAAACTTTAACAATCGACTACTTTGTGTGTTGAACAACACATGGAAGGCACTGTCTCTTTCAACCACGTGACCGCTCTCGAGCACATGTCTCACGACAGATGAAGCAAGACTGTTCCGGTGTGTCGGCCTGCCTAGGCTATCATCTTCTGTGTGTAGTATCTTGTCCACCCAATTCGGAATGTGTTCCGAAACCCAGTAGGGTTTCCTGGTAGCCTAGGCAGGCCGACACACCGGAACAGTCCTGCTTCATCTGTTGCGAGACATGTGCTCAAGAGCAGTCACGTGGTTGAAAGAGACAGTGCCTTCCGTGTGTTGTTCAACACACAAAGTAGTCGATTGTTAAAGTTTGCTGAAGCTATAATAATCAACCTTCGTAATCCGTCCTTGTGTAAGCAGAAAGATATGTTAGTCAGTTTAAAATTACTGTGGTACACAATCGACATTACTGTGCGAACATGTGTATATTTGAGTTTGAAAGATTTATCTAGTTAATTCACGTAAGTTGTGTGATTTCTGCAGTATGTACGTGACGAGATGCAGCGTAATATACCAGGCAATAAATCGTGCAATCTATTGTTTGTGTCTTCATTATTCAAACTAGGAAATTAGTCTAAAACAATGTTCTGACACTAGACATGACCATAAAAGTAATAATTTGCACTCCTGGGGCAATTTTGTTGACAAATTTGAGATAGCTCAAAATTGAGAAATTTCAGCAAGCGGCCGGTCATGAATTTTTCCCAAAATGTATAAGAGTCTGGATCATTAGGAAATTACTCTAAAACAATGTGCTGACACTAGACATGAACATAAAAGTAATAATTTGCACTCCTTGGGCAATTTTGTTGACAAAATTGCGATGACTCAAAATTGAGAAATTTCAGCAGGTTGCCGGTCATGGATTTTTCCCAAAATATAACAGTTTCTGGATCACTAGGAAATTAAAACAATGTTTTCCCATTATGAATTTGAATAACCGGTCATGAATTTTTCCCAAAATGTTAAAGTTTCTGGATCACTAGGAAATTAGTCTAAAACAATGTGCTGACACTTGGTATGACCATAAAAGTAATAATTTGCATTCCTGGGGCAGTATTGTTGACAAAATTGAGATTGCTAAAAACTGAGAAATTTCAACAGGCAATGGATTTTCCCCAAAATATAAATGCTTCTGGATCACTAGGAAATTAGTCTAAAACAATGTGTTGACACTAGACATGACCATAAAAGTAATAATTTGCACTCCTGGGGCAGTATTGTTGACAAAATTGAGATTGCTCAAAACTGAGAAATTTCAGCAGGTCGCCTGTGTCACCAACTGGCTGGTGTTAGATCCCAGATGGGCAACCACTCAGCCAAAATCATTTTCTTCTACTGGTGGTTAGTTCTGGATGTAGTTTGAGATCCCCTAACTCTGTCAGAAGGGACTAATTACCACTGACTAATCCCAGAGAGAAAACGTGGAACGAATGTCTGTTATGCTGATTTAAGACACTGTCCCTGATACTCAAGAAAACAGCCAAGAAGTGGCTCGAAGATAGAATATATCTATATAGATTTGGCTGTACTTGGTATCACCAGAAGTGAGAAAAGAGGAGTTAAGACATGCAACATAATCTGGTTACTTATGACTGCATAGGCAAGATACCTCCCGGACATAGATTCCCACTTCTGGACAATATGTGTGAACCCCCACTAAATGATACAATAATGTGTGTACTTGATACGCTACACAAACATTTATAAACATTTAGAATTATACGGACAAATTGAGTTTTAAAATACAACAACTGTGTTTATTATTGCTATTGATGATCATATGATGATGATGATTATATTATGGTATACGTAACTTAAGAGGTCACATAGGTCATGCTTCCCCCAGTGAGAAGCAGTTCACTGTCATATTGAAGGAGTCCAAATTGGTCCCTCACAAGGCTAAGTCACTTCCTGATATGGGTTGTTGACTGTCCATTGCTCCTAAGAGATCTGGAATGAAACAAACGGAGATGGGTAGTATCTACGTCTACACACCTAAAACACATATGTCTATACATTCATATAAACATACATTCAAGTCATAATATATGATGGTATGATGATAGATGATGGCATGTTACATAAACATATATCAGTTCTAAATAAATAAATATATATGTATATATTCATAAAACCCTTTAGAACATCTATAGCTCAAAACATACATCATCACATACATTTATGTAATGGGGTGTTTCCCATATAAGTTCACCTCACTTACTCTTTCCCTTTCTGATTCATTCATACTGTCTTGTCGGAAGGGCTGGTCGCACAGTCCTGTCGAACATTAAATGCCTTCCCTGAATCTGTCTGGGATATTGAATGTCCTAAGTCATGTCTGTCCTCATGCAGACATCATGCAGACAAGGTGAACTGGTGCCATTCCTCAAACCAAGTGGTTTCACCATAATCTTGGTAGGCACTCAAAGTGTTGGTCCAAATAATCAATGTTAATTGGGCGCTATCAAGAGACTGGTAGCTATCAGGAATTTCTCCTAAGTAGTCAGTCTCCCCAATGTTTAACATCATACAGGATGAATCTAAATGTATCTCCTGTACATGCATAAGCCACACGCTCATGTAGCTTGGATAATGGATTTCTCCAAAATATCACATACACCAAATCAGACAACCAAGTGGTGAATGAAAGAAGAAAATAGTTCTCAGTGAAATAGTAAAGCTAGAACTGGAACATTAGTACAAAGAAAATCCACCAGTGTAAAGTTTGGGAGAATAAACAGAACAAGAAAACTACACAGGCTCAGACTAGCAGAGACTGATCAGAATAATGGTATTACCTGGGATATAGCTAGGAAATCCTGTCATACGACTTCGTACAGAAGTCCAACAGAACGAAATGTTAATATTTCTCCAGTAGGTATCCTAAGAATGCTATTGTAAATGCGTCTGAGGATTGCTGTCACTGCTCATAGTTTTATTCTCTCCGTTCCTGGCTAGTTTCCACGCTGGTTAATTAATATGTCCCATATTAATTAACTCCGCCTATTTTTCCATGTACGATGTCGGGATGGATTAAGTCCCACACTTTTCTCACCCCTCCTCCTTTCCTGTGAAGGGTAGTTTCATCTGTCAATCAAATTGACCGATGCCCCACCATGGCCTGAAACAATAAAACATGCTTCGCTAGCGATGCAATAGACGTTGCATCATAACTACATACCAATCTGTTGTTAACACAAGCCTTCCCGGTTGCTGGCAGGAATGTGTCAGCCATGTGTTCCTACTTTGCCGCCCGTATTGCAGTGAGGTGTTAAGCATCTGGTCCTAATTGCTCCTTTGTGGTGGCAATTACAGACGTCCCGGCTCCACAAAGTCTGGACTTTTAGATAGGTGTTAGGCCTGCATTAAATTGCCGTGTTTTCCCCTGAGTAGAACCGCCATGTATCCATGTCGTCCCCAGCCCAGATTTCACACTTTTCCCTCTTTCTCTTCCCTTCTACTGAAAACAATGAGTTTTCAACCTTTGATAGCGCCGCCGACTGGTGCCGTGGTGTCTGGGTTTTACGTTTGATCTGGACATCAAAGCTTTCTCAGACCTAGCATTACAGAAATGATGGGGCGTGCTTGGTCAAAATGTAATTTTCTCTTGTTTTCAATCTCTGTTAGTTTTTCCTTATTCCTTGGTTGGGGACTAGATTATTTTCTGGTGGACAATTATTCTTTTACTTAGAGAATGATAGAATAATTCTTGTGGGCTCTTTAATTCCTTTCAAACTTGTGTAATTCGGATGCTGCCGGGGCTTTCCCGTCACATAGCTCCCCAATTTAAGTAGGTTCAGCAATGAAGCCTATAACAGAGCCTCGGCAGCATTCAAGAATGTATCTAAGTTCTCTCCATTCCAGAATTGCCTCCAAGTCTGGGTTCCCAATATTCCTTGTGGCAGTGGGTTGTCCAGTGAGTCCACAAAGACATCCCATGTCCATTATCCCAGGATAAATCTTGCAAATCTTTGCTCCTGGTGTTGTGTCGGATTTCCGGGCTATAGCTCGGTAATGTCCTGTCCTCTGGAGGTTTTACTTTTTCCCAGCCGGGAAATTGCAAAATGTATAACAAGATTCTCCTGCGCCGCAGAGAGACTGTTATTGTCCACTCAATTTCTGGCCCTTGTCCTATAAGCAGAGGAAGTGCCATCAGTGTTTTCTTAAAAGAATTGGTCGCAGTAATGTTGCTCCATTTTCTTTTCCTCCGTCAGCCAAAGATCATAAAATCCTTTAATCTCCTCCTTTTGGCAGGAAATTTGCTAAACATCATAATTTTATGATGTGCATTCAACTCATACTTGCCTCTTTCTTGGTAGGGCGTCCGTTTACTCCCTCCTGATTTAAGAGTTTTCTTCCCTCGATAATTCTTTATCCAGGTGCGTTCCTCTTCAACAGAGTTCCATTTTGAATCTGTGTTTGAAAGTATAAGGCTAGTAGAAGTTGTCCAGCTTTGAGAAATCATGTTGTTCCCCAAGAACTGTGAATTTGTATCACTCCTTGTAGAAGTATACATAAACAGCTGTTCTCCCCATCCAACATTGGTTGAAGTGAAAGGTAAACAAGGTCCTGAGTGTTGAGTATACCAACCGCTCCGATTTTGTTCCGCTGCAGAGTCCATCATTTGTGATCCCCTGTTAGCTTCAGCTGTGTTGATGATAGGTATTACCTTCATCCTGTCCAAAGAAGTATTTTCTTCTTTGTTGTTAGCAGACATGTTTATCGTCCCTGAATCAGAGTCCGTGGTATAACCTACATGAATGCTTTGTGTATCTTGAGTTTCCTTTTCGAAAGACTCCAAGATACTGACATCGTAAGAATTCTCCTCCGTGTCTTGTTTGTCCTCCATGGCCGGGCTCTCTTGTGCCAAGTCCAATTGAGGTATTCTCTCCCTGGTCTGGTTTTCTTGTGCCAAATCCAATAGAAGTGAATGTTGTGGGGTGTCATTTTCAATGCCATCCCCCACCTGAGATAAGTAATTCATACTGATAATTGTTTCATCTTGTGTGGCCACATAGAAGGAAACACTGGAATCCTGTATTACATCAATTCCAGTCTCAGTTGAATTCATTTCCACTCCTAGTTCCTCTGAACTGAAGGGATTAAGAGAATCGGGTAAGGTCTCGCCTTCGATCTCTTTAATAGTTTTCCTCAGGTCCTCCTCCTCCTGGATTTTTCTCCTTTGGGAAGTCTTAGGAAGCATCTGAGGTTGCTGGGTTGCCAAGCCAGCTAATCCACTTTTATTGCAGTGTAAACATTTTTCACGTTTGTGACTGTTTACTGTACGCTTGGTACGTTTCCTCCGATTCCGTTTATTTTTCGGAATTGAGGTGGGAAGCATCTGCCTTTCTGTGCGCAAGTTTTTGTTTTTCTGAGCCATGGGGATTTGCGAAGGAATGCATGCCTCTTCTTTGTGACGGTCAGCTTCCCCGCTTTCTATCAGAGTTTCGGCTTGAGTGATTGGCTTTTCCTCAATCGAGCTGGTAGATTCCTCCACGTTCAGTATTTCAATTTGCTTCTTCTTAATCTCATCTTCTTCAGCTTTGTGACGCATATCTGCTTCTAATTCTGCAAGTCTTTTCATCATTTGTTCATCTTCTTTGTCCCACCAATCCATTTCATCTCTGATAAATAGTTCTAGCTTTTCTCCTATTAAGCCGAGCCTTATGCCCCATCCTCTAGCGGACTCTAAAAAATCTGTGCGTGCATCCATGATCTCTTCTCAGCTTAAACTCAGGCAAGTAATCATATTATTACCCTACAGAGAGCTAGTTAGATTTATGCTAGAGCCGGATAGTGACAAGAGGAACTGACACTGCTATGAGAATGATAGTAGTGAATTTGAGTGAGAAAGTTGATGCAAAGCAATCCGTCATACACTGAAGTAATTATGCATTATCAAATCATTCCTGATTAAATCAAATGATAAAACATGTAATCAAAAATCATCAAGAAAATCATCAATAAACTAATTAATATCACTAATTAATGTGATTATTAATTCTACAGTGGTGAATGATGTAAATTAACTCATATGATATTATCCATTATTAACTTTTTAACAAGTTATTTAAATTCTACAAACTTCCCTAGAAACAAATTCCTAAGTTAATACTTAGCAAATGTTATGGGTGAAGAATGAAAGAATGATTAATGAAAATCAATAGTCTAGAATTTATTCTCTGATTCTCTCATGGATGAGAATTCCTAAGATGTCAAAATCTTGCTTACGATCGAGCAAGCTAATACGTTAGAAATAAATAATAACTAATTAATGCTGCTAAGAATGTAAGTGAGAATGACTTAGGTTCTATCCCCGGGCAAAACCAGAATAATACCAGACTAACAGATTTGAAATAGGTTCGTTCCTTGCAAGCGAACCAAAGTGTTCTAGGGTTTACTCCCGGATTCTATAGCGGACAAGCAGACCAATATGTCACCAACTGGCTGGTGTTAGATCCCAGATGGGCAACCACTCAGCCAAAATCATTTTCTTCTACTGGTGGTTAGTTCTGGATGTAGTTTGAGATCCCCTAACTCTGTCAGAAGGGACTAATTACCACTGACTAATCCCAGAGAGAAAACGTGGAACAAATGTCTGTTATGCTGATTTAAGACACTGTCCCTGATACTCAAGAAAACAGCCAAGAAGTGGCTCGTTGAAGATAGAATATATCTATATAGATTTGGCTGTACTTGGTATCACCAGAAGTGAGAAAGGAGGAGTTAAGACATGCAACGTAATCTGGTTACTTATGACTGCATAGGCAAGATACCTCCCGGACATAGATTCCCACTTCTGGACAATATGTGTGAACCCCCACTAAATGATACACTAATGTGTGTACTTGATAAACTACACAAACATTTATAAACATTTAGAATTATACGGACAAATTGAGTTTTAAAATACAACAACTGTGTTTATTATTGCTATTGATGATCATATGATGATGATGATTATATTATGGTATACGTAACTTAAGAGGTCACATAGGTCATGCTTCCCCCAGTGAGAAGCAGTTCACTGTCATATTGAAGGAGTCCAAATTGGTCCCTCACAAGGCTAAGTCACTTCCTGATATGGGTTGTTGACTGTCCATTGCTCCTAAGAGATCTGGAATGAAACAAACGGAGATGGGTAGTATCTACGTCTACACACCTAAAACACATATGTCTATACATTCATATAAACATACATTCAAGTCATAATATATGATGGTATGATGATAGATGATGGCATGTTACATAAACATATATCAGTTCTAAATAAATAAATATATATGTATATATTCATAAAACCCTTTAGAACATCTATAGCTCAAAACATACATCATCACATACATTTATGTAATGGGGTGTTTCCCATATAAGTTCACCTCACTTACTCTTTCCCTTTCTGATTCATTCATACTGTCTTGTCGGAAGGGCTGGTCGCACAGTCCTGTCGAACATTAAATGCCTTCCCTGAATCTGTCTGGGATATTGAATGTCCTAAGTCATGTCTGTCCTCATGCAGACATCATGCAGACAAGGTGAACTGGTGCCATTCCTCAAACCAAGTGGTTTCACCATAATCTTGGTAGGCACTCAAAGTGTTGGTCCAAATAATCAATGTTAATTGGGCGCTATCAAGAGACTGGTAGCTATCAGGAATTTCTCCTAAGTAGTCAGTCTCCCCAATGTTTAACATCATACAGGATGAATCTAAATGTATCTCCTGTACATGCATAAGCCACACGCTCATGTAGCTTGGATAATGGATTTCTCCAAAATATCACATACACCAAATCAGACAACCAAGTGGTGAATGAAAGAAGAAAATAGTTCTCAGTGAAATAGTAAAGCTAGAACTGGAACATTAGTACAAAGAAAATCCACCAGTGTAAAGTTTGGGAGAATAAACAGAACAAGAAAACTACACAGGCTCAGACTAGCAGAGACTGATCAGAATAATGGTATTACCTGGGATATAGCTAGGAAATCCTGTCATACGACTTCGTACAGAAGTCCAACAGAACGAAATGTTAATATTTCTCCAGTAGGTATCCTAAGAATGCTATTGTAAATGCGTCTGAGGATTGCTGTCACTGCTCATAGTTTTATTCTCTCCGTTCCTGGCTAGTTTCCACGCTGGTTAATTAATATGTCCCATATTAATTAACTCCGCCTATTTTTCCATGTACGATGTCGGGATGGATTAAGTCCCACACTTTTCTCACCCCTCCTCCTTTCCTGTGAAGGGTAGTTTCATCTGTCAATCAAATTGACCGATGCCCCACCATGGCCTGAAACAATAAAACATGCTTCGCTAGCGATGCAATAGACGTTGCATCATAACTACATACCAATCTGTTGTTAACACAAGCCTTCCCGGTTGCTGGCAGGAATGTGTCAGCCATGTGTTCCTACTTTGCCGCCCGTATTGCAGTGAGGTGTTAAGCATCTGGTCCTAATTGCTCCTTTGTGGTGGCAATTACAGACGTCCCGGCTCCACAAAGTCTGGACTTTTAGATAGGTGTTAGGCCTGCATTAAATTGCCGTGTTTTCCCCTGAGTAGAACCGCCATGTATCCATGTCGTCCCCAGCCCAGATTTCACACTTTTCCCTCTTTCTCTTCCCTTCTACTGAAAACAATGAGTTTTCAACCTTTGATAGCGCCGCCGACTGGTGCCGTGGTGTCTGGGTTTTACGTTTGATCTGGACATCAAAGCTTTCTCAGACCTAGCATTACAGAAATGATGGGGCGTGCTTGGTCAAAATGTAATTTTCTCTTGTTTTCAATCTCTGTTAGTTTTTCCTTATTCCTTGGTTGGGGACTAGATTATTTTCTGGTGGACAATTATTCTTTTACTTAGAGAATGATAGAATAATTCTTGTGGGCTCTTTAATTCCTTTCAAACTTGTGTAATTCGGATGCTGCCGGGGCTGTCCCGTCACATAGCTCCCCAATTTAAGTAGGTTCAGCAATGAAGCCTATAACAGAGCCTCGGCAGCATTCAAGAATGTATCTAAGTTCTCTCCATTCCAGAATTGCCTCCAAGTCTGGGTTCCCAATATTCCTTGTGGCAGTGGGTTGTCCAGTGAGTCCACAAAGACATCCCATGTCCATTATCCCAGGATAAATCTTGCAAATCTTTGCTCCTGGTGTTGTGTCGGATTTCCGGGCTATAGCTCGGTAATGTCCTGTCCTCTGGAGGTTTTACTTTTTCCCAGCCGGGAAATTGCAAAATGTATAACAAGATTCTCCTGCGCCGCAGAGAGACTGTTATTGTCCACTCAATTTCTGGCCCTTGTCCTATAAGCAGAGGAAGTGCCATCAGTGTTTTCTTAAAAGAATTGGTCGCAGTAATGTTGCTCCATTTTCTTTTCCTCCGTCAGCCAAAGATCATAAAATCCTTTAATCTCCTCCTTTTGGCAGGAAATTTGCTAAACATCATAATTTTATGATGTGCATTCAACTCATACTTGCCTCTTTCTTGGTAGGGCGTCCGTTTACTCCCTCCTGATTTAAGAGTTTTCTTCCCTCGATAATTCTTTATCCAGGTGCGTTCCTCTTCAACAGAGTTCCATTTTGAATCTGTGTTTGAAAGTATAAGGCTAGTAGAAGTTGTCCAGCTTTGAGAAATCATGTTGTTCCCCAAGAACTGTGAATTTGTATCACTCCTTGTAGAAGTATACATAAACAGCTGTTCTCCCCATCCAACATTGGTTGAAGTGAAAGGTAAACAAGGTCCTGAGTGTTGAGTATACCAACCGCTCCGATTTTGTTCCGCTGCAGAGTCCATCATTTGTGATCCCCTGTTAGCTTCAGCTGTGTTGATGATAGGTATTACCTTCATCCTGTCCAAAGAAGTATTTTCTTCTTTGTTGTTAGCAGACATGTTTATCGTCCCTGAATCAGAGTCCGTGGTATAACCTACATGAATGCTTTGTGTATCTTGAGTTTCCTTTTCGAAAGACTCCAAGATACTGACATCGTAAGAATTCTCCTCCGTGTCTTGTTTGTCCTCCATGGCCGGGCTCTCTTGTGCCAAGTCCAATTGAGGTATTCTCTCCCTGGTCTGGTTTTCTTGTGCCAAATCCAATAGAAGTGAATGTTGTGGGGTGTCATTTTCAATGCCATCCCCCACCTGAGATAAGTAATTCATACTGATAATTGTTTCATCTTGTGTGGCCACATAGAAGGAAACACTGGAATCCTGTATTACATCAATTCCAGTCTCAGTTGAATTCATTTCCACTCCTAGTTCCTCTGAACTGAAGGGATTAAGAGAATCGGGTAAGGTCTCGCCTTCGATCTCTTTAATAGTTTTCCTCAGGTCCTCCTCCTCCTGGATTTTTCTCCTTTGGGAAGTCTTAGGAAGCATCTGAGGTTGCTGGGTTGCCAAGCCAGCTAATCCACTTTTATTGCAGTGTAAACATTTTTCACGTTTGTGACTGTTTACTGTACGCTTGGTACGTTTCCTCCGATTCCGTTTATTTTTCGGAATTGAGGTGGGAAGCATCTGCCTTTCTGTGCGCAAGTTTTTGTTTTTCTGAGCCATGGGGATTTGCGAAGGAATGCATGCCTCTTCTTTGTGACGGTCAGCTTCCCCGCTTTCTATCAGAGTTTCGGCTTGAGTGATTGGCTTTTCCTCAATCGAGCTGGTAGATTCCTCCACGTTCAGTATTTCAATTTGCTTCTTCTTAATCTCATCTTCTTCAGCTTTGTGACGCATATCTGCTTCTAATTCTGCAAGTCTTTTCATCATTTGTTCATCTTCTTTGTCCCACCAATCCATTTCATCTCTGATAAATAGTTCTAGCTTTTCTCCTATTAAGCCGAGCCTTATGCCCCATCCTCTAGCGGACTCTAAAAAATCTGTGCGTGCATCCATGATCTCTTCTCAGCTTAAACTCAGGCAAGTAATCATATTATTACCCTACAGAGAGCTAGTTAGATTTATGCTAGAGCCGGATAGTGACAAGAGGAACTGACACTGCTATGAGAATGATAGTAGTGAATTTGAGTGAGAAAGTTGATGCAAAGCAATCCGTCATACACTGAAGTAATTATGCATTATCAAATCATTCCTGATTAAATCAAATGATAAAACATGTAATCAAAAATCATCAAGAAAATCATCAATAAACTAATTAATATCACTAATTAATGTGATTATTAATTCTACAGTGGTGAATGATGTAAATTAACTCATATGATATTATCCATTATTAACTTTTTAACAAGTTATTTAAATTCTACAAACTTCCCTAGAAACAAATTCCTAAGTTAATACTTAGCAAATGTTATGGGTGAAGAATGAAAGAATGATTAATGAAAATCAATAGTCTAGAATTTATTCTCTGATTCTCTCATGGATGAGAATTCCTAAGATGTCAAAATCTTGCTTACGATCGAGCAAGCTAATACGTTAGAAATAAATAATAACTAATTAATGCTGCTAAGAATGTAAGTGAGAATGACTTAGGTTCTATCCCCGGGCAAAACCAGAATAATACCAGACTAACAGATTTGAAATAGGTTCGTTCCTTGCAAGCGAACCAAAGTGTTCTAGGGTTTACTCCCGGATTCTATAGCGGACAAGCAGACCAATATGTCACCAACTGGCTGGTGTTAGATCCCAGATGGACAACCACTCAGCCAAAATCATTTTCTTCTACTGGTGGTTAGTTCTGGATGTAGTTTGAGATCCCCTAACTCTGTCAGAAGGGACTAATTACCACTGACTAATCCCAGAGAGAAAACGTGGAACAAATGTCTGTTATGCTGATTTAAGACACTGTCCCTGATACTCAAGAAAACAGCCAAGAAGTGGCTCGTTGAAGATAGAATATATCTATATAGATTTGGCTGTACTTGGTATCACCAGAAGTGAGAAAGGAGGAGTTAAGACATGCAACGTAATCTGGTTACTTATGACTGCATAGGCAAGATACCTCCCGGACATAGATTCCCACTTCTGGACAATATGTGTGAACCCCCACTAAATGATACACTAATGTGTGTACTTGATAAACTACACAAACATTTATAAACATTTAGAATTATACGGACAAATTGAGTTTTAAAATACAACAACTGTGTTTATTATTGCTATTGATGATCATATGATGATGATGATTATATTATGGTATACGTAACTTAAGAGGTCACATAGGTCATGCTTCCCCCAGTGAGACGCAGTTCACTGTCAGATTGAAGGAGTCCAAATTGGTCCCTCACAAGGCTAAGTCACTTCCTGATATGGGTTGTTGACTGTCCATTGCTCCTAAGAGATCTGGAATGAAACGAACGGAGATGGGTAGTATCTACGTCTACACATCTCAAACACATATGTCTATACATTCATATAAACATACATTCAAGTCATAATATATGATGATAGATGATGGCATGTTACATAAACATATATCAGTTCTAAATAAATAAATATATATGTATATATTCATAAAACCCTTTAGAACATCTATAGCTCAAAACATACATCATCACATGCATTTATGTAATGGGGTGTTTCCCATATAAGTTCACCTCACTTACTCTTTCCCTTTCTGATACATTCATACTGTCTTGTCGGAAGGGCTGGTCGCACAGTCCTGTCGAACATTAAATGCCTTCCCTGAATCTGTCTGGGATATTGAATGTCCTAAGTCATGTCTGTCCTCATGCAGACATCATGCAGACAAGGTGAACTGGTGCCATTCCTCAAACCAAGTGGTTTCACCATAATCTTGGTAGGCACTCAAAGTGTTGGTCCAAATAATCAATGTTAATTGGGCGCTATCAAGAGACTGGTAGCTATCAGGAATTTCTCCTAAGTAGTCAGTCTCCCCAATGTTTAACATCATACAGGATGAATCTAAATGTATCTCCTGTACATGCATAAGCCACACGCTCATGTAGCTTGGATAATGGATTTCTCCAAATTATCACATACACCAAATCAGACAACCAAGTGGTGAATGAAAGAAGAAAATAGTTCTCAGTGAAATAGTAAAGCTAGAACTGGAACATTAGTACAAAGAAAATCCACTAGTGTAAAGTTTGGGAGAATAAACAGAACAAGAAAACTACACAGGCTCAGACTAGCAGAGACTGATCAGAATAATGGTATTACCTGGGTTATAGCTAGGAAATCCTGTCATACGACTTCGTACAGAAGTCCAACAGAACGAAATGTTAATATTTCTCCAGTAGGTATGCTAAGAATGCTATTGTAAATGCGTCTGAGGATTGCTGTCACTGCTCATAGTTTTATTCTCTCCGTTCCTGGCTAGTTTCCACGCTGGTTAATTAATATGTCCCATATTAATTAACTCCGCCTATTTTTCCATGTACGATGTCGGGATGGATTAAGTCCCAAACTTTTCTCACCCCTCCTCCTTTCCTGTGAAGGGTAGTTTCATCTGTCAATCAAATTGACCGATGCCCCACCATGGCCTGAAACAATAAAACATGCTTCGCTAGCGATGCAATAGACGTTGCATCATAACTACATACCAATCTGTTGTTAACACAAGCCTTCCCGGTTGCTGGCAGGAATGTGTCAGCCATGTGTTCCTACTTTGCTGCCCGTATTGCAGTGAGGTGTTAAGCATCTGGTCCTAATTGCTCCTTTGTGGTGGCAATTACAGACGTCCCGGCTCCACAAAGTCTGGACTTTTAGATAGGTGTTAGGCCTGCATTAAATTGCCGTGTTTTCCCCTGAGTAGAACCGCCATGTATCCATGTCGTCCCCAGCCCAGATTTCACACTTTTCCCTCTTTCTCTTCCCTTCTACTGAAAACAATGAGTTTTCAACCTTTGATAGCGCCGCCGACTGGTGCCATGGTGTCTGGGTTTTACGTTTGATCTGGACATCAAAGCTTTCTCAGACCTAGCATTACAGAAATGATGGGGCGTGCGTGGTCAAAATGTAATTTTCTCTTGTTTTCAATCTCTGTTAGTTTTTCCTTATTCCTTGGTTGGGGACTAGATTATTTTCTGGTGGACAATTATTCTTTTACTTAGAGAATGATAGAATAATTCTTGTGGGCTCTTTAATTCCTTTCAAACTTGTGTAATTCGGATGCTGCCGGGGCTGTCCCGTCACAGCCTGTCATGAATTTTCCCCAAAATGTTAAAGTTTCTGGATCACTAGGAAATTAATCTAAATCAATGTGCTGACACTAGACATGACCATAAAAGTAATAATTTGCACTCCTTGGACAATTTTGTTGACAAATTTGAGATAGCTCAAAATTGAGAAACTTCAACAGGTCCCGGTCATGGATTTTCCCCAAAATATAAAAGTTTCTGGATCACTAGGAAATTAGTCTAAAACAATGTGCTGACATTAGACATGAACATAGAAGTAATAATTTGCACTCCTGGGGAAGTTTTGTTGACAAATTTGAGATAGCTCAAATTTGAGAAATTTCAACAGGCGGCCGGTCATGAATTTTTCCCAAAATGTATAAGAGTCTGGATCATTAGGAAATTACTCTAAAACAATGTGCTGACACTAGACATGAACATAAAAGTAATAATTTGCACTCCTTGGGCAATTTTGTTGACAAAATTGAGATGACTCAAAATTGAGAAATTTCAGCAGGTCGCCGGTCATGGATTTTTCCCAAAATATAACAGTTTCTGGATCACTAGGAAATTAGTCTAAAACATTGTGCTGACATTAGACATGAACATAAAAGTAATAATTTGCACTCCTGGGGAAGTTTTTTTGACAAATTTGGGATAGCTCAAATTTGAGAATTTTCAACAGGCGGCCGGTCATGAATTTTTCCCAAAATGTAACAGTTTCTGGATCATTAGGAAATTAGCCTAAAACAATGTACTGACACTAGACATGACCTTAAAAGTTATAATTTGCACTCCTGGGGAAATTTTGTTGACAACATTGAGATTGCTCAAAATTGAGAAATTTCAAATTATGGTCATGGATTTTTCCCAAAATATAAAAGTTTCTGGATCTCTAGGAAATTTGTCTAAATCAATGTGCTGACACTAGACATGACGATAAAAGTAATAATTTGCACTTCTGGGGCAGTATTGTTGACAAAATTGAGATTGCTCAAAACTGAGAAATTTCAGCAGGTCGCCTGTCATGAATTTTTCCCACAATATTAAAGTTTCTGAATCACTAGGAAATTAGTCTAAATCAATGTGCTGACACTAGACATGACCATAAAAGTAATAATTTGCACTCCTTGGACAATTTTGTTGACAAATTTGAGATAGCTCAAAATTGAGAAACTTCAACAGGTCCCGGTCATGGATTTTTCCCAAAATATTGAAGTTTCTGGATTACTAGGAAATTAGTCTAAAACATTGTGCTGACATTAGACATGAACATAAAAGTAATAATTTGCACTCAAGGGGAAGTTTTGTTGTCAAATTTGAGATAGCTCAAATTTGAGAAATGTCAACAGGCGGCCGGTCATGAATCCTAAAATGTAACAGTTTCTGGATCATTAGGAAATTAGCCTAAAACAATGTACTGACACTAGACATGACCATAAAAGTTATAATTTGCACTCCTGGGGAAATTTTGGTGACAAAATTGAGATAGCTCAAAATTGACAAATTTCAACAGGTTGCCGGTCATGGATTTCCCCCAAAATATAAAAGTTTCTGGACCACTAGGAAATTAGTCTAAAACATTGTGCTGACATTAGACATGAACATAAAAGTAATAATTTGCACTCTTGGGGAAGTTTTGTTGACAAATTTGAGATAGCTAAAATTTGAGAAATTTCAACATGCGGCCGGTCATGACTTGTTCCCAAAATGTAACAGTTTCTGGATCATTAGGAAATTAGTCTAAAAACAATGTGCTGACACTTGGTATGACCATAAAAGTAATAATTTGCATTCCTGGGGCAGTATTGTTGACAAAATTGAGATTGCTCAAAACTGAGAAATTTCAACAGGCGGCCGGTAATGGATTTTCCCCAAAATATAAATGCTTCTGGATCACTAGGAAATTAGTCTAAAACAATGTGCTGACACTAGACATGACCATAAAAGTAATAATTTGCACTCCTGGGACAATTTTGTTGATAAAGCTGAGATAGCTCAAAATTGAGAAATTTCAAATTATGGTCATGGATTTTACCCAAAATATAAAAGTTTCTGGATCTCTAGGAAATTTGTCTAAATCAATGTGCTGACACTAAACATGACCATAAAAGTAATAATTTGCACTCCTGGGGCAGTATTGTTGACAAAATTGAGATTGCTCAAAACTGAGAAATTTCAGCAGGTCGCCTGTCATGAATTTTTCCCAAAATATTAAAGTTTCTGGATCACTAGGAAATTAATCTAAATCAATGTGCTGACACTAGACATGACCATAAAAGTAATAATTTGCACTCCTGGGAAAGGTTTGTTGACAAATTTGAGATAGCTCAAATTTGAGAAATTTCAACAGGCGGCCGGTCATGAATTTTTCCCAAAATATAACAGTTTCTGGATCATTAGGAAATTAGCCTAAAACAATGTACTGACACCAGACATGACCATAAAAGTTATAATTTGCACTCCTGGGGAAATTTTTTTGACAAAATTGAGATAGCTCAAAATTGACAAATTTCAACAGGTCGCCGGTCATGGATTTTTCCCAAAATGTAAAAGATTCTGGATCGCTAGGAAATTAGTCTAAAATAATGTGCTGACACTAGACATGAAGATACAAGTAATAATTTGCATTCCTGGGGCAATTTTGTGGACAAAATTGAGATAACACAAAATTGAGAAATTTCAGCAGGTCGCCGGTCATGTATTTTTGTCAAAATATAAAAGTTTCTGGATCACTGGGAAATTAACACAATGTTTTCCCATGATGAATGTGAATAACGAAGACACAACCAATAGATTGCATGATTTATTGCCTGGCATATTTCGCTGCATCTCGTCAGGTACAAATTGCAGAATTCACACAACTTACGTGAATTAACTAGATAAATCCTTCAAACTGAAATATACACATGTTCGCACAGTAATGTTGATTGTCTACCATGGTAATTTTCAAATGACTAACATGTCTTTCTGCTTGCACAAGGACGGCTTACGAAGGTTGATTATTATAGCTTCAGCAAACTTTAACAATCGACTACTTTGTGTGTTGAACAACACATGGAAGGCACTGTCTCTTTCAACCACATGACTGCTCTTGAGCACATGTCTCGCGACCGATGAAGCACGACTGTTCCGGTGTGTCGGCCTGCTTAGGCTACCAGGAAACCCTACTGGGTTTCGGAACCCATTCCGAATTAGGTGGACAAGATACTACACACAGAATATGGTAGCCTAGGCAGGCTGACACACCGGAACAGTCCTGCTTCATCTGTCGCGAGACATGTGCTCAAGAGCGGTCACGTGGTTGAAAGAGACAGTGCCTTCCGTGTGTTGTTCAACACACAAAGTAGTCGATTGTTAAAGTTTGCTGAAGCAATAATAATCAACCTTCATAAGCCGTCCTTGTGCAAGCAGAATGATATGTTAGTCAGTTTAAAATTACCATGGTAGACAATCGACATTACTGTGCGAACATGTGTATATTTCAGTTTGAAGGATTTATCTAGTTAATTCACGTAAGTTGTGTGATTTCTGCAGTATGTACCTGACGAGATGCAGCGAAATATGCCAGGCAATAAATCGTGCAATCTATTGTTTCTGTCGGTTATGGATTTTTCCCAAAATATAAAAGATTCTGGATCACTAGGAAATTTATTAGTTAGTTAGTCGCGGTTCCAACTTCACGGCAACGGGTCGTCCTCATATTGCTCCGTTCCTGTGCCAGTGAATATCACAATATGCTCCTCACTGACCCATGTGAACAATGGAATAGACAGGAGTGTCGGCAAGCCAACAGCCCGCACTGGTACATTGTGCATAATGCCGCCACCAGAATGCCAACACAAAAGTCCTCTACGAAAAATACAGTTCATCGTCGATGACAACGGCAGTCACCAGAAAGACTTCATTGACCAGGGTTTTATCCCATATGGCTCAGTCTCTTCCTGCAGGGCGACCCACCGAAAGCGCCGCACAAAGCACGAACTCTGTAGCTACAGTGATGACTCCCAGGATTCTCCTGAAAAATGCACTCGTGAACCAAAAAGGCAAACCAGTCAATCAAGCAACAGCCGGCCGTCATCGTTCTGAACATGCAGTTCACGTGAAAGACAACTGCGGACGATGTAAAAGCATTCCACGAAAATTCACAGCTCACAGTGTCGCACCACGCACTCACTCAGTAGCAGGGCGATGGAACCAGAGCTAGGAAATTAGTCTGAAACAATGTGCTGACACTAGACATAGCCATAAAAGTAATAATTTGCATCACAGAAGCATCACAGAGAGGAGGGAGATGTAATTTTCTGTTGTTTGCCTGTCTTGTTGCATGTGCTAATGTCATATTTGATGTTTTTTCATTGTCTCTTTTACTGCATCTAGCAGACTCTAGCTTCTCTTGGGCATCTCCAGGCATTTCACCAACTTACAAAGAACATTAGAATGAACACATAAAAGATAGTTTTCATTATATCTAAATGTCCAAGCCGTATAGTTCTTTGTTGTTCTATGAAGTCACTTCCAAGCTAGAAAAACTATCCACACAAAGAATATTTATAGCATGTGTGTAGCCAGTGTCCACACATTTTGGATTCTTGCTGTATTGTGTAGTTCATGCACTGTGTTGAGATTCTCATTGTGTGATCTGTGAGGAAAAGACTGAGTACTCATGGAGTTATCTGAGGGTGCAGTCAAGGTTATCTTATACAAAGCTAACCAAGAACTAACAATTATGCATATTGCTTCAGCCCTGTCGGGAGAGGGTGGGGATCAGAGATACAAGTTAAACCTGTTAGACAGAATTTATGCTGGAATGTTGGTCAGAGGGAGTTAACAAACACAATACAACTGTCAGGACAAACAGATATGACATCAGGCCACACACAGCTGACGTCAGGACACACACAGCTGATGTCAGGACAAGTAGAGCTAACGTCAGAACAGAGCTAAACTCAGGACAAAAAGAAGCAAGATCAGACTACATACCACGCAGTCTCCCCCTTGCAGCCTGCCTCGTTATATAAAATCTATGCCTTCTGGGCATTGGTTTGGAGATAATAATCAGCCTCGGCTTAATCCCTGTCAGCCTGTATATGCTGTGCTGAATTATGACCTGCTGACATCTTATCATGCCATTCCACAGATGTGAAGATCCAGTACCAATCTTACACACCCCACAGGTTTCTGAGTTATTAGAGGGGAAGTGGAGTTCTGTAATAGCCCATGTGGAATTTGTTATTTAGTATCGGATTGAAGGGAAAGTCTCTACACAGACCTCACTCTGTTAGATCAGCCCCTCTTCAGGGCTCACACAACCTAGATACCAGTGCATGGGACTTGGGAGTCAAAGCTCAGGCTTCCCGAGGATTCACAACCAACCACCAATAGTCTACCATGTATCTCTCAATAGCAGATAACTCAAACATTGGGATTAGTAAGCTAGTTAGTCGAGCAGGTCATCCTCACTGCATGACGAACTATTAGTGCATAAGTGTCCAGCTGCTACTCTCCTCAGTGTCTCTCTCAGCGTATAGTGACTGACGACACCAGTTCTGTGTTGGTTGACTATCCATCTTTGTCTTCTCACATGGTGCTCTAGTCTAAGCTTGACCCTGTTTGACTAGTTCTGTGTTGGTTGACTATCCATCTTTGTCTTCTCACATGGTGCTCTAGTCTAAGCTTGACCCTGTTTGACTTGATGTTCTTGCATCTTGGTTGAAGTTGCAGGATTAGGATTAACAAGTACACTTTCTTTCAAGAAGCCTTGTTGTGACACTGATCTCTAGGACAGTCGTTCTTAATCAACTGGTGGAATCCCCCAGGGATTAAGATTATTTCTAGATTGCATTAATACCCCCGGGAAGGTTAACCCGGTCAACAAATGCCCGCAGAAGTCGGATGTGTCGGCCTAACGGCGCAAGAACGCAGCTCTGCTGTAAACAGGCACAACGCAATCACATCCGAAAAAAAACTCCGGATGAACGAAGAAGAAGAAGATTGCATTAATACAAGAACCGTTTACTTGATATTGTTTTTCCCTCCATACTTTACGGTTATGTACTTCTCGCCCTTCTGAAATTTGTTTTATAACGTAAGTAGACCCACAAATAACATTTTATGTAGACGTTTAGACTTGTTATATTATGTGTGATTAAATTTAGCTTCCATTTTTACGTATACTCTGGAGGGGTGGGGGGAATTTATAGGGAGGAATTACAAGGGGGGGGGGGGGGGAGGAGAATGACACTCTGAACATATAGTAAAGTGCATGGGCCAAAAACGGTTGAGAACCACTGCTCTAGGAGTTGCCTCTTGCTTTGTTTTGTCTGACCCAGTCCTCCCTCTCTCCCATTACAACAGGGATGTCATTGTAGAGATTCGAACACTTATGAGTCATGTAGCTTTGTTCATTTGGAAGATGATGACACATGTTGATCAGAATTACTAACAACAGTGTTGTTGAGTTGTCCACAAAAGTCAAGCAGTCGATAGATAATTATTAGTTATAGTTTCAAGTTTGTAACAGTAGGAAGAGGATCTCTTTATAGAGGGTATGGCAGATGTCACTGACCCAGTTTGGTTACTTCCAAGAAGGAAAGAATGGCAGGTACTCGTCTTTACAGATGACTAGAACAGTATGATAGTATAGATAACTAATCTCCATGGTGAGGTGGTCAAGCCGTTTGACTTGGGTTCCAAAGGTTGTGGGTTTGATTCCGGGCCGCATCCTTCGGTTCACGAGTGGAATTTTTCGGAGACTCCTGTGCGTCGTCGCTAGAGCTACGGAGTTCATGCTTTGTGCGACGCTTTCCGCACTGCGGAAAGAGACTGAGCCATATGGGATAAAACCCGGTGCAATGAAGTTGACCCTGTCGACTTTTAAGGTAACTAATAAACTTGAAAACTTTGTGACAGCAGGCAAAATTAATAGAAAAAGAGTAACAAAGGCAAAGAAATAAATAGCGGTATGGCTTGGTCACATAGCATAATTGGTGGAATAAGACAGACCTGATACAAGACTGCTGATGGTGTGAGATGGCAAGCTATCATCATTGACACCTACCAACATGGCATATGATGATGATGATGATTCCAGGTTGAAATGTATTTTTAATGAATGTTTTGTTACTGTCTTTAGGCGCTGTATCTGTTGGATGCCTCTTCGAAAGTGTCCACATGGATGTGTCGGTTCCTTGTTGGACATAAGACAGTGAGCTTACTTGTTCAGTTGCTTGCTAACCCAAGGCTGAAAGTTCTAGAAGCAGCACTGGACATTCTAGTGTATCTTGTTTCAGGAACTGAACTGGTTTGTGATGTCACCATATTGCAGTTTTTCTTATTTTCCATTCATTTTATTTTTTTGTTTTGTTTTGGATGTAATTGTGTTGTGCCTGTTTATAGCAGAGCTGCGATATTTACACCTTAGTTTTTTCATTTGTTGTTATTTTATGTTCTATTCAATTATATTTTTTAATATATTTTTATTAACACGCCACTCGTCAAAGAAATTATTGCTGGTTCATTTCACTATGGAGCTGCAGTGACACATTGCTAGTTTACTTGTCTGTCGGTTGAAATCCCTCTTCAGGTGGAATTTCTTTGTTTAATAACATTGCTTCAGAGCTGGTCTAGCCAAATAAACTAGCATGTTTGTGTGATACTGACTGCATGGTGCTGACCGTATCACCGGTCAAGTGCCTTGTGACACGGGAGATATATATTATTATATTATTTAGGAACTGTGGTAGTGGAAGTGGCCAGCATGCTTGCCTTGCAGCCCGGTGGTCACATGTTCAAATTAACATCCAAGACAGGGATTGTTTTTCATTGACCTAGGCTACCAGGTTGGCCCAGCCTTAAAGTGGGTACCAGGGAATTTTCTCGGAAGTAAACGCAGCTGATACAGTTACCTAGAGGCTAGCACTCTTGCCTGTCGACCCAGAGGACATGGTTTTTAAATTGAATGGAGGCAGTTGTTAAAGCTGGACCAGGCTTCCAGGTCGACCCAGCCAATAATGGGTGCCATGAAATGTCTTGAATAAAGGCAGCTGGCGTGATATTGACCACATTGAGTGCTAACTGGCCTAAAAATATGGGCTAGCACCATATACCCAATAGCCTCATGGCGTGAACAGCTTACTGTGCTGGTTTTGTTTCCAGTTTCTCCTGTTTTGGACACATGTTAATAACATATGTAAGTGGGAATGTGTGGTCAAGAAAAGAATAGTGATGGCCATCATGATAGTACAGAAAACCAAACAGATGTCCATACCTACACTGGTCACAGAATATTTTATATATACTTTATTATTATATGACATAATGAATTAACAGCTGGATGGCAAGGACTCTGAAATATGGCTGTATAGAAGTATTGGAAGAATCATGTAAACAGACGACAAGACAGAGATATATAAGAACAATTTTGGATGAAGACAACCTTAATGAATGGCTAGACGGGATAGGGGAGCAACACATATAGAAAGAATGATCTTTTATTCACTTTACATTGCCTTGTGTTAACTGAAAACATTAAGCTAGATAAACATGAATATGTTTCTATTGTTCCAGGGAATGATGGCATTTCTAGCTGCTGATGGATTGGCTCAGCTACAGGCAGCAGCTCTCAAGGAAAGTATCCCCCACTTGAAGGAGACAATCAGTACACTTCTCAAATCTCTGCAGACACAAGAAGCTTCATGAATATGCATTTTTTATTTTCAAGTTTTAACTTTTTTATCATGTCCATTGAGGTTTGAACCCCAGTCTTGGTAGTACAGTGGCTAGCATGGTTGCCTGTTGGTCTGGTGGCCGTGTGTTCAAATCTCCATGAGATGGGATGTTTTTGCTTTAATTGACCTGGACTCCCAGGTTGAGCAAGCCTAAAATGGGTGTCAAGAAATTAGCTGGGAAGTCAAGGCAGTTGGGGAGATATTCACCCACATCAGCCATTGAGTGCTAGTTGGGGAGATATTCACCCACATCAGCCATTGAGTGCTAGTTGGGGAGATATTCACCCACATCAGCCATTGAGTGCCAGTTGAGATATTCACCCACATCAGCCATTGAGTGCTAGTTGGGGAGATATTAACCCACATCAGCCATTGAGTGCCAGTTGGAGAGATATTCACCCACATCAGCCATTGAGTGCCAGTTGAGATATTCACCCACATCAGCCATTGAGTGCCAGTTGAGATATTCACCCACATCAGCCATTGAGTGCCAGTTGGGGAGATATTCAGCCATTGAGTGCCAGTTGAGGAGATATTCAGCCATTGAGTGCCAGTTGGGGAGATATTCAGCCATTGAGTGCAAGTTGGGGAGATATTCACCCACATCAGCCATTGAGTGCTAGTTGGGGAGATATTCACCCACATCAGCCATTGAGTGCCAGTTGGGGAGATATTCACCCACATCAGCCATTGAGTGCCAGTTGGGGAGATATTCACCCACATCAGCCATTGAGTGCCAGTTGGGGAGATATTCACCCACATCAGCCATTGAGTGCTAGTTGGGGAGATATTCACCCACATCAGCCATTGAGTGCTAGTTGGGGAGATATTCACCCACATCAGCCATTGAGTGCTAGTTGGGGAGATATTCACCCACATCAGCCATTGAGTGCTAGTTGAGGAGATATTCACCCACATCAGCCATTGAGTGCTAGTTGGGGAGATATTCACCCACATCAGCCATTGAGTGCCAGTTGGGGAGATATTAACCCACATCAGCCATTGAGTGCCAGTTGGGGAGATATTCACCCACATCAGCCATTGAGTGCCAGTTGGGGAGATATTCACCCACATCAGCCATTGAGTGCCAGTTGAGATATTCACCCACATCAGCCATTGAGTGCCAGTTGAGATATTCACCCACATCAGCCATTGAGTGCCAGTTGAGATATTCACCCACATCAGCCATTGAGTGCCAGTTGGGGAGATATTAACCCACATCAGCCATTGAGTGCCAGTTGATATATTCACCCACATCAGCCATTGAGTGCCAGTTGAGATATTCACCCACATCAGCCATTGAGTGCCAGTTGGGGAGATATTCACCCACATCAGCCATTGAGTGCCAGTTGGGGAGATATTCACCCACATCAGCCATTGAGTGCCAGTTGGGGAGATATTCACCCACATCAGCCATTGGGTGCCCGTTGGGGAGATATTCACCCACATCAGCCATTGAGTGCCAGTTGGGGAGATATTCACCCACATCAGCCATTGAGTGCCAGTTGGGGAGATATTCACCCACATCAGCCATTGAGTGCCAGTTGGGGAGACATTCACCCACATCAGCCATTGAGTGCCAGTTGGGGAGACATTCACCCACATCAGCCATTGAGTGCCAGTTGGGGAGACATTCACCCACATCAGCCATTGAATGCCAGTTGGGGAGATATTCACCCACATCAGCCATTGAGTGCCAGTTGGGGAGATATTCACCCACATCAGCCATTGAGTGCCAGTTGGGGAGATATTCACCCACATCAGCCATTGAGTGCCAGTTGGGGAGATATTCACCCACATCAGCCATTGAGTGCCAGTTGGGGAGATATTCACCCACATCAGCCACTGAGTGCCAGTTGGGGAGATATTCACCCACATCAGCCACTGAGTGCCAGTTGGGGAGACATTCACCCACATCAGCCATTGAGTGCCAATTGGGGAGACATTCACCCACATCAGCCATTAGTGCCAGTTGGGGAGATATTCACCCACATCAGCCATTGAGTGCCAGTTGGGGAGATATTCACCCGCATCAGCCATTGAGTGCCAGTTAGTTCAACATAGATGGCTAGCACTATATAACCAATATCGCTCAATGTGTGAAAAAGGTATTCTTTACTTTATAACCACAGAGAAAAGACTTCACATTTCATAAGGTCTAACTAACAACAGGTGGGAGAGAGAAGACCAGCGGGCGAGTCAGCTGTTTAAGAGCTGACCTTATTAGACCTCGCAGCCTCTAAGAGGAGCTCCCGCATAGCTTATTGTGAGTTGGGAATCGCATAGATTCCTGAGAGTTGGGAATCGTGCACAGAATGCAGTAATGTATGGCTGCTGGTTTTCTAGTGACTGCCGCTTCCATCGACAATGAACTGTATTTTCCCTGGAGGACCTTTGTGTTGGCATTCTGACAGCGGCATTATGCACAGTGTACCTGTGCAGGCTTGATTGCCGAGACTCCTGGCTTCCCCACTTTTCACATTGGACATTTTGTGTGATATTCAGTAGCACAGGAACGAAGCATAATGGGAATGACCCGTTGCCGTGAAGTTGGAACCACGACTAACTAACAACAGGTGGAAGAACCTTTTCATAAGGTCTAACTAACAGGTGGGATAACTTTTCATAAGGTCTAAATAAGAGGTGGAAGAATTACTCGGTGTGGTCTCTGGTGGACAAAAGTAGGTGGTTTGAATGTGTGTATTCTAATACTGGTCATATCATACCCTTATATAGAAGTGTTATGAAACAGTGGGGCATATAAGACTTGAGTTGTTGACAAGTGTTGTGGTGGGAAGATTTCAGCACAATCAAAGATTATATTGTGTGTTATAATTCTTTGACTGAGTAATTAGAAATCAACATAAAAGAGTCTGTCAGTTTATATTTGTTTGATCACTGATGTCTTATTGATAAAGGATTTATTTATATTTGTGTTAATTATATTTTTAAAATATCATTCATGTTAAAAAAAGTGTAAATGTGACATTACTGTCAAATAAGGAGTGTTGTTGTAATATTGTCTAATGGTTGCTCTTTGATTTATGTTGTATTGCTGTCTAGTGGTTGCTCTTTGGTTTATGTTGTATTGTTGTTTAGTGGTTGCTCTTTGATTTATGTTGTATTGTTGTTGTGGTTGCTCTATGCTATGCTTTATGTACTGAAGACTCGTGATTGTTGTTGATGTGGCCTTCACCTGTGGACCTGTCTGTCTTATCTTGTGGGCCTATAACTCTGATCGAACTCCCATCCTCAGTCAAAACGGACATAATTGCAGTGACTCAAATACTGGCGATGTGATGATCTAACAGTTTAATCAGTCAGATGACAATGAGTGTTGAACATACCTACTGACACAGCGAAGTTGAGATGTCTACACAAGTGAAAACTTATCATTATGACATGATATATCAAAACACAGCTGGCGCAGAATTGATAAGGGGTTGGGCTGATTGTCATGAGCGTGGTCGAAAACTCGACACCTGCATTCAATATCCATCTGTTCTTCCGTGCATTCACGCCTACAAAATGTGATGCCCCTATCATATCACAGAACAACAGCATGTTCCATTTTTGGGGCTTTTTTATTTAAAATATCAGAATTCTATCCCAACTGGCTTCTGGACATACACGTCAGTAACCAGTTGCTGTTTGTATCCATGAGAAGTCACCCTCAATTCACACATATCCTCGCTTTAAGCAGTGTCTGTGAGCTGAAGTCACCTGTTTCGACTGTTTTATGCCAAGGGACACTATCTGTGTGCTGTTTTACACCAAGGGACACAATCCACATACTGGTTTATGCCATGGGATACTATCATCCACATGGCATGAGACCGCTTCACTGGGTAAGAATGGACACCAGTTGTCCTGATCTTTAGAGACATCCTTTCTGTGCTTATGAATTTCGACCAGCAATGCACAGAGTGGAATCCTGTTGCCGTAATTCAGAGATCAATGCCCTCATTAATGACAACTGTGACAATGAGGATGTAGTTATACCAGACACAGACGAATCGGTTGTTAAGTGAATGTAGTTATACCAGACACAGACGAATCGGTTGTTAAGTGAATGTAGTTATACCAGACACAGACGAATCGGTTGTTAAGTGAATGTAGTTATACCAGACACAGACGAATCGGTTGTTCAGCATCAAAGGTGCCATGGGCCTTTTCAGCATGGGGACTCTTTTTTCTTTATCTCTGTCACATCTTCCAGCAGGTGTCACTATGTGACTACATATTCAAAACGATTTTTTATGCCTGTATTATATATGAAGCATATTGGGGTATGCTTTCTTAGAAACAACCAATTATTCAGTTTGATAATGTTATTGATAATTTCTTTCTTCCTGCTCTCCACAACCTTAACTAGAATGGATTCTAGACTACTTTCAGACTGCTTTTAAAATTGTATGATTAGTATATCTCAAAATATTTTGACCTCTCTCTCTCTCTCTCTCTCTCTCTCTCTCTCTCTCTCTCTCTCTCTCTCTCTCTCTCTCTCTCTCTCTCTCTCTCTCTCTCTCTCTCACACTCTCTCTCTCTCTCACACACACATGTGCGTGCACACACATACACACACGCGCATATACAGATATATATATATATATATATATATATATATATATATATATATTGCAATGTAGACAGATTGTGACACCAACGAATATTAACATTAGATTACAATAGACAAGAGGGGCTTTCATAGCACTGTGAAATTTGTGAAGTCACAGGAAATTAAACTTTGCAACAAACTTAGAATATTTATCTCCAATGTTATTAACGCTATATGCAATAGAAACATGGCGAACGACTAAAAGAATTACTTATATAACTATAAACATTTATTTATTGGAGACTAAACAGAATAGTGGGACTTAAATAGAATGACAATCACCAATGTGGAGCTCATGTAGACAATTAAACAGATGCCACTGAATGAAGAGGCGAGAAGATGAATAGGACACAAGTTGAGAAGATCTTACGGTAGTATAACTAGACACTACCTTGCCTAGGACCCAAATGGCGAACAAAATAATGGGAAACAGAGTAGACGGAGTGGGGAGGACATGGGCGAATTTGCTTGAGATATCTAAAGATAGGGTGGCTTGAGGTTAGCTGGTTGATGATATATACACCAGTGAGTTACAAGAGTCATAAGAAGAATACAAGTGTTGGAATTGATCGCTTCTTGGTGATAAGTCTTCAGGCTTGCTGTGATTAAATGCTTCATGATATCTTCGTGAACACCGGGAGTATCCGGCCTTTGTCCTGCGTCTTCATGTTGCACGTATACACGTCCCTGCCTGCCCATGTCTTGTTGTTGTCCACCTCTTGATGTTGTCCACTTTTGTGTTACCGTCTTCAACTTACATCGCCTACACAATAGTAACATCGAAACGACAAGGACATCAATGTGGGACAAGGACGTCAATAGGAACATCAGCTCGGCACGGAATATTTAGTTCACCACCTACTCTCAAAGTCGCAGAGACACTGGCTTTAGTTCTAAGACAAACTACCCAACTGGACTACAAGATCTTGTACATCTGACGTGTTCACTCGAGCTGGGCTACCAAGCCCCGCACATCAATCACGTTCCGTTACACTACAGCTGGTCTAACGCTTTCGCACACCAGTCACGTAAAACTGCAGCTGTGCTACTAGGTTTGGCGTAAGTCATGTCAACTCCAGCTAGACTACCAGATCTCACACATCCGCCAAGTCACACTCGGACTGGGCTACCAGGACTGGCATCAGTCACATCTCACTCCAGCTGGGCTAAGATGTATCACACATCAGTCACGCCACACTCCAGCTGGGCTACGAGGTATCACACATTAGTCACGTCACACTCCAACTGGGCTACGAGGTATCACACATTAGTCAAGTCACACTCCAACTGGGCTACGAGGTATCACACATTAGTTACATCACACTCCAGCTGGGCTACGAGATATCACACATTAGTTACATCACACTCCAGCTGGGCTACGAGGTATCACACATTAGTTACATCACACTCCAGCTGGGCTACGAGGTATCACACATTAGTTACATCACACTCCAGCTGGGCTACGAGGTCTAGCATCACTCATCTCACACTCCAGCTGGGCTACAAGGTATCACACATTAGTCACATCACACTCCAGCTGGGCTACAAGATATCACACATTAGTTACATCACACTCCAGCTGAGCTATGAGGTCTGGCATCAGTCATCTCACACTCCAGCTGGGCTACGAGGTCTGGCATCAGTCATCTCACACTCCAGCTGGGCTACAAGGTATCACACATTAGTCACATCACACTCCAGCTGGGCTACAAGATATCACACATTAGTTACATCACACTCCAGCTGAGCTATGAGGTCTGGCATCAGTCATCTCACACTCCAGCTGGGCTACGAGGTCTGGCATCAGTCATCTCACACTCCAGCTGGGCTATGAGGTATCACACTTTAGTCACATCACACTCCAGTTGGGCTACGAGGAATCACACATTAGTCACATCACACTCCAGCTGAGCTATGAGGTCTGGCATCAGTCATCTCACACTCCAGCTGGGCTACGAGGTCTGGCATCAGTCATCTCACACTCCAGCTGAGCTATGAGGTCTGGCATCAGTCATCTCACACTCCAGCTGGGCTACGAGGTCTGGCATCAGTCATCTCACACTCCAGCTGGGCTACGAGGTATCACACTTTAGTCACATCACACTCCAGTTGGGCTACGAGGTCTAGCATCACACATCTCGCACTCCAGCTAGGCTACGAGGTATCACACATTAGTCGTCAAATTCCAGCTGGGTTAGGAGGTACCACACATTAGTCACGTCACACTCCAGCTGGGCTACGATGTCTGGCATCAGACATGCCACACTCCAGTTGGACTACGAGGTCTGGCATAAGTCGTCTGGCAATCAATAAAGTAGAGCAGTCATACTACTTTTAAATCTTTCTGTCCCAAGCAACACCGTGTGGGAAGGTAACTTTGCGTGCATACCAGTCAATATGTGACATTTCGTTGCCTAGTCTTCATGTGTACCAGTCAACATGTAACCTTTGGTTACCTAGTCTTCATGCATACCAGTCAACATATCACGTTTGACTGCCTATTCTTCGTGTGTACTGGTGAATATGGCATGTGTGTAGTACATATTACATTTAGTCAGGGGATACAAAAGAAATCGGACCATTTTTTTTTTTCATCATTATTATATCTGCTTCAGTTCCAAAAAAAAAAAAAAAACGTAGATTTTGATGAAACATGGTGCACCAATGAAAAAATCTTACGGTGTAAATTTCCCTTTACTGAGCATTGAAACTGAGGAAGATACTGTGAAAATAAACATCAGGCAATATATAATCCTTCGGCGCTGAGTCTGATATAATAAGTGCCCGTTACCTTGGATGGAATCTGTCTAGAGGTTGCAAACTTTACACAAATGCATGTCGAAGAGATTCATGACTTGATGTGACGCACTCCTGTCGTAAGAGGAACGTAGAAGAGGTGTATGACATCGTGTGACGCACTCCTGTCGTATGAGGAACGTAGAAAAGGTGTATGACTTCGTGTGACGCACTCCTGTCGTATGAGGAACGTACAAGAGGTGTATGACTTCGTGTGACGCACTCTTGCCGTAAGAGGAACGTAGAAGAAGAAGACGAAGATGAAGAGGAAGAGGAAGACAAATAAGATGAAGGCGAAGAAGAAGAAGAAGACGAAGAAGTTAAAGCATGTGTTTGCAGAACGGCGCTTTCAACACAACCAACTGGAAAGACTCTCGATCCTGCGCCAGTTACCCTGCCTCATGTATTGTCCGCCCATGGTGTTCTTACTGCTCTGTCTCCTCCATCATATATGTCTTCCCCAGCCTCATTCCCAATATGTCTTCAATGTCCTTTATCCATCGTCATGATGGTCGACGCTTGCCTCTTCCTTTAGAGCAAGCCTTCCGTTTTCGTTATTTCTCAACCACTCTGACATTTTATATGCCCAAAATATCGTGCTGTTCGTGAGTCAGTTTTCTTCTATCTTCAGGTTTGATAAAAACACTCTCACACACGCGCGAGTGCGCAAGCACACACACACACTAATACACATCAATTAAAGCGTCTAGTTGTGTATCTGGTAATCAGTCGTGATGCAGGAACACTCCTTTCATTCTTATTATGCCGCACGCTAGCTTAAGTGCCTCAAACACCAATTAAAATTTAACCAAGCCCAATTTAGAGTTGTTCCAATGGTTAAAGTTCAAAGAGTACAGTACAGCAAAGGACCCTTTTCCACACCTGTATGCGTGGTCGGTATGTGTGGTGCTAGCCCATAATTTTGCAGATACACAATATCACGCCTGTCACTTTTAACCCTCTGAGCATTTCCTTGTATCTCTTTAGGCTGAATCGATCTAGAAATCAATGTCAATTGTAATCTTATTAATAGTAAAATATAATAATAGTTTTTGTTAAGTTAGCGTCTTTAGATATTCGAACACATGATTACAGTGATCCAAAAGAAAGAGTGCTATTCATAGTACTGCCATGGTAACCAAAATCAATCAAAGGGAATATATTTATTTGTATTCCATTCAAAAATGTCAGTGAGTCTCTTTCGACAATCTGTGTTTTATATACTGTGCCATTTTAAAAGATTTATAAGATTAAAAAATACTTTGCAATAGGGCTGCTTCGGATTTTTTGATAGAGAGTACGATTAAAATTAAATAAGTAAATACCTCTTTAAATTCCTTAAGTGGGTGTATTATAAGTATATAATGCTAGATTGTAACGTGGAGATTCGTGTGTTCGAATCCGTTAGACTACGAGGTGGCATGCAAGCTTTGTTATGAAGTTCCAAAGAAGTGTTTGACAGAAAAGCACACAAAACAGTGGGCATCTTCTTTAAGCTTCCATGTAAGCTTTAAGTATGGGCTGTTTCCTTTGTGTTAAATTATAGGTCATTTTAGGGAAATGGTCAAGTCCTTTTTTACTATTATTATAATGGTGCTAGTCGCGTTTATGGGGATATTGGTGTGCTACAAGGCAGTCTGTGATAACTTAAATTATAGGCTATGAGTGGCGAGCTGCACTTTGACTTTAGCTTAAAGGCCACCTCGATAATTTATTAATAACACCCACCTTTACCCAACATAAAAACACGCACACACGACAGGTTAAGCTGTCTTCCCATTAAAAAGAACCGTAAAAATTGCACACAGGTGCTTATGGCAAAAATAAATTCGTTGAACTCATTAACACAAACAAGTATGTGTTAAACAAGAAATGCCTCCTAGTTATCTTATAACATAAAATGGCTGCATTGTAAATATCCTTTAAAATAGTATACGTTGAGTTACTTCCTTTTGACAGTGAATTTATCTTTCAAGGTACTTAACAATTTCAAGGGATATAATCATATGAAAAAAAATCAATTTTATTAATTCTTTAATTATTACAGTCAATTGTGTATAAAAATTTTCTATTATTGAACTTAATATTTGGCTATCTATGCTGTAACTTTTAAATAGCTTAATTATTTGAAACTAGCATCAAATAATTAAGACGTGCATAAATGAATCGTTATCATTCAAGACAGTTTTACCAAAGCAATTCTACACCGGTAGTTATGCTGGTATATAAAGAAATAGGGTGTAATAGTTATTGTCAGCCTTCCAGGGAAACCTGGTTGGTTACTTGGCAGGATGCCCATGGTATGTGGAGACCACGTGACATCGGTCACATGTCCGTCCGTCCGAGACCTCGCCGGTCTGTCCGTCGTCTGTCCGTGACCTCGCCGGTCAATGTCTGTCCGAAAGTGGTCAAGGTCCTCGCAGAGTCAGTCAAGGCCTGCCTGACTTGGAAAGCTTAGGGTCGCGCGGGGTTCCTCCCTTAACACATACATGGTTCGAGGGCGCCTGTCCGGGAAGGAGTTTGGTCGGTATGTGCCGGAACACTATACGGATAACAAACCACATACCTCAGAGCTGGGGTGGCCACTAGTGTGGAGACACTAGCCCTGGTTCGTCCATGTGATAGCAGCTGCACGCCAACCTGATACCGTTACCGCTGGCAACGTAACGGGAGCTCAGAGCGTGGGCGGCTCTATCCCTTTTGCAATTTTTTCTAACATTGCTGAAAATAACAGTTTTACATCTTCAACATAAAGGATGCTGATTGTTATTTTTCAGGTTAAAATTTAACTTGCATTAAATTTATCGTTTTTATTTATAGTTATGCACTTTTCAAATTTTAAGTAAAACTTTTAGAGCTGTAACAATGTTATATTACCCGTGGTGTACATCATTAATAACATCACGATTTATATCATTTTGTTTTATGTACATCTCTGTGCTACGGAATAAATAAAGCAGCATTATGCACACACATTTAAAAACAATTAAGAGATAATAAACAAAAGAGTCAAATCATGCGTTTCTACATTCTTTTGAAGAAACAGCAACAGGAAATTAAACTAGTTGCATTATGTCGTGAAAATCACTGTAATTAACAATCAGATGATAAAAATAACAGCGACAGGCTGTATTTGCCACTACAAGTTGTTTACTACAGAGAGTCGGCGAGATCAAACAGTGGAGTTGTCTTTGAATGTCCCCACAAGACAGAAGGTTGTAGGCTTGTTATTGTGACCCATATTGGGAGAATGCAGGAACACGCTAGCTGTGTTGGTTGTCATAACAAGACAGACAATTTTTGCATTTATTAAAAAAAGGGGAGAGAACTTATTCTGAAATGGATAATCTGCCCCTGGAACCATCTGTTGTTTTGACATCAAAGGAACGTCACCAAAACAACCCAAGGCTCTTTGACAAAAACATGACTTGTTATAATAGTGTGGCCAAGAAAGTCGACCTGAGCTGACGTGTTTTTGTACCGCTGTTAGGAATTCGGAGAGAGCATCTACAGTGTTGATTTAATTAAAGATTAAGTAACATATGTCTTTATGGCAAATGGTAGATGCCATCCAGGGGTGATGCGGTGTTACATAAGGTAGTATAGATAGTATATTTAGGCTTAATTAATATAGGCAGTAGCCTTGGTAAAACTAGATAGAGTAGTGAAGTGATGATTGGCTCTGCTAGTTGAGAATAGAATAGTGAAGTGAGAATTAGCTCTGCCAGTGAGAATAGTGTAGTGGGGTGATATTTGGAGAGATTTAAGAATGGGTTGGGAGATGGGGAAAATGTCAAATAGTGGGATCTTTCAGTGGGGTGCCTACTAAGGTTCTGCGGTCTGTCTATTGGTTTTTCCCTGTCTTAACCTGATTCAGATTGAGGTGATGAACCACTCTAATCCATGACAGAGTTTAGTTCACTGAGAAATCTCTGAGCAAGGCAGTAGATCTACATTCAGCTAGTAGGGATTAGTATCAGGCGGCCTTCACTAGATGTGGTCTCTTTCTCTAACAGGTTCCCCTACGTCTATGATGAAGCTCTACACTGGGTTTGATGGAGGTCAACTCTCATTAAGAAGAACATCAAATGAACATTCCCTTTATTTTATAAGATGAATAAACACCCAGAAGAAAGTATGGTCAGCACTGTTTATGCTAGGCCCAGGATCCAGAGGGTCCATACGAAACTGGCTCAGTTGAGCAAAACATTATAAACGATTCATTTACAATAGGTTGAGTGATACTCGTTTTCTTCACCACATCCCATTGAACATTAGTGAATAGAAAAGAACATTTAACATGGCGTTCTCGTGGAATAATTTAGTCCAGTGAAGAAGTACTCTAGAACCGTTTGTGTGTGACAATCTATGAAAATGGATTAGAATAAATGTGAGACCTGTGACATTGAAACCTAGTTTTCACGGTACAGAGATCTCTACTTATCTGAGTTATAGGGACCTTAGTCTTTATAGTGAGTGACAGATCCATGATTAATGTTAACAATAACCATTTTCGGAGGATCATGCATCTAGTCGACCCAGTGGATCCCGGAGAAAGTCAATGTCTAGAAGAAGAGACGCATCAATGGGTGAGGTGTTCTTATGCTAAGCTATCATGTTGTGGCGTACCCTTGCTATGATGATCATCTGACTTGGCTCCTGATCTGCTGCTCTGAATCTACAGACACACTAGAATTCGACATACATTCTATACATTACACACACACACTTCTCACACACATACTCTTTGCTTTAATAAATTATTTTGTATTTATTTGTTAGAGCTAAAGTTGTTGAGTATGTTGTGTTGGGGAAGAGTGAGAGGGGGCATGATCTAGGGGTGAGTGAGAGTAAGAAAGAGGTGTCGACAGACTGAGGGAGTTTTGTGGACGGATTCTGGTGGTTTCTCTAGGACAATAATATTGGGTTAATAAAAATGTGGGTGTTGATTCCCCTCATTCCAGGGACGACACTAAAGTAATAAAGGATTACTACGACACATTAAATGAAATCTTTATGTTTGCAATTAACGTGTCATTTACTGATTGTCCCCCAGCGATTTCTCCAGATATGAAGGACATCGAAAAATTTCATGTTAATCGGAAATGATACCAAAACGAATTGTCAGAACGACAAACAAGTCTCTGAATACAGTTGTGATAAAATGGCTAATGTTTCAGGGGAAACGTAATCAGAGTTAGAAATTGAGATGGGGCCAGTATGTGATTATTATTGTTCTTTGTCTGCTTTGGTAAACAAATTGGTATTCGCAGTTTAAATATACATCTCAAACGTTGCTGATTTCACATGATCTCTGGGATCATTCCTAGAGTGTAAGGACTGAGATGCTGCAAAATTGAAAGAAATATTTGATCCAGCATGGAAAATCACAATTTAGGAGATAGTTATTGCTATAAATATGACTGTAAATAAAGTGTAAATAAACTTTTACACAACATACAAAAGTTAGTTGCATATCCTTTACAGGACGATGCAGTCAACCCCAGCCTTTTTTTTTTTTTTTTTTGGTTGTTTGTTGTCTTTTGGCAAGTTTACGTTCAATAGTTTGCCATTGCTTTCTAAACGACATATGCCTATACCACTTTATAAAACGCAACGTAAGGCGGTCTGCTGCTAAATCGCCAGGAACTATTACACAACATACTTAAAGCGACAAAATGTATGCCTGTTGGGTTTCGCACCTGTTCACACGTTAATAGCAGTAAACGTGTATAAATTGCTACCGAAAGTTGCTTAAACATTATTCTTGTTCAGCCTATTATCCATTATCTCGGCATGGACCCTCAGCCAACTTCTTCTAAGATGTCCCATGCAGCTCCCTTCAAGTCCTCTCCTTATATTTCATTTATCATCTAAATCTGCTGAGAGAGAGAGAGAGAGAGAGAGAGAGATAGAGGGGTAGAGATAGAGAAAGAGAGAGAGATAGAGAAAGAGAGAGAGAGAGAGAGAGAGAGATAGAGGGGTAGAGATAGAGAAAGAGAGAGAGATAGAGAAAGAGAGAGATAGAGATAGAGAAAGAGAGAGAGAGATAGAGAAAGAGAGAGATAGAGATAGAGAAAGAGAGAGAGAGAGAGAGAGAGAGAGAGAGTAATATGTATGTGTAAGTATACTTTTGTTGGTTAGTTTGTGATTGTGAGTGTATATATGTTTATGCAAGGAAGCGTGTATTTGTGTGATATTGAGTGGGTGCATAACTGTGAGAGTTTGTGTACATGATATAAGTATGTATACAGGTATGTATGCATGTGTTCATGCTTGTTCTTGTGTACATGTGTTTCGCTGTCTGTCTGTCTCACAACCTGGTAATATGCATTGTTTATGTTCACAACTTTCATTTGATAATGTTTTTAACCCTATGTGAATGTACCATGCACAATAGATACTTGATGTACGAAAGATGAGTTATTGGAAGGGCCCATATAAGACGGGCCTGTGTGCTCAATTTGTGACCCTTTGAAAATAAAGTTTGTTCGTTCACTGGCCTGTGTTTCACCTAATTGATTCGCTCTTAGGTTTCCAGACATGTTGGAGACTGGGACACCTATTCTAGCCGAGCATAAAATTGGTGCAAAGAATTGGATTGGAAGTATAGTCGGTCGGTGTGACACTGACTACAACGAGTGTTCATTGATAAATAACGTTACGGGATTCACGCCATGTGCTAAATGCGACTTCAAGTGTGTACAAGTGTCATTTTACGTTCCAGTCTTTGAAGACTGAGAGGATATTGATCTGTACACATCATGAAGATTGATATTTGTAATACTCTGTGTGGTTCGTGATGACTGATGTGTATACTGATCTCCACATTTCTTCTAGAATAAAACGTAAACTGCTCTGCGTGCTTCATGAAGACATCAGTATATTGCTGTGTAGACTCCTCCGTACACATTTTAGAAACTGGGACTATACTGTTTATGTACACTTCTTGGAAACAGACGTACATTGACCTGTACATATTATAGAGATATTTTTTACTGATAAGCATGCTGTTCTATACACGCCATAAAGACTTACAGGGTGTGGGGTTACTTTGTGAAGTCTGAAGCAAAGGCTGTTCTGTACTCTTCTTGACTGACAGAAGTACTGCTTTTTACACTTATTTGAGTTTAATTGGTACTGTACTCTGTACACTTATTGACTGATAAATATAACGATGTCTACACTTCTGTAAGATTGACACTTCATCTTTTACACTTTATGAAGACATAAATGTACTCATTTGAAGACTTCTGTGGTGCTGTGACTTCGGACACAGGCATTGGGTAAATTTAGGCCGCTGTTATACATATAAATGTATACCCTGTACGCTTTTTACGAACCCATTGCAAGACTTTCGTCAAACGTCTACGTCGTACACCAAAGAAAAAGGTCATCACTGGCCTACATCGAACTGGCAGGGGATCTCGGAGTTGGTGGCCCCTAGAGATGCTGTGATCAGAATCGCATCTGACACTTCTCATCACATCTCCAAATTATGGGTAAACGATGTCCGCCGAACGTACACCCGACTAAATTGACAAAGTAGTTCTAATACCCATCACATTCCTACTAGATGACATGTTCAAATGTCCATTCCCCCCCCCCCCCCCCCCCCAAAAAAAAAATATCCTACTAAATACCAGCCTGGTTTAAACATAATGTGTGGGCGCCATCAAAGTGCAAAAATTGCTAACTGCAAGCATGTGGTCCCCGCAGGTGAAACATGGGGTGGAAGGGAAGCTAAGTATACGGGAGTGAGGCCAAGCAATGATGTGCAGGACTTGCCGATGTCTTAGGTAAGCCCAGTCTCAGAGCGTCATGTGTTGGCTCTGCATTTACGGGTCAGTGGTTGGTCAACAGTGGATAGAGAGACACAGGCGACGTTAACACCCATTGACCGCAAGATGTCCGAAAAACCGGGATGGTTAACTCGGTCAACAACGCTTGCAGAAGTCGTATGTGTCAGTGGAAAGGTATAAATATTGTGGCTCTGTTGTAAACTGATACAACGCATTTAAGTCCAAAACAAAATACATAAGGGACGAACGAAGAAGAACTACATTTCTAAATAGGAATACGCCTCTGTACACTTCATGTGAATATGTGTGTTTTTTTGTTGTTTTTTAATCACCAGGGCATGATTTGTCTTCTGTAAGCTGTTGCGCAGATTCACCAATAACACCCTCAGCTCAAACACTGACCAAGAGCAATTACTTGCTGACTTCTGTCAGCAGCTGAATTTTTACCGGCAACGGGAGATTTCTGTTAAAGACAAATGTACTTGGAATCGAGCCTCGGACTCTCGCGTGACACGCGGGAATACTCACCACTATACTAACGACAGCTTGTGGTCGGATAGTACGTCTTTCAAGGACTGCACACGCAGTGATAGTGAGGGCCTGGTGGGGTGGGGGAAAGCTTTATTAGAATTATCCAGGGGAAGAGATGTCTTCTTCTGGGAGCGTGCTGGGGGATTCGTAAGCTGTGAACAGGATACAAAGAAGGCAACATGGCAGCAACGACGTCCACTGACTGGGTCATAGCTAACAACCAATGCGGAGGTGAAGACTGAAGCAAACTTCTGGGGAAAGACGATGGCTTTCCCGCGGTCAGTTACAGTGCAATGTCAAGGCTGGTAGAAGCACCGGATGCCAAATATTTACCCTCCGATGGTGGGATGGCTTCAAGGCAGACAGCGATATCGATAAGGGAAATGTACGACCATAAAAGTCTCGAAGGTGTCTATGCACGACAGGAGAAAAACGACCGTGTACAAAGGAGCCGGGTATTTCCTCGTTCAAAAAGAAGTGTACAAAGCTATGTGTTGCGACAAACCAATAAAAAAAAAAAAAAAGTGTACACAGCAGTCTAGCCTACTGTCTATAAGAAGTGTAAACAGATTTGAAATAGAAGTATACAAAGGAATCGAGTTTTCCTCTAGCCCTAGTCGTAAAAACTCCGGCGCGGAGCAAACATGGCAGGGGGCTTCTGATCGTCAGAAGTATACCCCCTTCCCCAAGTGTTTCGGACCATTATTCTCTCAACAATCTCTAGGGGCAATCCCATCAGGGTCATGACTCCGGGCGTCTTTCCCCTACGGTGGAGACGTTTGGTAAAATTCGTTGTCCCTGTTGTTCTTTGTCCCTTCACGGTTACCATGTCCACTTTCAAGCCTCACGCGCGTGTGTATTTTTTTCTAAACCTGAAGACAGAAGGAAACTGACTCACGAACAGCCCGATATTTTGGGCATTATGGCACTGAAGCAGATATAATAATTAAGCATTATGGCACTGAAGCATATATAAAAATGAAGCATTATGGCACTGAAGTAGATATAATAATTAAGCATTATGGCACTGAAGCATATATAAAAATGAAGCATTATGGAACTGAAGCAAATATGATTAACAAAATGAAACACACGGTCCGATTTCTGTTGTACCCCCTGAGTAAATGTAATAAGAACTACACACATGCACATCTTTACCGTCAATGTTCAGTTCTTTTAGTAATTGTATGATTTCGTCATGCTCCACATTGTCAAATGCTTTTGTGTAGTCTATGAAGCATACGTACAGATATGCTTTTACTTCTATAGCTCTTTCTAATAGTGTCCTGAGAATATATATAGAGTTATTAGTGCCCTTTCCCTCCTCGAATGCACACTGTTCATCACTAATGTCTGGTTTGATCTTGTTTCTTATATTTTTTCCCCTCCATAATTATTCTGAGAAACAGAAACCACCACTTATTTTTTCAAGATAGCGGAGACTGGGGAGAAATGGACCAGCAATTTTGTAGTTTTCAATTATTGCTCATCACCGGAACAGATTTTATCGAAACATAACAAAACCATGACTAAAATGTTATACATTCATTTATTTTAAAAGGGGAAAACATTTAGCAATCTATTTATATATGTTTCTTTACAAAATGCATTTCAAAAATGTATATGAACATGGGGAGAAATGGACCACCATTGGGGTGAAATGGACCAGCACGTGGGGAGCAATGGACCATAGTGGGGAGAAATGGACCTTTTTTAAAAAGAAGCAGCAACAACTCATCCATATTGCTATAACAAATAAATAATCATTAAAAGGATATTTGCAGTTTCTTTTATTATTTTAAGCGACAGTAAAAAAGTTTAATATGATATATTAATCTAATATAAAGTTTTATCGAACATTTATGCCTGCAAGACTTTCTTTGAAGACATAGCCATCTTTGGTCCTATAAGTGGTTCCAGTGATTGTAGATCTAGTAAGCTGTGCTTTAATACATGTAATTGAGACACTGGCGACATCTTCTACCTTAGGCTTAACAAATTTACCAGCAACCTTCTCACTCTTGCGCAAGAACTCTACCTCAACATCACCATAATCATCAATGTCTCCCCTTACAATTCCTACATAGTAAACACACGTCTTCTTTGTTCCATATTCACAAAGCACACCAGTCAAGCTAACCGTACACTCCTCATTTTCACCAAATGAAACATCAGAATCTGTGTCATCACAAAACGAAATGTCAGTTTCTGGATCTGAATCAACATCAAGTTCTTTCAGCAGCTGTCTCTTTGCCTTTTTGGGTGGAACTTTTGCTGCCTTTTCTTTCATCACCGCTCTTTCCCTAATTCGATCCATTTCTGGCGTAGAAGTAGCCAGCATAGTTTTTCCTCTTTTCCTCATATTATTTGAATCTTTTCGCGGACCAGCTTTTGGTAGTCCTCTGAAAACATGAGGCGAAGTAAAGGAAGAAGTAGCTTTATGTTGAAGACTCCCTGATATTTCCTGCAAGTCATCTACAAGGTTCTCAACATTACACTCTTTCTGATTTTCATGAAATTATTGTGCAGTTTGATCTGTGCTGGTACCACAATGTGGAGATGCTGATCCTGTCTGTTCATTGCTTTCTAAAGTGGCATTTTCACTGTCCTTGCTGATGGGCCTGTTCGTTATTTCTGAAGGCATAAAATCATCTTCTGTAAAAACATCTTCGTTAAAGGGCCAAATACCTGACACTGCAAAGCCTGATTGAATGTTAATGGGAGTTGCCGCTTTAAGAAAAGCGTGGCCTCCTAGATTTGCAATTTGATAGATTGTCAGTGGTGTCCCAACATTTTTCATCATCCATGAATCACACGCATTGTTGTAGACCGACTTCATGGGTCCAAAAACTGAACGGTCCAAGGGCTGAGTTTTAGATGAGGTGTGTGGTGGCAACGTGATCCCATGAATGTTGTTTTTCTTGCACAGTTCAAGTGATTCAAATGAAATGTGGGAATCGCGATTGTCCAAGATCAAAATCAAAGGGAAGTCTTTGGAAGGTCTTGAATGCTTAATGAAGTGATTTATAACTTTGACGAAATTATCACGGGTCATCCAACCTGATTCATTCACAAGGCCAAGGGAACCTTCAGGTGCTCCAGCAAGCATAAAATTCTTAAAAAGTTTTATGGGAAACACAAAAACTGGAGGGATAATGTGACCCGCGGCTGACACAATGCAACAGATTGTGACCAGTTTTCCTCTTTCTCTCGATGTCACCTGGCCTATTTGCTTCACTCCTCGTGGGGCAATTACTTTTGGCACTTTCTGTACAGTGGTCAGACCTGACTCATCCAAATTGTAGATTTGAGCTCCACTCACATTTAGTTTTGTAATGGTTTCCTTCACAATGTTGAAGAAGGTGCAACTATTATGTTTGTTGAAAGCTGTAGCTCTAGCCAGAGATGTTGCCTCAGGTTGCCTTATGGTCAGCTCGGGATTCCGTCGCAAAAATCCACAAAGCCAGTCATTCCCTGCCATCATTTGCTCATCCCAGGTTAAAGGATGTGCAATGCCAAAATACGAACGAATTTAGTTGTGAGTCCATGGAACAAACATTCTTGCACAATCTTTCAAGTAACTAGCATAATCAGCTTCTTGCTTAGCTGTGAAAACAAGGCTATGCCTATAATTTGGTACAGGTCTAGTAGGCAGACCATTTCCTTCTCTGTCTTTTGTAAGATTGTTATTGAGGGTAGAGCGAGCAATGCCGTACTCCCTTGCAGCGTTCCTCACTTTCATTCCATTTTTCACAGCATTAACAGCTTCTCTCATACGTTCCTCCGTAACGAGACCCTTGTTGGTGTTTCTGATGTACAATCTTGGCATCTGAAACAAAAGAGTGACAGAATTATATAACATTTAGAATGGTAGGCCTATCATTTGCAAAGAAATACTGATCATAGCACGAATGGTGTGCATCTTTAATAAATCACTGAAATCAAATTTGTTAACAGTTTTATTGGTCTAGATTTAGACCCCAGTATTAAAAAGAATCAATAATGCTGATATTCGAATGCAATCTTCAACACTTTTAATAACAACAGACTGTCTTGTCAATTTCTTCTATGGGGAGAAATGAACCATGGGGAGAAATGAACCGGTCCATTTCTCCCCCATCAATGTATTAAACTATTCAGCCATAAAGTCTCTTAAATCTAATATTATATGCTATATTTTTTATATGAACTCTTAAATAACAAGTAAATAAAGATATTAACGTAATTACCTTGTCCTGATTCCTGACTATGCGTCTGCTTTACGATGGTGTCTGGAACTGGAAAAAGAAACTTTAGTGCAGAAAATATTTCAAACTTTGCGTGGGAACGACCTGTGCGGGAAGTCGATGGCAAATGCAAAATTCGGACTATGTTTGATGTGGAAAACAAACTTATTATGGTTTCACTTTCATTGCATCACAGCCAGGGGCCAGAGAGGGGGTGGTCCATTTCTCCCCTATGTCCATTTCTCCCCAGTCTCCCCTAATCATGCTTCGAAATACGCCAAATCCCAGCCTGTCCATTTGTACTGTTCTGAATGACAATGCTACATAATGCGTCTTCACAAATGTTATTTTCCAGTATCTAACTGCACAAGCCGTTGATTTATAAGCTTGGGGAGCGGAGGTAGAGCTCTGTGTGCAGTCCGTGTATAGTCCTAAGATGTAGTGCTACTTCATCATCATCATCATCATCATCATCATCATCACCACCACCACCATCATCATCAGCATCATCAAGTGCCAGGCCGGCTGGCGTAGGCGTTCATGACTTACCACGGATCTCGGAGCAGATATTAGAGGACTCACTCAGCATCAGATATTAGAGGACTCACTCAGCATCAGATATTAGAGGACTCACTCAGCATCAGATATTAGAGGACTCACTCAGCATCAGATATTAGAGGACTCACTCAGCATAAGATATTAGAGGACTCCCTCAGTATCAGATATTAGAGGACTCATTCAGCATCAGATATTAGAGGACTCACTCAGCATAAGATATTAGAGGACTCACTCAGCATCAGATATTAGAGGACTCACTCAGCATCAGATATTAGAGGACTCACTCAGCATCAGATATTAGAGGACTCACTCAGCATCAGATATTAGAGGACTCACTCAGCATTCAATTCAGAGGTACAAAGCATCTATGATAACAAAGAAAGTATATCGAGCAATGCGAATATTAAAAACAACATTGAAGAAAAGTGGAATTTCCTAAAAAAAAAATACCTTGCTAAATGCTGCACCAAACACAGTCGGCTACGTACAAAGACAGAAGAAGAAGTGGCTAAGCGATAACACCTGGACGAAGATACAAGAAAGAAAACAAGCAAAACTAACAATTCTTTCTGCAAAAGACACATCTACATATGAAACCCATAAGCAAAAATACTTTATGTTGGATAAAGAGGTGAAATCAAGCGCACAAAAAGACAAACAGAACTTTATTCACAGCCTGGCCTCCGACGCCGAAGCAGCTGCCAGAACTGGAATCAACAGAGCCGTATTCCATATCATGAAGCAACTATGCAATCACTCACCTACACCAAATATACCCATCAAAGACAAACAAGGCAATCAATTGTTATCCGATGACCTTCAAAAGCAACGATGGGCAGAACATTTCAACGAAATATTAAATAGACCGCAGCCTGACACTGTTCCGAACCTGGATGGAGAAATTACTATGCCCCCACTAGATGCCTCCTTCGAGTCATTCACCATGGAAGAGATCAAAGCAGCCATCAAAAAATTGAAGAACAACAAAGCTGTTGGTGAAGATGAAATCTCAGGAGAAATGCTCAAAGCAGCAGATTAGAACACCTTACAACGTTTGTTACAGCTGATCAATGAAATCTGGCAAAGCGAATCACCACCACAACAGTGGAAAGATGGTGTAATTTTCAAACCGCCTAAAAAGGGCGATATGTCTGATTGCAATAATTGGCGTGGTATCACTCTATTATTAGTACCAGGAAAACTTTTTGTAGCATGTTACTTGAGAGATTGAAAAAGGCGATAGATGAAAGGCTCAGAGAAGAACAAGCAGGCTTCAGACCAAAACGGTCATGCATAGACCACATTTTCACCCTCAGAATAATCATTGAAGACTCCGTAGAATTCCAGTCGAAATTAATCACCAACTTTGTCGACTTTCAAAAAGCCTTCGACAGTATCCACTGTCCTTCACTTTGGAATTTACTTAACATCTATGGTTTTCCTACCAAATATACCAACGTCATAAAATCTTTCTACAAAGAGACACGTTGCTGCGTAAGAACAGAAACAGGCAACTCTGACTGGTTCTCAGTCGAAACAGGAGTGAAACAGGGTTGTGTCTTATCACCGATGCTTTTTGGAATAGCTATCCATTGGGTCATGCGCAAATGCACAAACAACACAAATATGGGTATCCATTGGGTTGACAAAATTCTAGAAGACCTGGACTTTGCCGACGACATAGCGCTTTTGAGTTCAACACACCCGGATGCCAAAGAGAAAATAAACCACCTCCAAAATGTTTCAGGGCAAATTGGTCTCCAAATTAACACCACAAAAACAAAGACTATTGATCTTACCAACAGTTCAGATGACACCAAATTGAACAGCTACGTTCTTGAAAAAGTCAACAGCTTCACATACCTAGGAAGCAAAATGACATCTACAGGGGACTCAACACCAGAAATATCATCTAGAATCGCACTGGCATCTGGTGCCTTCAATAAACTGTCAAACATCTGGAAGTCAAAGACACTCAACAAACACACAAAACTTAAAATCTTCAACTCTTGTGTGATTCCAGTGTTAACGTATGGATGTGAACGTTGGAAATCAACGGTAGCTTAAGATAAAAAAATTAGACAATTTTGAGAACAAATGTCTTAGAAGACTTCTAAACATCCACTGGACAGACTTCAGAACCAATTCGCAAATAAGACAAGAGACTAAGCAAGATACAGTATCAAATTTCATAAGAAGACGCCGTTGGAACTACATCGGCCATGTACTCAGAATGGACAAGACAAGACTCCCCTACCAAGCCCTCATATGGTCACCGGTAGGGAAAAGAAAACGGGGAAGACCAAGAGAGACCCTGCGTAGAACCATCATTAGAAAAGGCTCATTCAATGGCCAAGTAAATATCCAAGATCTACAACAGGTAGCAGCGAACCGCCAAGCATGGAGAGTCAGGACTTCTGCCATATGCGCCGCCTTATGCTCAAGAGGAAAGACTAACTAAGACTAACTAACTCAGCAACAGATATTAAAGGACTCACTCAGCATTAGCAATTAGAGGACTCACTCAGCATCAGATATTAGAGGACTCACTCAGCATCAGATATTAGAGGACACACTCAGCATCAGATATTAGAGGACTCACTCAGCATCATCATGTGCCTTGCAAGTGCGGTCCAACCATAGATATATATCAGCAAATTTCCTAGGAATTAAATGCTGCTGACGTGATATTTATCACATCACCCATTGAGTGCTAATTTGTTTATACAAATACGAGACTAGAGCCGTATGCTCAATACGCCAGAATGCTTGTAAAATGGTCCTTTACATTACTTTTACTATATTCACAATACGCATTATAGTGTGAAAAGGAGATTCTTTACAACTATTCTCACCACGTATCAAGCACGTCTCAAGACGTGGAAAAGACGTTTGCATACCTGATGCCCTACTATGAAGAAGTACTTAACGATGGTGTTTTGTCTGTCATCTTCTAATGTCAGCTGTAGACGTACTTCAAGATGGTGTTTAGTCATTCCTCGTTAACAGTAACACGCATACACAATTCATGCTGTCGTTGAGTATTTCTTCTTCTACTAATTCAGTTCAACTTTATTTTCTATCACATACCCAAAGATGTAGAGGTATTTAACGGTTGTTTAATTCATTCCTCTTCTACCCTGCGATATAAAAGTATTTCACGGTGTCAGCAGCTGTGTGTCGAAGGCGGTATGCGGGATTACGAACTGTGTACATAAACCCTTCGCTACAGAGCTTATATACGTATATATTTAGATATGTATTAGTTGCATATTCTTTACAGGATGTGGCACCGTGAAATATCTGCAGGTCTCCATGACGAGGTGGTTAAGCCGTCTTCATCGTGCTCAGAAGCCTGCGAGTTTGATACCTGACTCCGTCAGTCGGTTGATGGGTGGACATTTCTCGGAGACTACCTGGTTTCCTCGCTGGAGCTACGGAGGGTGTACTTTGTGCGACGATTGTATGACAAGGCAACATTGATTTGTGCACTAATTGTTGCTGCCAAAAAAAAATAATAATCCTTTGTACACTTCTGACATTTGAAAGCTTTTTATGCTTATTGTCAAACGCCAAGAAAAACCTGGGTTGAATATGTTCGTTGCAGGACTATGCTGTGTATGCTTTAGGGCTCCTCGTCAGCTAAGCAGCTAACGCTGATTGACCTATGACCGTTCCGTATGAGTCAAATATTGAGGAGCAGCAAACGTACGCACTGAAGAAGTACGAGAACATGGTCGCGAGTCTTAGGCTGGAGGAGTACACCGTCAGGCTATTCGCCGTTGAGGTAGGCGCCAGAGGTCTAGTCTTCCACTCTGTTTGATGTGCTGAAGCGAATGGGCATTACAGGACAAGCAAGAATTCGGGCCCAGAAACAACTGTGTGAGGCAGCCGAAAAGGCTTCGTGCTGGCTATGGAATTGTCGGAACCTAAAGTGCTGATAAGTCTCAGAACTAATATGGTTAGAAGACGTAATTGCGGGACTACTAAAAATATCTCAACCAAGACCACAAACTTGCAAATTCTCGTGTCAGCTCTTTAGCCTTTCCTCCGAGCGTGAGTGGCGAATCTGAGTGCAGTCAAACGATGCAAATGTCGGCCGAAGTCCAACCTCCGTAACATAGCGATAAACGTCCGTAAGTCGCACTCATTCAGCTGCAGAGACCAAGAGGTGGGTCCTGAAACGTAAATGAAGTACCGGCTTCCTAATAGAGTGCGACGCCGTGAACGGGACACGAGGAAGGAACACGGCAACGGAGTCAAATGGAGGCGATAGCGGCCGTGGCGAGGGATGAAGCGGCCGTGGCGAGGGATCAAGCTGGCTCCTCACGACCAAATGTGCTAAGGGGCAAGCACAGGCTGCACGGACTCTCCTCACCGAGGGAAGGAGGGCTTGAGAGTGGACATGGTAACAGCGAAGAGACAAACAACAACAGGGATAACGAATGTGACCAAACGTCTCCACAACAGATACAAGACGCCCAGAGTCATGACCCGGACGGGACCGCCCACGGAGAGTATCAAGAGTATAAAGCTCCGAAATTCTTGGGGAAGGGGGTACCCTTCTAACGATCAGAAGCCCTCTGCCGTGTTTGTTCCGCGGCGGAGTTTTTACGCCTAGGGCTAGAGGAAAACTCGATTCCTTTGTATACTTCTGTTTCAAAGCTTTTTACACTTCTTATAGACACTAGGCTAGACTTCTGTGTACACTTTTTAATGGTTTGTCGCAACACATAGCTTTGTACACTTCTTTTTGAACGAGGAAATGCCCGGCTCCTTTGTACACCTTTTTTATGTTGCATATTTGCTACTCAACTGCTATTATACCTCTTTGAATTTATTCTTGTGCATGTAAACAATTGGAGCCTTCCGATGAGCTACAAGCTGCGTCGGGCACAAATAAATTAAAAGCCAGCTTTACGTTCACGATTAGTTTAAGAGACGGTCCTTCTCGAGACTTTTTATCCAAATATCGTACAATCATTGCCTTTCTACAAAACTTGGGCTTCGTGCTGTGGCACATTCTAAAATCGACTGCCTCACTACATCTTTTCTGCTGGGAAGAACCACTATAGGGTTAACCACGCACAGCCTTTCGAAACAATCAACGCCTGACACGGTGGGTTTAAGCATATGACCATACTTAGGGATCAACCCGACATCAATCACACCGAACAATAGACGCTACATGTGCACACAGGCCAGTGAGACATCGCACAGCGCGCCCCATCCGGGTCCCAGTGACATGTAATCCGCTGGACGCCTACCGACAAGCTACTGCTGCGCCGGGCAGGACTGACCGTAAAGCTATGCCAGTTTACTGACTGCAGGACCACAACTCGGTGAGTCCTTCTCGAGACCTTCGTCGAACAAATATCGCTCGATTTCTCACTCACATGGTTGTTCGCTTCGAGCTACGGTCACATTCTCGAAACGATTGCCTCGATAATTTGCGACGGCTGGGAGAGACCACTATCGGGTCCACCACACACCGCTTTCCGAGACATGGAACGCTAGACACTGGACTGCTAGTCGCGAACCAGACAAGCCCTATAATATACTTAACCCGTAGCGTTGTGAAGGTTTCGTAACACTTCCAGTTATGCTATAACTGTGTGCGGCCGCAAATTGCTCTGTCGTGGCAGATAACTCGCGTTAAAGTTAACATACAAATATGCCATTTAATCGTAAAAACTCCGCCGCGGAGCTAACACTGCAGGGGGCTTCTGATCGTCAGAAGTATACCCCCTTCCACAAGTGTTTCGGACCATTATTCTCTTAACAATCTCTAGGGGAAATCCCATCGGGGTCATGACTCCGGGCGTCTTTCCCCTACGGTGGAGATGTTTGGTAAAATTCGTTGTCCCTGTTGTTCTTTGTCCCTTCGCTGTTACCATGTCCACTCTCAAGCCTCGCGCGCGTGTGTGTATTTTTTTCTAAACCTGAAGACAGAAGGAAACTGACTCACGAACAGCCCGATATTTTGGACATATAAAATGTCAGAGTGGTTGAGAAATACGAGGGTAAGTTAATAAGGAAGCCACAAATGCCTGTAGAAATATAATTAAATATGATAACAACTTGAAACCAGTTTATTTTTCTACATACATTGTCCCTTTATTTTTCAACATAATTTCCACCAACAGTGATGCACTTTTACCATTGTTATATCAGTCCGCCCAAACCCGCTGCATAGAAAAGCGTGCCCTATTCTCATTTACCTGCCATCCCACAGAACTGTGTGACTTACTTATTGACTCTCCATCGTAACTTTTTCTACCCAGCTATGCACCGCTTTACGGGAAAACATTTGTCAGTATAAACACTGAAAACCCACCTTGGCGGGAACATTTCGCAAATGAACGCCGAAGTTGAATGTGAAGTGAAAACGTGATTTAGAAAACAGACTTCAGCTGTGACCCAGTCAGTGGACGTCGTTGCTGCCATGTTGCCTTCTTTGTATCCTGTTCACAGCTTACGAATCCCCCAGCACGCTCCCAGAAGACAGCTCTTCCCCTGGATAATTCTAATAAAGCTTTTCCCCACCCCACCAGGCCCTCACTATCACTGCGTGTGTTGTCCTTGAAAGACGTACTATCAGACCACAAGCTGTCGTTAGTATAGTGGTGAGTATTCCCGCGTGTCACGCGGGAGTCCGGGGCTCGATTCCAAGTACATTTGTCTTTAACAGAAATCTCCCGTTGCCGGTAAAAATTCAGTTGCTGACAGAAGTCAGCAAGTAATTGCGCTTGATCAGTGTTTCTTCTTTTCGTTCATCCGGAGTGTTTTTTCAGATGTGATTGCGGTGTGTCTGTTATGCGCCCTTGGGCCGAAACCCGTAGGCCAACACATCGACTTTAGCGTGCTTTTTTGACCAGGTAGCATTCCTGGGAGACTCTCACTTTTGTGGTGCCATCTACTACCATGCTGGCCAAGTTAGAACGGTCGAAGACAACGGTCATCCCTCAAAGGAAGGCAGGGACAGTCCATAGCATTTTCCGCCATCCAAGGTTGCTTCCATAGTTGCAGGGCCGACACATAACGCCCTGGTTCTGGGCTAGCCGAGGGAATCGTCACGTCCTGCTCATGGCTGCTTTAAATCCTCACTTCAATATTTTGGTCATTTCGTTTGCCCCGGGCCATTCCCGCACAAACCAGACAGGTTTGCAGACGGTATCCACTCAGCGAGTTTTCGGACATGTGCTTGTCGTTGCGCCCGTCAGAGCTGTTCGAGGCACGACAGACATTCGGAAAACTACCTAGTCAGAGCTGTTCCGAACAAGAGCGGCATTCGGAAACTAGGCAGTCAGAGCTGTTCCTAGCACGAGAGACATTCGGACGAGACATTTCACTCGGACGTAAATGCGTAGTGTCAATTTTTAGTTTGCCACCCGTAGGACGACACTTCCGGCTTCCGGCGGGTATTTTTTTAATGAGGTTAGCCTTCCTCGGGTTTCGAGACTCTTGTTTCGGCTTCCACACAGCAAGCTTTCGCTTCGGGCTGCCACGTAATAGATTCGCAAGACAGGCGTTCCATTTCGTGTCAACGAGACAATTTTCCACCTTAGACTACACTCACTCCATGAGTGTGGTTACAGACTATCGGACGTCTGCGAGACGTGCGACCGAGGTGTTTTTCCACCTTTTGTACTCACTCACGAGGTAGGCTACATGTGCTGCCGGCTCAGCACCTTACCTCCGTGCGTCTGTGGGCGAGTAACGGTCCGGCCCTTTCATCCGGGGATACCTCATATCCCCCAGCTAAGAGCCATCGAACGAATCTGCGCCGAGCATGTAGCGTTCTCAGCACATCATCACAATTTTGATGTAGGTTTGTGTCGGCCAGGCTCTCACTTCCGAGAGTTTATGGCTTAGAGACGTTCAGCCATACACCTCAGATAGGAGCCTTAGAGGTTATGCCCGGACTGAGATTTAGGGATCGTTTGCCTGATTTTGACTGCTATCCTCAGTCTTACCTGCAGAGCAGCAGGTTGTGTCTCTCTTAGTCTGGTCCCTATCCCACGAGCCGTCCGATATGTAGTTTTCACCCATCGGCAAGCACATGGGGTCGATGGGACACGCAAGCTCCCCCACCACGGCAAGGTGGAGACACATCGGGGGAGGATCAGTGTTTGAGCTGAGGGTGTTATTGTTGAATCTGCGCAACAGCTTACAGAAGACAAATCATGCCCTGGTGATTAAAAAACAAAAAAACAAAAAAAAAAACACATACTCACATGAAGTGTACAGAGGCGTATTCCCATTTAGAAATGTAATTCTTCTTCGTTCATCCCTTATGTATTTTGTTTTGGACTTAAATGCGTTGTATCAGTTTACAACAGAGCCACAATATTTATACCTTTCCACTGACACATACGACTTCTGCAAGCGTTGTTGACCGAGTTAACCATCCCGGTTTTTCGGACATCTTGCGGTCAATGGGTGTTGACGTCGCCTGTGTCTCTCTATCCACTGTTGACCCACCACTGACCCGTAAATGCAGTGCCAACACATGAGGCTCTTAGACTGGGCTTACCTAAGACATCGGCAAGTCCTGCACATGATTGCTTAGCCTCACTCCCGTATACTTAGCTTCCCGTCCACCCCATGTTTCACCTCCGGGGACCACATGCTTGAAGATGCCGGGAGCTTCCGGTGTGTCGGCCCCACGAGGCTAGCGTCTCTTGTGTGTTGTATCTTGTTGACCCATTGAGGTATGTGTTCTAACACCCGTTTGTTAAGCTGTCTCTCTGTTCTACCAATGTAAACGGCCTGGCATCTACATGTGAATTGGTAAATACAATTGTTTGTGGCGTACAGAGGAACAACGATTATGATCTATCAACGCAAGCCAGAATTGTGCAAACAGAAAGACATGTTAGTCAGCTTAAAATTACCATGGTAGATAAGTGACATTACTGTGCGAATATGTGTATATTTCAACTTGAAGGATTTATCTAGTTAATTCACATAAGTTGTGTGATTTCTGCAGTATGTACCTGACGAGATGCAGCGAAATATGCCAGGCAATAAATCGTACAATATATTGTTTGTGTCTTCGTTATTCAAATACCAATGTTTGTTTATAGTAGTGAAATTATAACAATGTTTGTTTATAGTAGTGTCATTATACCAATGTTTGTTTATAGTAGTGTCATTATACCAATGTTTGTTTATAGTAGTGTCATTATACCAATGTTTGATTATAGTAGTGTCATTATACCAATGTTTGATTATTTAAGTGTATTATACCAATGTTTGATTACTCAAGTGTATTATACCAATGTTTGATTATAGTAGTGTCATTATACCACTGTTTGATTATAGTAGTGTCATTATACCAATATTTGTTTATAGTAGTGTCATTATACCAATGTTTGTTTATAGTAGTGTCATTATACCAATGTTTGATTATTTAAGTGTATTATACCAATGTTTGATTATAGTAGTGTCATTATACCAATGTTTGATAATAGTAGTGTCATTATACCAATGTTTGATTATAGTAGTGTCATTATACCAATGTTTGATTATAGTAGTGTCATTATACCAATGTTTGATTATAGTAGTGTCATTATACCAATGTTTGATTATAGTCGTGTCATTATATCAATATTTGATTATAGTCGTGTCATTATACCAATGTTTGATTATTTAAGTGTATTATACCAATGTTTGATTATTTAAGTGTATTATACCAATGTTTGATTATAGTAGTGTTATTATACCAATGTTTATTTATAGTAGTGTCATTATACCAATGTTTGATTATAGTAGTGTCATTATACCAATGTTTGATTATTTAAGTGTATTATACCAATGTTTGATTATAGTAGTGTTATTATACCAATGTATGTTTATAGTAGTGTCATTATACCAATGTTTGATTATAGTAGTGTCATTATACCAATGTTTGATTATAGTAGTGTCATTATACCAATGTTTGATTATAGTAGTGTCATTATACCAATGTTTGTTTATAGTAGTGTCATTATAACAATGTTTGATTATAGTAGTGTCATTATACCAATGTTTGTTTATAGTAGTGTCATTATACCAATGTTTGATTATAGTAGTGTCATTATACCAATGTTTGATTATTTAAGTGTTTTATACCAATGTTTGATTACTTAAGTGTATTATACCAATGTTTGATTATAGTAGTGTTATTATACCAATGTTTGTTTATAGTAGTGTCATTATACCAATGTTTGATTATAGTAGTGTCTTTATACCAATGTTTGATTATAGTAATGTCATTATACCAATGTTTGATTATAGTAGTGTCATTATACCAATGTTTCAAAACAATGTTTTCCCGTAGTGAATTTGAATAACGAAGACACAAACAATAGATTGTACGATTTATTGCCTGGCATATTTCGCTGCATCTCGTCAGGTACATACTGCAGAAATCACACAACTTACGTGAATTAACTAGATAAATCCTTCAAGTTGAAATATACACATACTCGCACAGTAATGTCACTTATCTACCACTTTAAATTTAAGCTGACTAACATGTCTTTCTGTTTGCACAATTCTGGCTTGCGTTGATAGATCATAATTGCTTCTGCAAATTTTAACAAGCGAGTATTTTGTGTGTTAAACAACACGCGAAAGGCAGTGTTTCTGTCCACCACATGGCCACTGTCGACGATGTGCCTACCAATTGAAGATGCCGGGAGCTTCCGGTGTGTCGGCCCCACAAGGCTAGCGTCTCTTGTGTGTTGTATCTTGTTGACCCATTGAGGTATGTGTTCTAACACCCGTTTGTTAAGCTGTCTCTCTGTTCTACCAATGTAAACGGCCTGGCATCTACATGTGAATTGGTAAATACAATTGTTTGTGGCGTACAGAGGAACAACGATTATGATCTATCAACGCAAGCCAGAATTGTGCAAACAGAAAGACATGTTAGTCAGCTTAAAATTACCATGGTAGATAAGTGACATTACTGTGCGAATATGTGTATATTTCAACTTGAAGGATTTATCTAGTTAATTCACATAAGTTGTGTGATTTCTGCAGTATGTACCTGACGAGATGCAGCGAAATATGCCAGGCAATAAATCGTACAATATATTGTTTGTGTCTTCGTTATTCAAATACCAATGTTTGTTTATAGTAGTGAAATTATAACAATGTTTGTTTATAGTAGTGTCATTATACCAATGTTTGTTTATAGTAGTGTCATTATACCAATGTTTGATTATAGTAGTGTCATTATACCAATGTTTGATTATTTAAGTGTATTATACCAATGTTTGATTACTCAAGTGTATTATACCAATGTTTGATTATAGTAGTGTCATTATACCACTGTTTGATTATAGTAGTGTCATTATACCAATATTTGTTTATAGTAGTGTCATTATACCAATGTTTGTTTATAGTAGTGTCATTATACCAATGTTTGATTATTTAAGTGTATTATACCAATGTTTAATTATTTAAGTGTATTATACCAATGTTTGATTATAGTAGTGTCATTATACCAATGTTTGATAATAGTAGTGTCATTATACCAATGTTTGATTATAGTAGTGTCATTATACCAATGTTTGATTATAGTAGTGTCATTATACCAATGTTTGATTATAGTAGTGTCATTATATCAATATTTGATTATAGTCGTGTCATTATACCAATGTTTGATTATTTAAGTGTATTATACCAATGTTTGATTATTTAAGTGTATTATACCAATGTTTGATTATAGTAGTGTTATTATACCAATGTTTATTTATAGTAGTGTCATTATACCAATGTTTGATTATAGTAGTGTCATTATACCAATGTTTGATTATTTAAGTGTATTATACCAATGTTTGATTATAGTAGTGTTATTATACCAATGTATGTTTATAGTAGTGTCATTATACCGATGTTTGATTATAGTAGTGTCATTATACCAATGTTTGATTATAGTAGTGTCATTATACCAATGTTTGATTATAGTAGTGTCATTATACCAATGTTTGTTTATAGTAGTGTCATTATAACAATGTTTGTTTATTGTAGTGTCATTATACCAATGTTTGATTATAGTAGTGTCATTATACCAATGTTTGTTTATAGTAGTGTCATTATACCAATGTTTGATTATAGTAGTGTCATTATACCAATGTTTGATTATTTAAGTGTATTATACCAATGTTTGATTACTTAAGTGTATTATACCAATGTTTGATTATAGTAGTGTTATTATACCAATGTTTGTTTATAGTAGTGTCATTATACCAATGTTTGATTATAGTAGTGTCTTTATACCAATGTTTGATTATAGTAATGTCATTATACCAATGTTTGATTATAGTAGTGTCATTATACCAATGTTTCAAAACAATGTTTTCCCGTAGTGAATTTGAATAACGAAGACACAAACAATAGATTGTACGATTTATTGCCTGGCATATTTCGCTGCATCTCGTCAGGTACATACTGCAGAAATCACACAACTTACGTGAATTAACTAGATAAATCCTTCAAGTTGAAATATACACATACTCGCACAGTAATGTCACTTATCTACCACTTTAAATTTAAGCTGACTAACATGTCTTTCTGTTTGCACAATTCTGGCTTGCGTTGATAGATCATAATTGCTTCTGCAAATTTTAACAAGCGAGTATTTTGTGTGTTAAACAACACGCGAAAGGCAGTGTTTCTGTCCACCACATGGCCACTGTCGACGATGTGCCTACCAATTGAAGATGCCGGGAGCTTCCGGTGTGTCGGCCCCACGAGGCTAGCGTCTCTTGTGTGTTGTATCTTGTTGACCCATTGAGGTATGTGTTCTAACACCCGTTTGTTAAGCTGTCTCTCTGTTCTACCAATGTAAACGGCCTGGCATCTACATGTGAATTGGTAAATACAATTGTTTGTGGCGTACAGAGGAACAACGATTATGATCTATCAACGCAAGCCAGAATTGTGCAAACAGAAAGACATGTTAGTCAGCTTAAAATTACCATGGTAGATAAGTGACATTACTGTGCGAATATGTGTATATTTCAACTTGAAGGATTTATCTAGTTAATTCACATAAGTTGTGTGATTTCTGCTGTATGTACCTGACGAGATGCAGCGAAATATGCCAGGCAATAAATCGTACAATATATTGTTTGTGTCTTCGTTACTCAAATACCAATGTTTGTTTATAGTAGTGAAATTATAACAATGTTTGTTTATAGTAGTGTCATTATACCAATGTTTGATTACAGTAGTGTCATTATACCAATGTTTGTTTATAGTAGTGTCATTATACCAATGTTTGATTATAGTAGTGTCATTATACCAATGTTTGATTATAGTAGTGTCATTATACCAATGTTTGATTATAGTAGTGTCATTATACCAATGTTTGATTATAGTAGTGTCATTATATCAATATTTGATTATAGTCGTGTCATTATACCAATGTTTGATTATTTAAGTGTATTATACCAATGTTTGATTATTTAAGTGTATTATACCAATGTTTGATTATAGTAGTGTTATTATAGCAATGTTTATTTATAGTAGTGTCATTATACCAATGTTTGATTATAGTAGTGTCATTATACCAATGTTTGATTATTTAAGTGTATTATACCAATGTTTGATTATAGTAGTGTCATTATATCAATATTTGATTATAGTCGTGTCATTATACCAATGTTTGATTATTTAAGTGTATTATACCAATGTTTGATTATTTAAGTGTATTATACCAATGTTTGTTTATAGTAGTGTCATTATACCAATGTTTGATTATTTAAGTGTATTATACCAATGTTTAATTACTCAAGTGTATTATACCAATGTTTAATTATTTAAGTGTATTATACCAATGTTTGATTATAGTAGTGTCATTATACCAATGTTTGATTATAGTAGTGTCATTATACCAATGTTTGATTATAGTAGTGTCATTATACCAATGTTTGATTATAGTAGTGTCATTATACCAATGTTTGATTATAGTAGTGTCATTATACCAATGTTTGATTATAGTAGTGTCATTATATCAATATTTGATTATAGTCGTGTCATTATACCAATGTTTGATTATTTAAGTGTATTATACCAATGTTTGATTATTTAAGTGTATTATACCAATGTTTGATTATAGTAGTGTTATTATACCAATGTTTATTTATAGTAGTGTCATTATACCAATGTTTGATTATAGTAGTGTCATTATACCAATGTTTGATTATTTAAGTGTATTATACCAATGTTTGATTATAGTAGTGTTATTATACCAATGTATGTTTATAGTAGTGTCATTATACCAATGTTTGATTATAGTAGTGTCATTATACCAATGTTTGATTATAGTAGTGTCATTATACCAATGTTTGATTATAGTAGTGTCATTATACCAATGTTTGATTATAGTAGTGTCATTATACCAATGTTTGATTATTTAAGTGTATTATACCAATGTTTGATTATAGTAGTGTTATTATACCAATGTATGTTTATAGTAGTGTCATTATACCAATGTTTGATTATAGTAGTGTCATTATACCAATGTTTGATTATAGTAGTGTCATTATACCAATGTTTGATTATAGTAGTGTCATTATACCAATGTTTGATTATTTAAGTGTATTATACCAATGTTTGATTATAGTAGTGTTATTATACCAATGTATGTTTATAGTAGTGTCATTATACCAATGTTTGATTATAGTAGTGTCATTATACCAATGTTTGATTATAGTAGTGTCATTATACCAATGTTTGATTATAGTAGTGTCATTATACCAATGTTTGTTTATAGTAGTGTCATTATAACAATGTTTGTTTATTGTAGTGTCATTATACCAATGTTTGATTATAGTAGTGTCAATATACCAATGTTTGTTTATAGTAGTGTCATTATACCAATGTTTGATTATAGTAGTGTCATTATACCAATGTTTGATTATTTAAGTGTATTATACCAATGTTTGATTACTTAAGTGTATTATACCAATGTTTGATTATAGTAGTGTTATTATACCAATGTTTGTTTATAGTAGTGTCATTATACCAATGTTTGATTATAGTAGTGTCTTTATACCAATGTTTGATTATAGTAATGTCATTATACCAATGTTTGATTATAGTAGTGTCATTATACCAATGTTTCAAAACAATGTTTTCCCGTAGTGAATTTGAATAACGAAGACACAAACAATAGATTGTACGATTTATTGCCTGGCATATTTCGCTGCATCTCGTCAGGTACATACTGCAGAAATCACACAACTTACGTGAATTAACTAGATAAATCCTTCAAGTTGAAATATACACATACTCGCACAGTAATGTCACTTATCTACCACTTTAAATTTAAGCTGACTAACATGTCTTTCTGTTTGCACAATTCTGGCTTGCGTTGATAGATCATAATTGCTTCTGCAAATTTTAACAAGCGAGTATTTTGTGTGTTAAACAACACGCGAAAGGCAGTGTTTCTGTCCACCACATGGCCACTGTCGACGATGTGCCTACCAATTGAAGATGCCGGGAGCTTCCGGTGTGTCGGCCCCACGAGGCTAGCGTCTCTTGTGTGTTGTATCTTGTTGACCCATTGAGGTATGTGTTCTAACACCCGTTTGTTAAGCTGTCTCTCTGTTCTACCAATGTAAACGGCCTGGCATCTACATGTGAATTGGTAAATACAATTGTTTGTGGCGTACAGAGGAACAACGATTATGATCTATCAACGCAAGCCAGAATTGTGCAAACAGAAAGACATGTTAGTCAGCTTAAAATTACCATGGTAGATAAGTGACATTACTGTGCGAATATGTGTATATTTCAACTTGAAGGATTTATCTAGTTAATTCACATAAGTTGTGTGATTTCTGCAGTATGTACCTGACGAGATGCAGCGAAATATGCCAGGCAATAAATCGTACAATATATTGTTTGTGTCTTCGTTATTCAAATACCAATGTTTGTTTATAGTAGTGAAATTATAACAATGTTTGTTAATAGTAGTGTCATTATACCAATGTTTGATTACAGTAGTGTCATTATACCAATGTTTGTTTATAGTAGTGTCATTATACCAATGTTTGATTATAGTAGTGTCATTATACCAATGTTTGATTATTTAAGTGTATTATACCAATGTTTGATTATAGTAGTGTCATTATACCAATGTTTGATTATAGTAGTGTCATTATACCAATGTTTGATTATAGTAGTGTCATTATACCAATGTTTGTTTATAGTAGTGTCATTATACCAATGTTTGATTATAGTAGTGTCATTATACCAATGTTTGATTATAGTAGTGTCATTATATCAATGTTTGATTATAGTCATGTCATTATACCAATGTTTGATTATTTAAGTGTATTATACCAATGTTTGATTATAGTAGTGTTATTATACCAATGTTTATTTATAGTAGTGTCATTATACCAATGTTTGATTATAGTAGTGTCATTATACCAGTGTTTGATTATTTAAGTGTATTATACCAATGTGTGATTATAGTAGTGTCATTAAACCAATGTTTGATTATAGTAGTGTCATTATACCAATGTGTGATTATAGTAGTGTCATTATACCAATGTTTGATTATAGTAGTGTCATTATACCAATGTTTGATTATAATAGTGTCATTATACCAATGTTTGATTATAGTAGTGTCATTATACCAATGTTTGATTATAGTAGTGTCATTATACCAATGTTTGATTATTTAAGTGTATTATACCAATGTTTGATTATAGTAGTGTTATTATACCAATGTTTGTTTATAGTAGTGTCATTATACCAATGTTTGATTATAGTAGTGTCATTATACCAATGTTTGATTATAGTAGTGTCATTATACCAATGTTTGATTATAGTAGTGTCATTATACCAATGTTTGTTTATAGTAGTGTCATTATAACAATGTTTGTTTATTGTAGTGTCATTATACCAATGTTTGATTATAGTAGTGTCATTATACCAATGTTTGTTTATAGTAGTGTCATTATACCAATGTTTGATAATAGTAGTGTCATTATACCAATGTTTGATTATTTAAGTGTATTATACCAATGTTTGATTACTTAAGTGTATTATACCAATGTTTGATTACTTAAGTGTATTATACCAATATTTGATTACTTAAGTGTATTATACGAATGATTGATTATTTAAGTGTATTATACCAATAATTGTTTATAGTAGTGTCATTATACCAATGTTTGTTTATGTAAGTGTATTATACCAATGTTTAATTATAGTAGTGTCATTATACCACTGTTTGATTATAGTAGTGTCATTATACGAATATTTGTTTATAGTAGTGTCATTATACCAATGTTTGTTTATAGTAGTGTCATTATACCAATGTTTGATTATTTAAGTGTATTATACCAATGTTTAATTATTTAAGTGTATTATACTAATGTTTATTTATAGTAGTGTCATTATACCAATGTTTGATTATAGTAGTGTCATTATACCAATGTGTAATTATAGTAGTGTCATTATACCAATGTGTGATTATAGTAGTGTCATTATACCAATGTTTGATTACTTAAGTGTATTATACCAATGTTTGATTACTTAAGTGTATTATACCAATGTTTGATTACTTAAGTGTATTATACCAATGTTTGATTACTTAAGTGTATTATAACAATGTTTGATTATTTAAGTGTATTATAACAATGTTTGATTATTTAAGTGTATTATAACAATGTTTGATTATTTAAGTGTATTATAACAATGTTTGATTACTTAAGTGTATTATACCAATGTTTGATTACTTAAGTGTATTATACCAATGTTTGATTATTTAAGTGTATTATAACAATGTTTGATTATTTAAGTGTATTATAACAATGTTTGATTATTTAAGTGTATTATAACAATGTTTGATTACTTAAGTGTATTATACCAATGTTTGATTATTTAAGTGTATTATACCAATGTTTGATTATTTAAGTGTATTATACCAATGTTTGATTATTTAAGTGTATTATAACAATGTTTGATTATTTAAGTGTATTATAACAATGTTTGATTATTTAAGTGTATTATAACAATGTTTGATTATTTAAGTGTATTATAACAATGTTTGATTATTTAAGTGTATTATAACAATGTTTGATTATTTAAGTGTATTATAACAATGTTTGATTATTTAAGTGTATTATAACAATGTTTGATTACTTAAGTGTATTATACCAATGTTTGATTATTTAAGTGTATTATACCAATGTTTGATTATTTAAGTGTATTATACCAATGTTTGATTATTTAAGTGTATTATACCAATGTTTGATTATTTCAGTGTATTATAACAATGTTTGATTATTTAAGTGTATTATACCAATGTTTGATTACTTAAGTGTATTATACCAATGTTTGATTATTTAAGTGTATTATAACAATGTTTGATTATTTAAGTGTATTATAACAATGTTTGATTACTTAAGTGTATTATACCAATGTTTGATTATTTAAGTGTATTATACCAATGTTTGATTACTTAAGTGTATTATACCAATGTTTGATTACTTAAGTGTATTATACCAATGTTTGTTTATGTAAGTGTATTATAACAATGTTTGTTTATGTAAGTGTATTATACCAATGTTTGATTACTTAAGTGTATTATACCAATGTTTGTTTATGTAAGTGTATTATAACAATGTTTGTTTATGTAAGTGTATTATACCAATGTTTGTTTATGTAAGTGTATTATACCAATGTTTGATTACTTAAGTGTATTATACCAATGTTTGTTTATGTAAGTGTATTATAACAATGTTTGTTTATGTAAGTATTATACCAATGTTTGTTTACTTAAGTGTATTATACCAATGTTTGTTTATGTAAGTGTATTATAACAATGTTTGTTTATGTAAGTGTATTATACCAATGTTTATGTAAGTGTATTATACCAATGTTTGATTACTTAAGTGTTATTATACCAATGATTGATTATTTAAGTGTATTATACCAATGTTTGTTTATAGTAGTGTCATTATACCAATGTATGATTATAGTAGTGTCATTATACAAATGTTTGATTACATAAGTGTATTATACCAATGTTTGTTTATAGTAGTGTCATTATACCAATGTATGATTATAGTAGTGTCATTATACAAATGTTTGATTACATAAGTGTATTATACCAATGTTTGTTTATAGTAGTGTCATTATACCAATGTATGATTATAGTAGTGTCATTATACAAATGTTTGTTTATGTAAGTGTATTATAACAATGTTTGTTTATGTAAGTGTATTATACCAATGTTTGTTTATGTAAGTGTATTATACCAATGTTTGATTACTTAAGTGTATTATACCAATGTTTGTTTATAGTAGTGTCATTATACCAATGTATGATTATAGTAGTGTCATTATACAAATGTTTGTTTATGTAAGTGTATTATACCAATGTTTGATTACTTAAGTGTTATTATACCAATGATTGATTATTTAAGTGTATTATACCAATGTTTGTTTATAGTAGTGTCATTATACCAATGTTTGATTATAGTAGTTTATAATAGTGTCATTATACCAATGTATGATTATAGTAGTGTCATTATACCAATGTTTGTTTATAGTAGTGTAATTATACCAATGTTTGATTATAGTAGTGTCATTATACTAATGCTTGATTATAGTAGTGTCATTATACCAATGTTTGATTATAGTAGTGTCATTATACCAATGCTTGATTATTTAAGTGTATTATACCAATGTTTGATTATAGTAGTGTCATTATACCAATGTTTGATTATAGTAGTGTCATTATACCAATGTTTGATTAAAGTAGTGTCATTATACCAATGTTTGATTATTTAAGTGTATTATACCAATGTTTGATTACTTAAGTGTATTATACCAATGTTTGATTACTTAAGTGTATTATACGAATGATTGATTATTTAAGTGTATTATACCAATGTTTGTTTATAGTAGTGTCATTATACCAATGTTAGTTTATGTAAGTGTATTATACCAATGTTTGATTATAGTAGTGTCATTATACCAATGTTTGATTATAGTAGTGTCATTATACCAATGTTTGATTATTTAAGTGTATTATACCAATGTTTGATTATAGTAGTGTTATTATACCAATGTTTGTTTATAGTAGTGTCATTATACCAATGTTTGATTATAGTAGTGTCATTATACCAATGTTTGATTATAGTAGTGTCATTATACCAATGTTTGATTATAGTAGTGTCATTATACCAATGTTTGTTTATAGTAGTGTCATTATAACAATGTTTGTTTATTGTAGTGTCATTATACCAATGTTTGATTATAGTAGTGTCATTATACCAATGTTTGTTTATAGTAGTGTCATTATACCAATGTTTGATAATAGTAGTGTCATTATACCAATGTTTGATTATTTAAGTGTATTATACCAATGTTTGATTACTTAAGTGTATTATACCAATGTTTGATTACTTAAGTGTATTATACCAATATTTGATTACTTAAGTGTATTATACGAATGATTGATTATTTAAGTGTATTATACCAATAATTGTTTATAGTAGTGTCATTATACCAATGTTTGTTTATGTAAGTGTATTATACCAATGTTTAATTATAGTAGTGTCATTATACCACTGTTTGATTATAGTAGTGTCATTATACGAATATTTGTTTATAGTAGTGTCATTATACCAATGTTTGTTTATAGTAGTGTCATTATACCAATGTTTGATTATTTAAGTGTATTATACCAATGTTTAATTATTTAAGTGTATTATACCAATGTTTATTTATAGTAGTGTCATTATACCAATGTTTGATTATAGTAGTGTCATTATACCAATGTGTAATTATAGTAGTGTCATTATACCAATGTGTGATTATAGTAGTGTCATTATACCAATGTTTGATTACTTAAGTGTATTATACCAATGTTTGATTACTTAAGTGTATTATACCAATGTTTGATTACTTAAGTGTATTATACCAATGTTTGATTACTTAAGTGTATTATAACAATGTTTGATTATTTAAGTGTATTATAACAATGTTTGATTATTTAAGTGTATTATAACAATGTTTGATTATTTAAGTGTATTATAACAATGTTTGATTACTTAAGTGTATTATACCAATGTTTGATTACTTAAGTGTATTATACCAATGTTTGATTATTTAAGTGTATTATAACAATGTTTGATTATTTAAGTGTATTATAACAATGTTTGATTATTTAAGTGTATTATAACAATGTTTGATTACTTAAGTGTATTATACCAATGTTTGATTATTTAAGTGTATTATACCAATGTTTGATTATTTAAGTGTATTATACCAATGTTTGATTATTTAAGTGTATTATAACAATGTTTGATTATTTAAGTGTATTATAACAATGTTTGATTATTTAAGTGTATTATAACAATGTTTGATTATTTAAGTGTATTATAACAATGTTTGATTATTTAAGTGTATTATAACAATGTTTGATTATTTAAGTGTATTATAACAATGTTTGATTATTTAAGTGTATTATAACAATGTTTGATTACTTAAGTGTATTATACCAATGTTTGATTATTTAAGTGTATTATACCAATGTTTGATTATTTAAGTGTATTATACCAATGTTTGATTATTTAAGTGTATTATACCAATGTTTGATTATTTCAGTGTATTATAACAATGTTTGATTATTTAAGTGTATTATACCAATGTTTGATTACTTAAGTGTATTATACCAATGTTTGATTATTTAAGTGTATTATAACAATGTTTGATTATTTAAGTGTATTATAACAATGTTTGATTACTTAAGTGTATTATACCAATGTTTGATTATTTAAGTGTATTATACCAATGTTTGATTACTTAAGTGTATTATACCAATGTTTGATTACTTAAGTGTATTATACCAATGTTTGTTTATGTAAGTGTATTATAACAATGTTTGTTTATGTAAGTGTATTATACCAATGTTTGATTACTTAAGTGTATTATACCAATGTTTGTTTATGTAAGTGTATTATAACAATGTTTGTTTATGTAAGTGTATTATACCAATGTTTGTTTATGTAAGTGTATTATACCAATGTTTGATTACTTAAGTGTATTATACCAATGTTTGTTTATGTAAGTGTATTATAACAATGTTTGTTTATGTAAGTATTATACCAATGTTTGTTTACTTAAGTGTATTATACCAATGTTTGTTTATGTAAGTGTATTATAACAATGTTTGTTTATGTAAGTGTATTATACCAATGTTTATGTAAGTGTATTATACCAATGTTTGATTACTTAAGTGTTATTATACCAATGATTGATTATTTAAGTGTATTATACCAATGTTTGTTTATAGTAGTGTCATTATACCAATGTATGATTATAGTAGTGTCATTATACAAATGTTTGATTACATAAGTGTATTATACCAATGTTTGTTTATAGTAGTGTCATTATACCAATGTATGATTATAGTAGTGTCATTATACAAATGTTTGATTACATAAGTGTATTATACCAATGTTTGTTTATAGTAGTGTCATTATACCAATGTATGATTATAGTAGTGTCATTATACAAATGTTTGTTTATGTAAGTGTATTATAACAATGTTTGTTTATGTAAGTGTATTATACCAATGTTTGTTTATGTAAGTGTATTATACCAATGTTTGATTACTTAAGTGTATTATACCAATGTTTGTTTATAGTAGTGTCATTATACCAATGTATGATTATAGTAGTGTCATTATACAAATGTTTGTTTATGTAAGTGTATTATACCAATGTTTGATTACTTAAGTGTTATTATACCAATGATTGATTATTTAAGTGTATTATACCAATGTTTGTTTATAGTAGTGTCATTATACCAATGTTTGATTATAGTAGTTTATAATAGTGTCATTATACCAATGTATGATTATAGTAGTGTCATTATACCAATGTTTGTTTATAGTAGTGTAATTATACCAATGTTTGATTATAGTAGTGTCATTATACTAATGCTTGATTATAGTAGTGTCATTATACCAATGTTTGATTATAGTAGTGTCATTATACCAATGCTTGATTATTTAAGTGTATTATACCAATGTTTGATTATAGTAGTGTCATTATACCAATGTTTGATTATAGTAGTGTCATTATACCAATGTTTGATTAAAGTAGTGTCATTATACCAATGTTTGATTATTTAAGTGTATTATACCAATGTTTGATTACTTAAGTGTATTATACCAATGTTTGATTACTTAAGTGTATTATACGAATGATTGATTATTTAAGTGTATTATACCAATGTTTGTTTATAGTAGTGTCATTATACCAATGTTAGTTTATGTAAGTGTATTATACCAATGTTTGATTATAGTAGTGTCATTATACCACTGTTTGATTATTGTAGTGTCATTATACCAATATTTGTTTATAGGAGTGTCATTATACCAATGTTTGTTTATAGTAGTGTCATTATACCAATGTTTGATTATAGTAGTGTTATTATACCAATGTTTGATTATAGTAGTGTCATTATACCAATGTTTGATTATAGTAGTGTCATTATACCAATGTTTGTTTATAGTAGTGTCATTATACCAATGTTTGTTTATAGTAGTGAAATTATAACAATGTTTGTTTATAGTAGTGTCATTATACCAATGTTTGTTTATAGTAGTGTCATTATACCAATGTTTGATTATAGTAGTGTCATTATACCAATGTTTGATTATTTAAGTGTATTATACCAATGTTTGATTACTCAAGTGTATTATACCAATGTTTGATTATAGTAGTGTCATTATACCACTGTTTGATTATAGTAGTGTCATTATACCAATATTTGTTTATAGTAGTGTCATTATACCAATGTTTGTTTATAGTAGTGTCATTATACCAATGTTTGATTATTTAAGTGTATTATACCAATGTTTAATTATTTAAGTGTATTATACCAATGTTTGATTATAGTAGTGTCATTATACCAATGTTTGATTATAGTAGTGTTATTATACCAATGTATGTTTATAGTAGTGTCATTATACCAATGTTTGATTATAGTAGTGTCATTATACCAATGTTTGATTATAGTAGTGTCATTATACCAATGTTTGATTATAGTAGTGTCATTATACCAATGTTTGATTATAGTAGTGTCATTATACCAATGTTTGATTATTTAAGTGTATTATACCAATGTTTGATTATAGTAGTGTTATTATACCAATGTATGTTTATAGTAGTGTCATTATACCAATGTTTGATTATAGTAGTGTCATTATACCAATGTTTGATTATAGTAGTGTCATTATACCAATGTTTGATTATAGTAGTGTCATTATACCAATGTTTGATTATAGTAGTGTCATTATACCAATGTTTGATTATTTAAGTGTATTATACCAATGTTTGATTATAGTAGTGTTATTATACCAATGTATGTTTATAGTAGTGTCATTATACCAATGTTTGATTATAGTAGTGTCATTATACCAATGTTTGATTATAGTAGTGTCATTATACCAATGTTTGATTATAGTAGTGTCATTATACCAATGTTTGTTTATAGTAGTGTCATTATAACAATGTTTGTTTATTGTAGTGTCATTATACCAATGTTTGATTATAGTAGTGTCAATATACCAATGTTTGTTTATAGTAGTGTCATTATACCAATGTTTGATTATACCAATGTTTGATTATTTAAGTGTATTATACCAATGTTTGATTACTTAAGTGTATTATACCAATGTTTGATTATAGTAGTGTTATTATACCAATGTTTGTTTATAGTAGTGTCATTATACCAATGTTTGATTATAGTAGTGTCTTTATACCAATGTTTGATTATAGTAATGTCATTATACCAATGTTTGATTATAGTAGTGTCATTATACCAATGTTTCAAAACAATGTTTTCCCGTAGTGAATTTGAATAACGAAGACACAAACAATAGATTGTACGATTTATTGCCTGGCATATTTCGCTGCATCTCGTCAGGTACATACTGCAGAAATCACACAACTTACGTGAATTAACTAGATAAATCCTTCAAGTTGAAATATACACATACTCGCACAGTAATGTCACTTATCTACCACTTTAAATTTAAGCTGACTAACATGTCTTTCTGTTTGCACAATTCTGGCTTGCGTTGATAGATCATAATTGCTTCTGCAAATTTTAACAAGCGAGTATTTTGTGTGTTAAACAACACGCGAAAGGCAGTGTTTCTGTCCACCACATGGCCACTGTCGACGATGTGCCTACCAATTGAAGATGCCGGGAGCTTCCGGTGTGTCGGCCCCACGAGGCTAGCGTCTCTTGTGTGTTGTATCTTGTTGACCCATTGAGGTATGTGTTCTAACACCCGTTTGTTAAGCTGTCTCTCTGTTCTACCAATGTAAACGGCCTGGCATCTACATGTGAATTGGTAAATACAATTGTTTGTGGCGTACAGAGGAACAACGATTATGATCTATCAACGCAAGCCAGAATTGTGCAAACAGAAAGACATGTTAGTCAGCTTAAAATTACCATGGTAGATAAGTGACATTACTGTGCGAATATGTGTATATTTCAACTTGAAGGATTTATCTAGTTAATTCACATAAGTTGTGTGATTTCTGCAGTATGTACCTGACGAGATGCAGCGAAATATGCCAGGCAATAAATCGTACAATATATTGTTTGTGTCTTCGTTATTCAAATACCAATGTTTGTTTATAGTAGTGAAATTATAACAATGTTTGTTAATAGTAGTGTCATTATACCAATGTTTGATTACAGTAGTGTCATTATACCAATGTTTGTTTATAGTAGTGTCATTATACCAATGTTTGATTATAGTAGTGTCATTATACCAATGTTTGATTATTTAAGTGTATTATACCAATGTTTGATTATAGTAGTGTCATTATACCAATGTTTGATTATAGTAGTGTCATTATACCAATGTTTGATTATAGTAGTGTCATTATACCAATGTTTGTTTATAGTAGTGTCATTATACCAATGTTTGATTATAGTAGTGTCATTATACCAATGTTTGATTATAGTAGTGTCATTATATCAATGTTTGATTATAGTCATGTCATTATACCAATGTTTGATTATTTAAGTGTATTATACCAATGTTTGATTATAGTAGTGTTATTATACCAATGTTTATTTATAGTAGTGTCATTATACCAATGTTTGATTATAGTAGTGTCATTATACCAGTGTTTGATTATTTAAGTGTATTATACCAATGTGTGATTATAGTAGTGTCATTAAACCAATGTTTGATTATAGTAGTGTCATTATACCAATGTGTGATTATAGTAGTGTCATTATACCAATGTTTGATTATAGTAGTGTCATAATACCAATGTTTGATTATAATAGTGTCATTATACCAATGTTTGATTATAGTAGTGTCATTATACCAATGTTTGATTATAGTAGTGTCATTATACCAATGTTTGATTATTTAAGTGTATTATACCAATGTTTGATTATAGTAGTGTTATTATACCAATGTTTGTTTATAGTAGTGTCATTATACCAATGTTTGATTATAGTAGTGTCATTATACCAATGTTTGATTATAGTAGTGTCATTATACCAATGTTTGATTATAGTAGTGTCATTATACCAATGTTTGTTTATAGTAGTGTCATTATAACAATGTTTGTTTATTGTAGTGTCATTATACCAATGTTTGATTATAGTAGTGTCATTATACCAATGTTTATTTATAGTAGTGTCATTATACCAATGTTTGATAATAGTAGTGTCATTATACCAATGTTTGATTACTTAAGTGTATTATACCAATGTTTGATTATTTAAGTGTATTATAACAATGTTTGATTATTTAAGTGTATTATAACAATGTTTGATTACTTAAGTGTATTATAACAATGTTTGATTACTTAAGTGTATTATACCAATGTTTGATTATTTAAGTGTATTATACCAATGTTTGATTATTTAAGTGTATTATACCAATGTTTGATTATTTAAGTGTATTATAACAATGTTTGATTATTTAAGTGTATTATAACAATGTTTGATTATTTAAGTGTATTATAACAATGTTTGATTATTTAAGTGTATTATAACAATGTTTGATTATTTAAGTGTATTATAACAATGTTTGATTATTTAAGTGTATTATAACAATGTTTGATTATTTAAGTGTATTATAACAATGTTTGATTACTTAAGTGTATTATACCAATGTTTGATTATTTAAGTGTATTATACCAATGTTTGATTATTTAAGTGTATTATACCAATGTTTGATTATTTAAGTGTATTATACCAATGTTTGATTATTTCAGTGTATTATAACAATGTTTGATTATTTAAGTGTATTATACCAATGTTTGATTACTTAAGTGTATTATACCAATGTTTGATTATTTAAGTGTATTATAACAATGTTTGATTATTTAAGTGTATTATAACAATGTTTGATTACTTAACTCTTTCGCTACCGTGCGCCCATCTGTGGACAGAATGGATTTGCTGTAATGGCAGTCCGCCCTTTTCGTCCCACAAAATGATCAGTGGTTTATTTCACATATTTCTGCTCCGTTTCGGAATTTTAAGTTACAGTAAACTAACAAGTAGTACAGCCGAAAGATCTCTACGCCATCTTTGAGCGGTCAATCGTTTTCTAATTTTGGATTCTTGTGAATTTTTAGTTTTAAGGTAGTGTTAATTTGTTTGTTTTGGTTTTTCACAATGGAAACGCCCACCAGTTTGCGTCCACGTAGTATGACTAGAGATCAAGCTAGATTATTGTTTATAATAATATGTGAATGTGAATATTTAGAAAGTAGTTTTAGTTGTGTCTAAAGTTTTAGCACGTGGTGATAAAGAAAAACCAGTGAATGTTCGTCAACAGCTGAGTGTTTGACAATGAAGCACGAATGGCTGAAGTTTACGTCTGTCATTATTGCTATGGGACTTGATCCAAGACCATGTATCAAAGACTACCGGTGTACAAGTGCACATTTATATACTCCTTGGTATGTGGCACTGCCACTACGTTTCCCAGTAATCAATTAGAAAATTATAATATATTTATCACACCATGTTTCATGTATGTCAACCTGAGGGTACCCCAAAAAAAAAAAAATTTATCCTCTTGTTGACTCTGAAGAATATCCAGGAAGCATTTTACCCATTTGAAAATGTGTCCATTGATGATATGATTATTTGGTGGAAGGGCTAAACAAAGCTAAAAAAACCATGCATTGTTGTCTCTACCAAGTCTGTAGTTAGAACTGTTGAGAGCGGATTGCGAAAACCGCAAAGCAAGCTGAAGATGGTCTCCATGAAAATAACACGGCGATGAATGGCTGCGACAGAATGGACCAAATGGTTGGATATTATAATATCCATGATAGGAAAACCATTACGTGGTGGAAGAATATCTACTACTAGATCTTTGAAATTGCACAGATCAATGCTCACATCCTACATTCCATATGGCAAACAGAGAAAGGAGGGAAAAAAATTGTTATAGAAGGATTTCAAGTAAAGGAAAGTGCACATCGCGAAGTAGCTCAGAGTATTCCTGAAAGTTTGACACTCTGCCTGCCGAAGAATTTCAGTCTGTTGCAGGAAATTATGCCGAAAGATTTACATGAGCCAAGCATTTAATAGAATTTGTCGGTGTCAATAGAGACTGTGTTTTTGCAGCACTCGAACTAAACGACACATATCATATTTTGTTTGCTCCGGCTGCACTAATAGACCAGACTTGTGCGCCAAAGTTTGCGTTGCAGCCTATCACAAATAGACTGCCACATATAGTAAATAAAAACAAACAGACATGACAATTAAATGTAAATCTGCCAAGTGTTGTCCTAATTTTTGTCTGACAAAAAAAAAATACATGATTCAGAATCTGCGGCGAAATTTCTTTTCGGATGGTTGATTGGAAGCAATGGTGTTTATAGTTTAGAATAGTGTTGTTTGTTCAGTAAATTCAATTGGATTAGCAGTGATCAGGATATTGGATAACAACGCCCCCTCGGTAAGTACAATGTTTACATTATTTTTACCTCTTTTTAACAAATTATTTTAGAAGTTATATTATTATTTGTATTTTATTTACAACATACAGCAAAAATTCTCCTACCAACATATTCCTTGTGCTATCTCCTTTATTTTGATATATAATACAACATTTCTGCTACAATGTTAACCATTTTCATAACATTATTGCGACATACACCAATTTCCAGATTTCGGCCATTAGTTTTTTTCATTTGTGTGAAAAAGACATGGTTCAGAATATGCACCAAAACTTCCTTTTGGGTGATTTAAATGAGCAATACTGTTTATATTCTTGAAGACGAAGTGGTGTTTGTTTGATTATTCAGTAAATTAAACATGATTAGCAGTATAGGAGTGTAGAAAACACATTCTAAATGCAATGTTTACATTATTTTTACCTACTTTTGTCCAATTATTTTACAAATTATATTATTATTTTTATTTTATTTACAACCTAAAGCAAACATTCTCCTACCAACATATTCCTTGTGCAATCCCCTTTATTTTGATATATAATACAACATTTCTGCTACAATTGTAACCATTTTCATAACTTTACTGTGACAGACCCCACCTTCAAGATTTCAGCCATTATTTTTTGTCATTATTTGTGAAAAATACATGGTTCAGAATATGCACCAAAACTTCTTTTTGGGTTACTTTAATGCGCAATACTGTTTATATTCTTGAAGACAAGTGGTGTTTGTTTGATTATTCAGTAAATTAAACATGATTAGCAGTATAGGAGTGTAGAAAACACCTTATATGTGCAGTTTTTTAAATAATTTTTACCTCTTTAATTTCATTTGTTATTATTAAACCTCTCATTATTGTCATAATATTTGTAACCTATCAATTAATTATTAACACTGTCATGTTCCTTGTGCAATCCTCTTTAATTTGATATGTAATACAATAGGTCTTCTACCACCTTAACCATTTTAAAAGCATTATTGTAACACACCCCTAGTTCCAATTTTCTGCCATAAATGTCTGTTTGGTCACAGCCCAGTTTTTGTTTGGTAGTGAAAGAGTTAAGTGTATTATACCAATGTTTGATTATTTAAGTGTATTATACCAATGTTTGATTACTTAAGTGTATTATACCAATGTTTGATTACTTAAGTGTATTATACCAATGTTTGTTTATGTAAGTGTATTATAACAATGTTTGTTTATGTAAGTGTATTATACCAATGTTTGATTACTTAAGTGTATTATACCAATGTTTGTTTATGTAAGTGTATTATAACAATGTTTGTTTATGTAAGTGTATTATACCAATGTTTGTTTATGTAAGTGTATTATACCAATGTTTGATTACTTAAGTGTATTATACCAATGTTTGTTTATGTAAGTGTATTATAACAATGTTTGTTTATGTAAGTATTATACCAATGTTTGTTTACTTAAGTGTATTATACCAATGTTTGTTTATGTAAGTGTATTATAACAATGTTTGTTTATGTAAGTGTATTATACCAATGTTTATGTAAGTGTATTATACCAATGTTTGATTACTTAAGTGTTATTATACCAATGATTGATTATTTAAGTGTATTATACCAATGTTTGTTTATAGTAGTGTCATTATACCAATGTATGATTATAGTAGTGTCATTATACAAATGTTTGATTACATAAGTGTATTATACCAATGTTTGTTTATAGTAGTGTCATTATACCAATGTATGATTATAGTAGTGTCATTATACAAATGTTTGATTACATAAGTGTATTATACCAATGTTTGTTTATAGTAGTGTCATTATACCAATGTATGATTATAGTAGTGTCATTATACAAATGTTTGTTTATGTAAGTGTATTATAACAATGTTTGTTTATGTAAGTGTATTATACCAATGTTTGTTTATGTAAGTGTATTATACCAATGTTTGATTACTTAAGTGTATTATACCAATGTTTGTTTATAGTAGTGTCATTATACCAATGTATGATTATAGTAGTGTCATTATACAAATGTTTGTTTATGTAAGTGTATTATACCAATGTTTGATTACTTAAGTGTTATTATACCAATGATTGATTATTTAAGTGTATTATACCAATGTTTGTTTATAGTAGTGTCATTATACCAATGTTTGATTATAGTAGTTTATAATAGTGTCATTATACCAATGTATGATTATAGTAGTGTCATTATACCAATGTTTGTTTATAGTAGTGTAATTATACCAATGTTTGATTATAGTAGTGTCATTATACTAATGCTTGATTATAGTAGTGTCATTATACCAATGTTTGATTATAGTAGTGTCATTATACCAATGCTTGATTATTTAAGTGTATTATACCAATGTTTGATTATAGTAGTGTCATTATACCAATGTTTGATTATAGTAGTGTCATTATACCAATGTTTGATTAAAGTAGTGTCATTATACCAATGTTTGATTATTTAAGTGTATTATACCAATGTTTGATTACTTAAGTGTATTATACCAATGTTTGATTACTTAAGTGTATTATACGAATGATTGATTATTTAAGTGTATTATACCAATGTTTGTTTATAGTAGTGTCATTATACCAATGTTAGTTTATGTAAGTGTATTATACCAATGTTTAATTATAGTAGTGTCATTATACCACTGTTTGATTATTGTAGTGTCATTATACCAATATTTGTTTATAGGAGTGTCATTATACCAATGTTTGTTTATAGTAGTGTCATTATACCAATGTTTGATTATAGTAGTGTTATTATACCAATGTTTGATTATAGTAGTGTCATTATACCAATGTTTGATTATAGTAGTGTCATTATACCAATGTTTGTTTATAGTAGTGTCATTATACCAATGTTTGTTTATAGTAGTGAAATTATAACAATGTTTGTTTATAGTAGTGTCATTATACCAATGTTTGTTTATAGTAGTGTCATTATACCAATGTTTGATTATAGTAGTGTCATTATACCAATGTTTGATTATTTAAGTGTATTATACCAATGTTTGATTACTCAAGTGTATTATACCAATGTTTGATTATAGTAGTGTCATTATACCACTGTTTGATTATAGTAGTGTCATTATACCAATATTTGTTTATAGTAGTGTCATTATACCAATGTTTGTTTATAGTAGTGTCATTATACCAATGTTTGATTATTTAAGTGTATTATACCAATGTAGTTTGCCTTTGATTTCTGAGCGACCGGCTCACATACTCCGTAAGTTACAGACGCGGAGAGAACCGCTGCCAATTCTAGCGCAACATCACGTTACGAGATTACGGAGAAAGTTGTGTAACGTCTAGACCAGGGAGACCGGCCAGCTAACATTAGAACCAGGAAATGTCTTGGGTAGTGAAGTTGCCCGATGTGATACTCACCGCCTCACACCTGGAGTGTCGATGGGTCTATAAACATACGAGTCTCGCACCATATGCCCAATACATAACTTGGCATGTAGAAGTGTCCTTTACAACATCGCTACCACACAGAAGTGGGTTCCTGAGTCCCAGCACACCAAAAGGTAACTCAAGAGTACAGTGGTCTGATGCGTGAACAACAAAACGCAGAGAGAAACCTGGTGTGACAGGAACAGAAAACTGACAAGAAATATTTTCTGGGTAAAGCACACACTTCATGACTTAGAAAATATTAAAAACAAAGTTCAGACATGCTCAGTACAATCTGACACTGTTGCTAGACCAGGGAGCTAACACATCATAAAAACACTACATGCTCAACTGTGAGACTTTCATAAAAACACTACATGCTCAACTGTGAGACTCTACTGCAATGATGACCTGACAGCCACACACTTCTAGACAGCAGCTTGTGTCGGCTGTCTCGTGTCAGTCTGGTCGTTCATGCAGTCTTACTAGCATGGATGAGATATACGAAATACTGAATGTAAGCATCAACATCCCAACACTCAGGACATACCCACACATGCTCCGTCTCCATCTTCACAAGCCACCAAACAGTTCCCATACTGATTATACCATTACCAATTGGATGAACATGACATATCCTATCATGGAATAATCCACAGAAATCAACAATTAGCTTAAAGATGCTGATGTTGACAGCGATGTCCTGTAAAGGATAAGCGAACAAAAAAAAAAATGTTAGCTGGGTAGAACTGGGAAGTGCTGGATGGACTCAGACGGTGGCATGGAGGAATATCAGCAGCAGAGTAGATCCAGAATAACAAAGACCAAGATCTGTGGACTGACATGAATGCCCATGCCAGCTGGCATCCCAGGTCAGTTTGTACCAATCTGCCTGAATTTGGATTTGAACCACTGAGCACCTGGTCCACAAGCAAGTATTTGAATCAAGCAAGTATTTGAATCAATGAGCACCTGGTCCACAAGCAAGTATTTGAACCAACGAGCACCTGGTCGACAAGCATTTAGCCACCACCCTACCATGGCTCCCACTTCTGTGTGTTGGGGATGTGATTCGTGCCTGTTTGTATTTGTAAAGAAATATTTAATAGACATTTTACAAATTTAGAATAAACCTGTCTACACAAGGTTTGACTGAATGTGAACATCCACTCTGTGGGCTTTGACTGTTATACCCTTGTTTACTGACCTCGACAGTGATTTCCAACAGTCTTCCCTTGACAACCTTCCCCAGTGACTTCGTGTCTTCCTGCACCAGTAGAGTAACTCTCTGCTATCTTCCCTGGATGTGGTAGCCGTTTCTCATGCTCCCTCTCCAGAATCGAACCCTGAATCCCTGAAGTGTAAACACAACCATTTCCTGTTTGATGGTGTTGTGGGGTGATTGCCTCCCCCATCTCTTGCCGTGGTGACCTAGATTCCACCAGCTGGCCTTGTGTCTGTTGGGGAGGTCATGCCTTCCATAAATATGTGTGAAAACCTGGGTGACTGTGAGAGTCAGTGTGTTGATTGTGTGAAATGTTGCATGTCTTCCCACTGGATGAGTTGTGTGTCTTCCCACTGGATGAGTTGTGTGTCTTCCCACTGGATGAGTTGTGTGTCTTCCCACTGGATGAGTTGTGTGTCTTCCCACTGGATGAGTTGTGTGTCTTCCCACTGGATGAGGTTTGTGACTACTTGAAACTGTCAATGTTGTTCATGGCAGCCTAGCAGTGTTTTCACTGTTCTCTCTCTCCAACTGTTGTTGTATTTCCCTGTTGTGTTGTGTTTGTATTTAAGATTTCACTACTGAACGTAAATTTGCCTAGTATATTAGTCAAAAGTGCTAGGGCTGATTGCGATGTTCTGTAACAAACTAACGTACATGGAGTTGTTTGAGGGAGGAAGCTATGCCCAGTGTAGACAAGTCTAGTCCTGTATTTAGTTACAGTGTTGCAGTGATCCTGGATATTTGATTTCATGGGCCAGGTTTCACCCAAGGCTGTCCCCAACTGTGTGTTGGTGTTGGTGTGAAGCACACCCAGTCCATTTTTGATCAGACAGCTTGTAAAACAACTATTTGTTGCCAATATTTGTTGTCTGTCAGGTCTTAGTCAGATATGACTGAGCTACCGTATGACAGTAGACGGTACTACCTGGTTTCTGTTAGCGCCGAACGTTGGGCGGCGCTTACCAAACCCGACACCCCACATTGTGCCAACGGCTTCGGGCGGAAGAGCGCAATTGGGAGGGTACAAGCCTTACCCTGGTGCGAGGAAATGCAAGCTAAAGACAAAATTGTCATGGCAGGGCAGACCAGGCCCTAAGCCTTGGTTGGCGACTGGTCTAGGATCGAAGCTCCGACAGGCGGACAGTTAGAGCATTGCTTTGCTGATCCGGCAGCTTCTGCAGCTTGTCTTGTTCCAGATGTAGGGGTGTTACCTTTCCTCTGGAGTGAACTAGGCAGGCCGAGAGAGGGATCATGCTGCATGGGCAACACATGATCTCTATATTTTAGCCCAGGCTTTGTGCTATGGAGAGGCAATAACTCCATCCCTGGTCTTAACTGGTCTCGGAATCAAAGCGAGAGGCAACTGTTACGGGTTATAAGTCCTTGTCAGTTGGCGTAGACATGGGGCGCCACGCGTTGCCTCTGACGGTGGGAGACACCTATAGGTGTCACTGATCAGCTACCGCCCGCCTCAAGCTGGGCAGCCCCCAGCCAATTGGGTGCTGATCCGCCACAGCCTGTCTGCTTCAATGGGTGCTTGGGGCTAGGACAAAATCTGAATCGCAGGCTGTAAAACCAATGCACCAGGTACAAACAAAAATATAAATAGAAACCTCAAGCTACGGCTTGCAACCTGGAACGTGAGAACCATGTGTCCAGGATTTTCCACTGACTTGACCAATATTGACGATGTGAGAAAAACGGCTGTGATTGATGCCGAACTCAATCGTCTTAACATTGATATTGCTGGCCTGCAGGAGACTCGCCTCGCTGAGGAAGGGTCACTCAGGGAAAACAACTACACCTTTTTCTGGAAGGGTAAAGGGCAGGCAGAAAAAAGGCAACACGGTGTGGGCTTTGCAGTGAAGAATTCGCTACTGGGAATGATTGAAATTCCAGCAGGAGGAAATGAAAGACTATTATCCCTGCGCTTGGCAACCTCTTGTGGGTTTGCCACCATTATTACTGCATATGCACCGACACTCGATTCCTCTGATGATGTGAAGGATTTGTTCTATGAGGAGTTAGACTCTGTGATCAAGGCAGTTCCAAAATCCGACTACATTTATATGCTCGGTGATTTCAATGCTCGTGTGGGCAAGGACTCGAGTTCATGGCCAGTGTGCCTTGGAAAATACAACATCGGTCGCATGAATGAAAATGGGCAAAGGCTGCTGGAGCATTGCACCAGTAATGACCTATGTATTACAAACTCTTTTTTTAAAACAAAAGAGATGCATAAGGTCACATGGAAACATCCAAGATCCGGCCATTGGCACCAGCTGGACTTCATCATCACACGGAGACAACATCTGAACCATATATCATTGACTCGTAGTTACCACAGTGCTGACTGTGATACGGATCATTCTTTGGTTGTTGCAAGGGTTAGACTGAGACCAAAGAGAATCTACACAGCTAAACACAAATCTAGCCCCAGGATTAATATTATTAACACTCATGATCCTGAAAAGTGCTTTCAGTTTCAACAGCAACTTGAAGACGCTTTCACTGATACACCAGAAAATTGTACAGTAAATGATAAATGGAATAAACTTAAGGAAACTCTTTGTAAAACTGCCGTAAAGGTTTACGGCACTGTGGATCATAAGAGGCAGGACTGGTTTGCGGCCAACAGCGAGACTCTGCAGCCCTTGATTGATAAGAAGAAGAAAGCTCTCTTAAGAAACAAGGAAAGACCAACGCGTAACACTCTGAGTGAGCTAAGGCAAGCTAGGAAGGATGTGCAAAAGGCTGCCAGGCAGTGTGCAAATGATTATTGGATCAAGTTATGTGAGTCCATTCAAATCGCAAGTGATAAGGGAGACATAAGAAGCATGTATGAAGGAATAAAGAAAGCCTGTGGTCCAGTGATCAAAAGAAGTGCACCATTGAAAACCTTGACTGGAGAAGTCATCACTGATAAGAAACAGCAGATGGACAGATGGGTAGAGCACTATTTGGAGCTTTACTCAAGTGAGACCAAACTAGCGGATAATGCCCTCAACGCCATAGAGGCTCTACCAACTCTTGACCACCTGGACACACTTCCCACCATAACAGAAGTTAAGTGTGCTATAAATGAACTTGCATCTGGCAAGGCTCCAGGTAAGGATGGGATTCCAATAGAGGTTATCAGGAGTGGGCAAGACACACTCACTATACAGATCCACCAGCTAATAGAGCTATGCTGGCGTGAAGGACAAGTCCCACAGGATTTCAAAGATTCAAGCATCATAACACTGTACAAGAACAAGGGCGATCGGAGCGACTGCAACAACTATAGGGGTATCTCACTTCTGTGTATTGTTGGAAAAGTATTTGCCAGAATTGTTCTGCGCAGACTTCAAGTCCTAGGAGATCAAGTCTACCCCGAATCACAGTGTGGCTTTCGACAGAACCGGTCTACCACTGATATGATATTCTCATTGCGACAAATGCAAGAAAAATGCCGTGAACAGAATCAACCACTGTTTATTGCCTTCATCGACCTCACAAAGGCATTTGATTTGGTCAGTCGTGAGGGTCTGTTCAAGGCACTAAAGAAGATTGGCTGCCCACCAACTCTTCTGTCTATTGTGGAATCGTTCCACACAGGCATGAAGGGTATAATCAAGTTTGATGGTGCAACTTCTGAAGAATTTGAAATCAAGAGTGGAGTTAAGCAAGGTTGTGTACTAGCTCCCACCCTCTTTGGAATATACTTTTCACTTCTACTGAAATATGCATTTCGTGATCAGGATGGTGGTATTTACATTCACTCACGCTCAGATGGCGGCCTCTACAATGCTCAGAGATTGAAGGCTAAGACCAAAATTAGGAGGGTACTGATCAGAGAGTTGCTTTTTGCAGATGATGCTGCAGTTACGACCCACTCTGAGGAAGAATTGCAATGTCTACTATCTGCATTCTCCAATGCTTGTTCTGAATTTGGTTTAACAATTAGCAAAAAGAAGACACAGATTATGTCACAAGGTGCACATGGGGTACCATCAATCTTTATTGACGACGCCGAACTAGAGATAGTAGACCATTTTACATATCTAGGATCGGTGGTAAATAGCAAATTATACCTAGATCAGGAAATCAACATCCGGATTGGTAAGGCAGCAACAAAAATGAACAGGTTAAGAAAAAGAGTCTGGGAGAACAGGAAGCTTACTGCCAAAACAAAAGTCCTTGTCTACCAAGCCTGTGTCCTTAGTACTCTTCTCTATGGCAGTGAAACCTGGACAACTTACTCACACCAAGAGAACAATTTAAACAGCTTTCATATGCGGTGTCTGCGAAGAATTCTTGGTATTAAGTGGCAAGACAAAATCACAAATACTGAAGTATTGGAAAGATCAGGTTGTGTGACAGTTTATTCCATGCTCAGTCTTCGTAGACTTAGATGGATAGGACATCTTAGGCGGATGGATGATGGTAGAATACCAAAGGATATCTTTTTTGGTGAATTACAGATGGGTAAGAGATCTCAGGGTCGGCCTCTACTACGATACAAAGATGTGTGTAAGCGGGACATGATTGATACAGGCATTGATAATGCACATTGGGAGCAAGTCGCCGCTGAACGTGTTGCATGGAGGGCAAATATCAGAAATGGAATAAAGTCAAAGGAGAAAATTATTGCAGAAAAGTCACACACCAAGCGTTTGAGACGTAAGATGGTGCATGATGGTGGAAATGACCACGTGTTCACATGCACCCACTGTGAACGGACATTTACAGCGCAAATTGGCCTTATCAGTCACACTCGCTACCGCCATAGTTAAGAGTTATTATGCCTTTTTAAAGCACAAACTATCGTCTGTCAAGACGGCAAGGTGCCAATGTAATAATATACCAATGTTTAATTATTTAAGTGTATTATACCAATGTTTGATTATAGTAGTGTCATTATACCAATGTTTGATTATAGTAGTGTTATTATACCAATGTATGTTTATAGTAGTGTCATTATACCAATGTTTGATTATAGTAGTGTCATTATACCAATGTTTGATTATAGTAGTGTCATTATACCAATGTTTGATTATAGTAGTGTCATTATACCAATGTTTGATTATAGTAGTGTCATTATACCAATGTTTGATTATTTAAGTGTATTATACCAATGTTTGATTATAGTAGTGTTATTATACCAATGTATGTTTATAGTAGTGTCATTATACCAATGTTTGATTATAGTAGTGTCATTATACCAATGTTTGATTATAGTAGTGTCATTATACCAATGTTTGATTATAGTAGTGTCATTATACCAATGTTTGATTATAGTAGTGTCATTATACCAATGTTTGATTATTTAAGTGTATTATACCAATGTTTGATTATAGTAGTGTTATTATACCAATGTATGTTTATAGTAGTGTCATTATACCAATGTTTGATTATAGTAGTGTCATTATACCAATGTTTGATTATAGTAGTGTCATTATACCAATGTTTGATTATAGTAGTGTCATTATACCAATGTTTGTTTATAGTAGTGTCATTATAACAATGTTTGTTTATTGTAGTGTCATTATACCAATGTTTGATTATAGTAGTGTCAATATACCAATGTTTGTTTATAGTAGTGTCATTATACCAATGTTTGATTATACCAATGTTTGATTATTTAAGTGTATTATACCAATGTTTGATTACTTAAGTGTATTATACCAATGTTTGATTATAGTAGTGTTATTATACCAATGTTTGTTTATAGTAGTGTCATTATACCAATGTTTGATTATAGTAGTGTCTTTATACCAATGTTTGATTATAGTAATGTCATTATACCAATGTTTGATTATAGTAGTGTCATTATACCAATGTTTCAAAACAATGTTTTCCCGTAGTGAATTTGAATAACGAAGACACAAACAATAGATTGTACGATTTATTGCCTGGCATATTTCGCTGCATCTCGTCAGGTACATACTGCAGAAATCACACAACTTACGTGAATTAACTAGATAAATCCTTCAAGTTGAAATATACACATACTCGCACAGTAATGTCACTTATCTACCACTTTAAATTTAAGCTGACTAACATGTCTTTCTGTTTGCACAATTCTGGCTTGCGTTGATAGATCATAATTGCTTCTGCAAATTTTAACAAGCGAGTATTTTGTGTGTTAAACAACACGCGAAAGGCAGTGTTTCTGTCCACCACATGGCCACTGTCGACGATGTGCCTACCAATTGAAGATGCCGGGAGCTTCCGGTGTGTCGGCCCCACGAGGCTAGCGTCTCTTGTGTGTTGTATCTTGTTGACCCATTGAGGTATGTGTTCTAACACCCGTTTGTTAAGCTGTCTCTCTGTTCTACCAATGTAAACGGCCTGGCATCTACATGTGAATTGGTAAATACAATTGTTTGTGGCGTACAGAGGAACAACGATTATGATCTATCAACGCAAGCCAGAATTGTGCAAACAGAAAGACATGTTAGTCAGCTTAAAATTACCATGGTAGATAAGTGACATTACTGTGCGAATATGTGTATATTTCAACTTGAAGGATTTATCTAGTTAATTCACATAAGTTGTGTGATTTCTGCAGTATGTACCTGACGAGATGCAGCGAAATATGCCAGGCAATAAATCGTACAATATATTGTTTGTGTCTTCGTTATTCAAATACCAATGTTTGTTTATAGTAGTGAAATTATAACAATGTTTGTTAATAGTAGTGTCATTATACCAATGTTTGATTACAGTAGTGTCATTATACCAATGTTTGTTTATAGTAGTGTCATTATACCAATGTTTGATTATAGTAGTGTCATTATACCAATGTTTGATTATTTAAGTGTATTATACCAATGTTTGATTATAGTAGTGTCATTATACCAATGTTTGATTATAGTAGTGTCATTATACCAATGTTTGATTATAGTAGTGTCATTATACCAATGTTTGTTTATAGTAGTGTCATTATACCAATGTTTGATTATAGTAGTGTCATTATACCAATGTTTGATTATAGTAGTGTCATTATATCAATGTTTGATTATAGTCATGTCATTATACCAATGTTTGATTATTTAAGTGTATTATACCAATGTTTGATTATAGTAGTGTTATTATACCAATGTTTATTTATAGTAGTGTCATTATACCAATGTTTGATTATAGTAGTGTCATTATACCAATGTTTGATTATAGTAGTGTCATTATACCAATGTGTGATTATAGTAGTGTCATTATACCAATGTTTGATTATAGTAGTGTCATAATACCAATGTTTGATTATAATAGTGTCATTATACCAATGTTTGATTATAGTAGTGTCATTATACCAATGTTTGATTATAGTAGTGTCATTATACCAATGTTTGATTATTTAAGTGTATTATACCAATGTTTGATTATAGTAGTGTTATTATACCAATGTTTGTTTATAGTAGTGTCATTATACCAATGTTTGATTATAGTAGTGTCATTATACCAATGTTTGATTATAGTAGTGTCATTATACCAATGTTTGATTATAGTAGTGTCATTATACCAATGTTTGTTTATAGTAGTGTCATTATAACAATGTTTGTTTATTGTAGTGTCATTATACCAATGTTTGATTATAGTAGTGTCATTATACCAATGTTTGTTTATAGTAGTGTCATTATACCAATGTTTGATAATAGTAGTGTCATTATACCAATGTTTGATTATTTAAGTGTATTATACCAATGTTTGATTACTTAAGTGTATTATACCAATGTTTGATTACTTAAGTGTATTATACCAATATTTGATTACTTAAGTGTATTATACGAATGATTGATTATTTAAGTGTATTATACCAATAATTGTTTATAGTAGTGTCATTATACCAATGTTTGTTTATGTAAGTGTATTATACCAATGTTTAATTATAGTAGTGTCATTATACCACTGTTTGATTATAGTAGTGTCATTATACGAATATTTGTTTATAGTAGTGTCATTATACCAATGTTTGTTTATAGTAGTGTCATTATACCAATGTTTGATTATTTAAGTGTATTATACCAATGTTTAATTATTTAAGTGTATTATACCAATGTTTATTTATAGTAGTGTCATTATACCAATGTTTGATTATAGTAGTGTCATTATACCAATGTGTAATTATAGTAGTGTCATTATACCAATGTGTGATTATAGTAGTGTCATTATACCAATGTTTGATTACTTAAGTGTATTATACCAATGTTTGATTACTTAAGTGTATTATACCAATGTTTGATTACTTAAGTGTATTATACCAATGTTTGATTACTTAAGTGTATTATAACAATGTTTGATTATTTAAGTGTATTATAACAATGTTTGATTATTTAAGTGTATTATAACAATGTTTGATTATTTAAGTGTATTATAACAATGTTTGATTACTTAAGTGTATTATACCAATGTTTGATTACTTAAGTGTATTATACCAATGTTTGATTATTTAAGTGTATTATAACAATGTTTGATTATTTAAGTGTATTATAACAATGTTTGATTATTTAAGTGTATTATAACAATGTTTGATTACTTAAGTGTATTATACCAATGTTTGATTATTTAAGTGTATTATACCAATGTTTGATTATTTAAGTGTATTATACCAATGTTTGATTATTTAAGTGTATTATAACAATGTTTGATTATTTAAGTGTATTATAACAATGTTTGATTATTTAAGTGTATTATAACAATGTTTGATTATTTAAGTGTATTATAACAATGTTTGATTATTTAAGTGTATTATAACAATGTTTGATTATTTAAGTGTATTATAACAATGTTTGATTATTTAAGTGTATTATAACAATGTTTGATTACTTAAGTGTATTATACCAATGTTTGATTATTTAAGTGTATTATACCAATGTTTGATTATTTAAGTGTATTATACCAATGTTTGATTATTTAAGTGTATTATACCAATGTTTGATTATTTCAGTGTATTATAACAATGTTTGATTATTTAAGTGTATTATACCAATGTTTGATTACTTAAGTGTATTATACCAATGTTTGATTATTTAAGTGTATTATAACAATGTTTGATTACTTAAGTGTATTATAACAATGTTTGATTACTTAAGTGTATTATACCAATGTTTGATTATTTAAGTGTATTATACCAATGTTTGATTACTTAAGTGTATTATACCAATGTTTGATTACTTAAGTGTATTATACCAATGTTTGTTTATGTAAGTGTATTATAACAATGTTTGTTTATGTAAGTGTATTATACCAATGTTTGATTACTTAAGTGTATTATACCAATGTTTGTTTACGTAAGTGTATTATAACAATGTTTGTTTATGTAAGTGTATTATACCAATGTTTGTTTATGTAAGTGTATTATACCAATGTTTGATTACTTAAGTGTATTATACCAATGTTTGTTTATGTAAGTGTATTATAACAATGTTTGTTTATGTAAGTATTATACCAATGTTTGTTTACTTAAGTGTATTATACCAATGTTTGTTTATGTAAGTGTATTATAACAATGTTTGTTTATGTAAGTGTATTATACCAATGTTTATGTAAGTGTATTATACCAATGTTTGATTACTTAAGTGTTATTATACCAATGATTGATTATTTAAGTGTATTATACCAATGTTTGTTTATAGTAGTGTCATTATACCAATGTATGATTATAGTAGTGTCATTATACAAATGTTTGATTACATAAGTGTATTATACCAATGTTTGTTTATAGTAGTGTCATTATACCAATGTATGATTATAGTAGTGTCATTATACAAATGTTTGATTACATAAGTGTATTATACCAATGTTTGTTTATAGTAGTGTCATTATACCAATGTATGATTATAGTAGTGTCATTATACAAATGTTTGTTTATGTAAGTGTATTATAACAATGTTTGTTTATGTAAGTGTATTATACCAATGTTTGTTTATGTAAGTGTATTATACCAATGTTTGATTACTTAAGTGTATTATACCAATGTTTGTTTATAGTAGTGTCATTATACCAATGTATGATTATAGTAGTGTCATTATACAAATGTTTGTTTATGTAAGTGTATTATACCAATGTTTGATTACTTAAGTGTTATTATACCAATGATTGATTATTTAAGTGTATTATACCAATGTTTGTTTATAGTAGTGTCATTATACCAATGTTTGATTATAGTAGTTTATAATAGTGTCATTATACCAATGTATGATTATAGTAGTGTCATTATACCAATGTTTGTTTATAGTAGTGTAATTATACCAATGTTTGATTATAGTAGTGTCATTATACTAATGCTTGATTATAGTAGTGTCATTATACCAATGTTTGATTATAGTAGTGTCATTATACCAATGCTTGATTATTTAAGTGTATTATACCAATGTTTGATTATAGTAGTGTCATTATACCAATGTTTGATTATAGTAGTGTCATTATACCAATGTTTGATTATAGTAGTGTCATTATACCAATGTTTGATTATTTAAGTGTATTATACCAATGTTTGATTACTTAAGTGTATTATACCAATGTTTGATTACTTAAGTGTATTATACGAATGATTGATTATTTAAGTGTATTATACCAATGTTTGTTTATAGTAGTGTCATTATACCAATGTTAGTTTATGTAAGTGTATTATACCAATGTTTGATTATAGTAGTGTCATTATACCACTGTTTGATTATTGTAGTGTCATTATACCAATATTTGTTTATAGGAGTGTCATTATACCAATGTTTGTTTATAGTAGTGTCATTATACCAATGTTTGATTATAGTAGTGTTATTATACCAATGTTTGATTATAGTAGTGTCATTATACCAATGTTTGATTATAGTAGTGTCATTATACCAATGTTTGTTTATAGTAGTGTCATTATACCAATGTTTGTTTATAGTAGTGAAATTATAACAATGTTTGTTTATAGTAGTGTCATTATACCAATGTTTGTTTATAGTAGTGTCATTATACCAATGTTTGATTATAGTAGTGTCATTATACCAATGTTTGATTATTTAAGTGTATTATACCAATGTTTGATTACTCAAGTGTATTATACCAATGTTTGATTATAGTAGTGTCATTATACCACTGTTTGATTATAGTAGTGTCATTATACCAATATTTGTTTATAGTAGTGTCATTATACCAATGTTTGTTTATAGTAGTGTCATTATACCAATGTTTGATTATTTAAGTGTATTATACCAATGTTTAATTATTTAAGTGTATTATACCAATGTTTGATTATAGTAGTGTCATTATACCAATGTTTGATTATAGTAGTGTCATTATACCAATGTTTGATTATAGTAGTGTCATTATACCAATGTTTGATTATAGTAGTGTCATTATACCAATGTTTGATTATAGTAGTGTCATTATACCAATGTTTGATTATAGTAGTGTCATTATATCAATATTTGATTATATTCGTGTCATTATACCAATGTTTGATTATTTAAGTGTATTATACCAATGTTTGTTTATAGTAGTGTCATTATACCAATGTATGATTATAGTAGTGTCATTATACAAATGTTTGATTACATAAGTGTATTATACCAATGTTTGTTTATAGTAGTGTCATTATACCAATGTATGATTATAGTAGTGTCATTATACAAATGTTTGTTTATGTAAGTGTATTATAACAATGTTTGTTTATGTAAGTGTATTATACCAATGTTTGTTTATGTAAGTGTATTATACCAATGTTTGATTACTTAAGTGTATTATACCAATGTTTGTTTATAGTAGTGTCATTATACCAATGTATGATTATAGTAGTGTCATTATACAAATGTTTGTTTATGTAAGTGTATTATACCAATGTTTGATTACTTAAGTGTTATTATACCAATGATTGATTATTTAAGTGTATTATACCAATGTTTGTTTATAGTAGTGTCATTATACCAATGTTTGATTATAGTAGTTTATAATAGTGTCATTATACCACGGTATGATTATAGTAGTGTCATTATACCAATGTTTGTTTATAGTAGTGTAATTATACCAATGTTTGATTATAGTAGTGTCATTATACTAATGCTTGATTATAGTAGTGTCATTATACCAATGTTTGATTATAGTAGTGTCATTATACCAATGCTTGATTATTTAAGTGTATTATACCAATGTTTGATTATAGTAGTGTCATTATACCAATGTTTGATTATAGTAGTGTCATTATACCAATGTTTGATTATAGTAGTGTCATTATACCAATGTTTGATTATTTAAGTGTATTATACCAATGTTTGATTACTTAAGTGTATTATACCAATGTTTGATTACTTAAGTGTATTATACGAATGATTGATTATTTAAGTGTATTATACCAATGTTTGTTTATAGTAGTGTCATTATACCAATGTTAGTTTATGTAAGTGTATTATACCAATGTTTGATTATAGTAGTGTCATTATACCACTGTTTGATTATTGTAGTGTCATTATACCAATATTTGTTTATAGGAGTGTCATTATACCAATGTTTGTTTATAGTAGTGTCATTATACCAATGTTTGATTATAGTAGTGTTATTATACCAATGTTTGATTATAGTAGTGTAATTATACCAATGTTTGATTATAGTAGTGTCATTATACCAATGTTTGTTTATAGTAGTGTCATTATACCAATGTTTGTTTATAGTAGTGAAATTATAACAATGTTTGTTTATAGTAGTGTCATTATACCAATGTTTGTTTATAGTAGTGTCATTATACCAATGTTTGATTATAGTAGTGTCATTATACCAATGTTTGATTATTTAAGTGTATTATACCAATGTTTGATTACTCAAGTGTATTATACCAATGTTTGATTATAGTAGTGTCATTATACCACTGTTTGATTATAGTAGTGTCATTATACCAATATTTGTTTATAGTAGTGTCATTATACCAATGTTTGTTTATAGTAGTGTCATTATACCAATGTTTGATTATTTAAGTGTATTATACCAATGTTTAATTATTTAAGTGTATTATACCAATGTTTGATTATAGTAGTGTCATTATACCAATGTTTGATTATAGTAGTGTCATTATACCAATGTTTGATTATAGTAGTGTCATTATACCAATGTTTGATTATAGTAGTGTCATTATACCAATGTTTGATTATAGTAGTGTCATTAAACCAATGTTTGATTATAGTAGTGTCATTATATCAATATTTGATTATATTCGTGTCATTATACCAATGTTTGATTATTTAAGTGTATTATACCAATGTTTGTTTATAGTAGTGTCATTATACCAATGTATGATTATAGTAGTGTCATTATACAAATGTTTGATTACATAAGTGTATTATACCAATGTTTGTTTATAGTAGTGTCATTATACCAATGTATGATTATAGTAGTGTCATTATACAAATGTTTGTTTATGTAAGTGTATTATAACAATGTTTGTTTATGTAAGTGTATTATACCAATGTTTGTTTATGTAAGTGTATTATACCAATGTTTGATTACTTAAGTGTATTATACCAATGTTTGTTTATAGTAGTGTCATTATACCAATGTATGATTATAGTAGTGTCATTATACAAATGTTTGTTTATGTAAGTGTATTATACCAATGTTTGATTACTTAAGTGTTATTATACCAATGATTGATTATTTAAGTGTATTATACCAATGTTTGTTTATAGTAGTGTCATTATACCAATGTTTGATTATAGTAGTTTATAATAGTGTCATTATACCAATGTATGATTATAGTAGTGTCATTATACCAATGTTTGTTTATAGTAGTGTAATTATACCAATGTTTGATTATAGTAGTGTCATTATACTAATGCTTGATTATAGTAGTGTCATTATACCAATGTTTGATTATAGTAGTGTCATTATACCAATGCTTGATTATTTAAGTGTATTATACCAATGTTTGATTATAGTAGTGTCATTATACCAATGTTTGATTATAGTAGTGTCATTATACCAATGTTTGATTATAGTAGTGTCATTATACCAATGTTTGATTATTTAAGTGTATTATACCAATGTTTGATTACTTAAGTGTATTATACCAATGTTTGATTACTTAAGTGTATTATACGAATGATTGATTATTTAAGTGTATTATACCAATGTTTGTTTATAGTAGTGTCATTATACCAATGTTAGTTTATGTAAGTGTATTATACCAATGTTTGATTATAGTAGTGTCATTATACCACTGTTTGATTATTGTAGTGTCATTATACCAATATTTGTTTATAGGAGTGTCATTATACCAATGTTTGTTTATAGTAGTGTCATTATACCAATGCTTGATTATTTAAGTGTATTATACCAATGTTTGATTATAGTAGTGTCATTATACCAATGTTTGATTATAGTAGTGTCATTATACCAATGTTTGATTATAGTAGTGTCATTATACCAATGTTTGATTATTTAAGTGTATTATACCAATGTTTAATTACTTAAGTGTATTATACCAATGTTTGATTACTTAAGTGTATTATACGAATGATTGATTATTTAAGTGTATTATACCAATGTTTGTTTATAGTAGTGTCATTATACCAATGTTAGTTTATGTAAGTGTATTATACCAATGTTTGATTATAGTAGTGTCATTATACCACTGTTTGATTATTGTAGTGTCATTATACCAATATTTGTTTATAGGAGTGTCATTATACCAATGTTTGTTTATAGTAGTGTCATTATACCAATGTTTGATTATAGTAGTGTTATTATACCAATGTTTGATTATAGTAGTGTCATTATACCAATGTTTGATTATAGTAGTGTCATTATACCAATGTTTGTTTATAGTAGTGTCATTATACCAATGTTTGTTTATAGTAGTGAAATTATAACAATGTTTGTTTATAGTAGTGTCATTATACCAATGTTTGTTTATAGTAGTGTCATTATACCAATGTTTGATTATAGTAGTGTCATTATACCAATGTTTGATTATTTAAGTGTATTATACCAATGTTTGATTACTCAAGTGTATTATACCAATGTTTGATTATAGTAGTGTCATTATACCACTGTTTGATTATAGTAGTGTCATTATACCAATATTTGTTTATAGTAGTGTCATTATACCAATGTTTGTTTATAGTAGTGTCATTATACCAATGTTTGATTATTTAAGTGTATTATACCAATGTTTAATTATTTAAGTGTATTATACCAATGTTTGATTATAGTAGTGTCATTATACCAATGTTTGATTATAGTAGTGTCATTATACCAATGTTTGATTATAGTAGTGTCATTATACCAATGTTTGATTATAGTAGTGTCATTATACCAATGTTTGATTATAGTAGTGTCATTATACCAATGTTTGATTATAGTAGTGTCATTATATCAATATTTGATTATATTCGTGTCATTATACCAATGTTTGATTATTTAAGTGTATTATACCAATGTTTGTTTATAGTAGTGTCATTATACCAATGTATGATTATAGTAGTGTCATTATACAAATGTTTGATTACATAAGTGTATTATACCAATGTTTGTTTATAGTAGTGTCATTATACCAATGTATGATTATAGTAGTGTCATTATACAAATGTTTGTTTTTGTTTATGTAAGTGTATTATAACAATGTTTGTTTATGTAAGTGTATTATACCAATGTTTGTTTATGTAAGTGTATTATACCAATGTTTGATTACTTAAGTGTATTATACCAATGTTTGTTTATAGTAGTGTCATTTTACCAATGTATGATTATAGTAGTGTCATTATACAAATGTTTGTTTATGTAAGTGTATTATACCAATGTTTGATTACTTAAGTGTTATTATACCAATGATTGATTATTTAAGTGTATTATACCAATGTTTGTTTATAGTAGTGTCATTATACCAATGTTTGTTTATAGTAGTGTCATTATACCAATGTTTGATTACTTAAGTGTATTATACCAATGTTTGATTACTTAAGTGTATTATAACAATATTTGATTATTTAAGTGTATTATAACAATGTTTGATTACTTAAGTGTATTATACCAATGTTTGATTACTTAAGTGTATTATACCAATGTTTGATTATTTAAGTGTATTATAACAATGTTTGATTATTTAAGTGTATTATAACAATGTTTGATTATTTAAGTGTATTATAACAATGTTTGATTACTTAAGTGTATTATACCAATGTTTGATTATTTAAGTGTATTATACCAATGTTTGATTATTTAAGTGTATTATACCAATGTTTGATTATTTAAGTGTATTATAACAATGTTTGATTATTTAAGTGTATTATAACAATGTTTGATTATTTAAGTGTATTATAACAATGTTTGATTATTTAAGTGTATTATAACAATGTTTGATTATTTAAGTGTATTATAACAATGTTTGATTATTTAAGTGTATTATAACAATGTTTGATTATTTAAGTGTATTATAACAATGTTTGATTACTTAAGTGTATTATACCAATGTTTGATTATTTAAGTGTATTATACCAATGTTTGATTATTTAAGTGTATTATACCAATGTTTGATTATTTAAGTGTATTATACCAATGTTTGATTATTTAAGTGTATTATAACAATGTTTGTTTATGTAAGTGTATTATACCAATGTTTGTTTATGTAAGTGTATTATACCAATGTTTGATTACTTAAGTGTATTATACCAATGTTTGTTTATGTAAGTGTATTATAACAATGTTTGTTTATGTAAGTGTATTATACCAATGTTTGTTTACTTAAGTGTATTATACCAATGTTTGTTTATGTAAGTGTATTATAACAATGTTTGTTTATGTAAGTGTATTATACCAATGTTTGTTTATGTAAGTGTATTATACCAATGTTTAATTATTTAAGTGTATTATACCAATGTTTGATTATAGTAGTGTCATTATACCAATGTTTGATTATAGTAGTGTCATTATACCAATGTTTGATTATAGTAGTGTCATTATACAAATGTTTGATTATAGTAGTGTCATACCAATGTTTGATTATAGTAGTGTCATTATACCAATGTTTGTTTATAGTAGTGTCATTATACCAATGTTTGATTATAGTAGTATCATTATATCAATGTTTGATTACATTAGTGTCATTATACCAATGTTTGATTATAGTAGTGTCATTATATCAATGTTTGATTATAGTAGTGTCATTATACCAATGTTTGTTTATAGTAGTGTCATTATACCAATGTTTGTTTATAGCAGTGTTATTATACCAATGTTTGATTATTTAAGTGTATTATACCAATGTTTGATTTTAGTAGTGTCATTATACCAATGTTTATTTATAGTAGTGTCATTATACCAATGTTTGATTATAGTAGTGTGATTATACCAATGTTTGATTATTTAAGTGTATTATACCAATGTTTGATTATAGTAGTGTCATTATACCTATGTTTGATTATAGTAGTGTCATTATACCAATGTGTGATTTTAGTAGTGTCATTATACCAATGTTTGATTATAGTAGTGTCATTATACCAATGTTTGATTATAGTAGTGTCATTATACCAATGTTTGATTATAGTAGTGTCATTATACCAATGTTTGATTATAGTAGTGTTATTATACCAATGTTTTATTATAGTAGTGTTATTATACCAATGTTTGATTATAGTAGTGTCATTATACCTATGTTTGATTATAGTAGTGTCATTATACCAATGTTTGATTATAGTAGTGTTATTATACCAGTGTTTTATTATTTAAGCGTATTATACCAATGTTTGATTATAGTAGGGAAATTATACCAATGTTTGATTATAGTAGTGTTATTATACCAATGTTTGATTATAGTAGTGTCATTATACCAATGTTTGATTACTTAAGTGTATTATACCAATGTTTGATTATAGTAGTGTCATTATACCAATGTTTGTTTATAGTAGTGTCATTATACCAATGTTTGTTTATAGTAGTGTCATTATACCAATGTTTGATTATAGTAGTTTCATTATACCAATGTTTGATTATAGTAGTGTCATTATACCAATGTTTGATTATAGTAGTGTCATTATACCAATGTTTGATTACATAAGTGTATTATACCAATGTTTGATTACTTAAGTGTATTATACCAATGTTTGATTATAGTAGTGTTATTATACCAATGTTTGTTTATAGTAGTGTCATTATACCAATGTTTGATTATAGTAGTGTCTTTATACCAATGTTTGATTATAGTAATGTCATTATACCAATGTTTGATTATAGTAGTGTCATTATACCAATGTTTCAAAACAATGTTTTCCCGTAGTGAATTTGAATAACGAAGACACAAACAATAGATTGTACGATTTATTGCCTGGCATATTTCGCTGCATCTCGTCAGGTACATACTGCAGAAATCACACAACTTACGTGAATTAACTAGATAAATCCTTCAAGTTGAAATATACACATACTCGCACAGTAATGTCACTTATCTACCACTTTAAATTTAAGCTGACTAACATGTCTTTCTGTTTGCACAATTCTGGCTTGCGTTGATAGATCATAATTGCTTCTGCAAATTTTAACAAGCGAGTATTTTGTGTGTTAAACAACACGCGAAAGGCAGTGTTTCTGTCCACCACATGGCCACTGTCGACGATGTGCCTACCAATTGAAGATGCCGGGAGCTTCCGGTGTGTCGGCCCCACGAGGCTAGCGTCTCTTGTGTGTTGTATCTTGTTGACCCATTGAGGTATGTGTTCTAACACCCGTTTGTTAAGCTGTCTCTCTGTTCTACCAATGTAAACGGCCTGGCATCTACATGTGAATTGGTAAATACAATTGTTTGTGGCGTACAGAGGAACAACGATTATGATCTATCAACGCAAGCCAGAATTGTGCAAACAGAAAGACATGTTAGTCAGCTTAAAATTACCATGGTAGGTAAGTGACATTACTGTGCGAATATGTGTATATTTCAACTTGAAGGATTTATCTAGTTAATTCACATAAGTTGTGTGATTTCTGCAGTATGTACCTGACGAGATGCAGCGAAATATGCCAGGCAATAAATCGTACAATATATTGTTTGTGTCTTCGTTATTCAAATACCAATGTCTGTTTATAGTAGTGAAATTATAACAATGTTTGTTTATAGTAGTGTCATTATACCAATGTTTGATTACAGTAGTGTCATTATACCAATGTTTGTTTATAGTAGTGTCATTATACCAATGTTTGATTATAGTAGTGTCATTATACCAATGTTTGATTATTTAAGTGTATTATACCAATGTTTGATTACTCAAGTGTATTATACCAATGTTTGATTATAGAAGTGTCATTATACCACTGTTTGATTATAGTAGTGTCATTATACCAATATTTGTTTATAGTAGTGTCATTATACCAATGTTTGTTTATAGTAGTGTCATTATACCAATGTTTTATTATTTAAGTGTATTATACCAATGTTTGATTATAGTAGTGTCATTATACCAATGTTTGATTATAGTAGTGTCATTATACCAATGTTTGATTATAGTAGTGTCATTATACCAATGTTTGATTATAGTAGTGTCATTATACCAATGTTTGTTTATAGTAGTGTCATTATACCAATGTTTGATTATAGTAGTGTCATTATACCAATGTTTGATTATAGTAGTGTCATTATATCAATGTTTGATTATAGTCATGTCATTATACCAATGTTTGATTATTTAAGTGTATTATACCAATGTTTGATTATAGTAGTGTTATTATACCAATGTTTATTTATAGTAGTGTCATTATACCAATGGTTGATTATAGTAGTGTCATTATACCAGTGTTTGATTATTTAAGTGTATTATACCAATGTTTGATTATAGTAGTGTCATTAAACCAATGTTTGATTATAGTAGTGTCATTATACCAATGTGTGATTATAGTAGTGTCATTATACCAATGTTTGATTATAGTAATGTCATTATACCAATGTTTGATTATAGTAGTGTCATTATACCAATGTTTGATTATAGTAGTGTCATTATACCAATGTTTGATTATTTAAGTGTATTATACCAATGTTTGATTATAGTAGTGTTATTATACCAATGTTTGTTTATAGTAGTGTCATTATACCAATGTTTGATTATAGTAGTGTCATTATACCAATGTTTGATTATAGTAGTGTCATTATACCAATGTTTGATTATAGTAGTGTCATTATACCAATGTTTGTTTATAGTAGTGTGATTATAACAATGTTTGTTTATTGTAGTGTCATTATACCAATGTTTGATTATAGTAGTGTCATTATACCAATGTTTGTTTATAGTAGTGTCATTATACCAATGTTTGATAATAGTAGTGTCATTATACCAATGTTTGATTATTTAAGTGTATTATACCAATGTTTGATTACTTAAGTGTATTATACCAATATTTGATTACTTAAGTGTATTATACGAATGATTGATTATTTAAGTGTATTATACCAATAATTGTTTATAGTAGTGTCATTATACCAATGTTTGTTTATGTAAGTGTATTATACCAATGTTTAATTATAGTAGTGTCATTATACCACTGTTTGATTATAGTAGTGTCATTATACGCATATTTGTTTATAGTAGTGTCATTATACCAATGTTTGTTTATAGTAGTGTCATTATACCAATGTTTGATTATTTAAGTGTATTATAAAAATGTTTAATTATTTAAGTGTATTATACCAATGTTTGATTATAGTAGTGTCATTATACCAATGTTTGATTACATTAGTGTCATTATACCAATGTTTGATTATAGTAGTCTTATTATATCAATGTTTGATTATATTAGTGTCATTATACGAATGTTTGTTTATAGTAGTGTCATTATACCAATGTTTGATTATTTAAGTGTATCACACCAATGTTTGATTATTGTAGTGTTATTATACCAATGTTTATTTATAGTAGTGTCATTATTCCAATGTTTGATTATAGTAGTGTCATTATACCAGTGTTTGATTATTTAAGTGTATTATACCAATGTTTGATTATAGTAGTGTCATTAAACCAATGTTTGATTATAGTAGTGTCATTATACCAATGTGTGATTATAGTAGTGTCATTATACCAATGTTTGATTATTGTAGTGTCATTATACCAATGTTTGATTATAGTACTGTCATTATACCAATGTTTGATTATTTAAGTGTATTATACCAATGTTTGATTATAGTAGTGTTATTATACCAATATTTGTTTATAGTAGTGTCATTATACCAATGTTTGATTATAGTAGTGTCATTATACCAATGTTTGATTATAGTAGTGTCATTATACCAATGTTTGATTATAGTAGTGTCATTATACCAATGTTTGTTTATAGTAGTGTCATTATAACAATGTTTGTTTATTGTAGTGTCATTATACCAATGTTTGATTATAGTAGTGTCATTATACCAATGTTTGTTTATAGTAGTGTCATTATACCAATGTTTCATTATAGTAGTGTCATTATACCAATGTTTGATTACTTAAGTGTATTATACCAATGTTTTATTACTTAAGTGTATTATACCAATGTTTGATTACTTAAGTGTATTATACGAATGATTGATTATTTAAGTGTATTATACCAATGTTTGTTTATAGTAGTGTCATTATACCAATGTTTGTTTATGTAAGTGTATTATACCAATGTTTGATTATAGTAGTGTCATTATACCACTGTTTGATTATAGTAGTGTCATTATACCAATATTTGTTATAGTAGTGTCATTATACCAATGTTTGTTTATAGTAGTGTCATTATACCAATGTTTGATTATAGTAGTGTCATTATATCTATGTTTGATTACATTAGTGTCATTATACCAATGTTTGATTATAGTAGTGTCATTATATCAATGTTTGATTATAGTAGTGTCATTATACCAATGTTTGTTTATAGTAGTGTCATTATACCAATGTTTGTTTATAGTAGTGTTATTATACCAATGTTTGATTATTTAAGTGTATTATACTTTGATTATCTGTTTGATTATAGTAGTGTCATTATACCAATGTTTATTTATAGTAGTGTCATTATACCAATGTTTGATTATAGTAGTGTCATTATACCAATGTTTGATTATTTAAGTGTATTATACCAATGTTTGATTATAGTAGTGTCATTATACCTATGTTTGATTATAGTAGTGTCATTATACCAATGTGTGATTATAGTAGTTTCATTATACCAATGTGTGATTATAGTAGTGTCATTATACCAATGTTTGATTATAGCAGTGTCATTATACCAATGTTTGATTATAGTAGTGTCATTATACCAATGTTTGATTATAGTAGTGTCATTATACCAATGTTTGATTATAGTAGTGTCATTATACCAATGTTTGATTATAGTAGTGTTATTATACCAATGTTTGATTATAGTAGTGTTATTATACCAATGTTTGATTATAGTAGTGTCATTATACAAATGTTTGATTATAGTAGTGTCATTATACCTATGTTTGATTATAGTAGTGTCATTATACCAATGTGTGATTATAGTAGTGTCATTATACCAATGTGTGATTATAGTAGTGTCATTATACCAATGTTTGATTATAGTAGTGTCATTATACCAATGTTTGATTATAGTAGTGTCATTATACCAATGTTTGATTATAGTAGTGTCATTATACCAATGTTTGATTATAGTAGTGTCATTATACCAATGTTTGATTATAGTAGTGTTATTATACCAATGTTTGATTATAGTAGTGTCATTATATCAATGTTTGATTACATTAGTGTCATTATACCAATGTTTGATTATAGTAGTGTCATTATATCAATGTTTGATTATAGTAGTGTCATTATACCAATGTTTGTTTATAGTAGTGTCATTATACCAATGTTTGTTTATAGTAGTAGTATTATACCAATGTTTGATTATTTAAGTGTATTATACCAATGTTTGATTATAGTAGTGTCATTATACCAATGTTTATTTATAGTAGTGTCATTATAATAATGTTTTATTATAGTAGTGTCATTATACCAATGTTTGATTATTTAAGTGTATTATACCAATGTTTGATTATAGTAGTGTCATTATACCTATGTTTGATTATAGTAGTGTCATTATACCAATGTGTGATTATAGTAGTGTCATTATACCAATGTTTGATTATAGTAGTGTCATTATACCAATGTTTGATTATAGTAGTGTCATTATACCAATGTTTGATTATATAAGTGTATTATACCAATGATTGATTACTTAAGTGTATTATACCAATGTTTGATTACTTAAGTGTATTATACCAATGTTTGATTACTTAAGTGTATTATAACAATGTTTGATTACATAAGTGTATTATACCAATGTTTGTTTATAGTAGTGTCATTATACCAATGTTTGTTTATAGTAGTGTCATTATACCAATGTTTGATTACTTAAGTGTATTATACCAATGTTTGATTACTTAAGTGTATTATACGAATGATTGATTATTTAAGTGTATTATACCAATGTTTGTTTATAGTAGTGTCATTATACCAATGTTTGTTTATGTAAGTGTATTATACCAATGTTTGATTATAGTAGTGTCATTATACCACTGTTTGATTATAGTAGTGTCATTATACCAATATTTGTTATAGTAGTGTCATTATACCAATGTTTGTTTATAGTAGTGTCATTATACCAATGTTTGATTATAGTAGTGTCATTATATCTATGTTTGATTACATTAGTGTCATTATACCAATGTTTGATTATAGTAGTGTCATTATATCAATGTTTGATTATAGTAGTGTCATTATACCAATGTTTGTTTATAGTAGTGTTATTATACCAATGTTTGATTATTTAAGTGTATTATACTTTGATTATCTGTTTGATTATAGTAGTGTCATTATACCAATGTTTATTTATAGTAGTGTCATTATACCAATGTTTGATTATAGTAGTGTCATTATACCAATGTTTGATTATTTAAGTGTATTATACCAATGTTTGATTATAGTAGTGTCATTATACCTATGTTTGATTATAGTAGTGTCATTATACCAATGTGTGATTATAGTAGTTTCATTATACCAATGTGTGATTATAGTAGTGTCATTATACCAATGTTTGATTATAGTAGTGTCATTATACCAATGTTTGATTATAGTAGTGTCATTATACCAATGTTTGATTATAGTAGTGTCATTATACCAATGTTTGATTATAGTAGTGTTATTATACCAATGTTTGATTATAGTAGTGTTATTATACCAATGTTTGATTATAGTAGTGTTATTATACCAATGTTTGATTATAGTAGTGTCATTATACAAATGTTTGATTATAGTAGTGTCATTATACCAATGTTTGATTATAGTAGTGTCATTATACCAATGTGTGATTATAGTAGTGTCATTATACCAATGTGTGATTATAGTAGTGTCATTACACCAATGTTTGATTATAGTAGTGTCATTATACCAATGTTTGATTATAGTAGTGTCATTATACCAATGTTTGATTATAGTAGTGTCATTATACCAATGTTTGATTATAGTAGTGTCATTATACCAATGTTTGATTATAGTAGTGTTATTATACCAATGTTTGATTATAGTAGTGTCATTATATCAATGTTTGATTACATTAGTGTCATTATACCAATGTTTGATTATAGTAGTGTCATTATATCAATGTTTGATTATAGTAGTGTCATTATACCAATGTTTGTTTATAGTAGTGTCATTATACCAATGTTTGTTTATAGTAGTAGTATTATACCAATGTTTGATTATTTAAGTGTATTATACAAATGTTTGATTATAGTAGTGTCATTATACCAATGTTTATTTATAGTAGTGTCATTATACCAATGTTTGATTATAGTAGTGTCATTATACCAATGTTTGATTATTTAAGTGTATTATACCAATGTTTGATTATAGTAGTGTCATTATACCTATGTTTGATTATAGTAGTGTCATTATACCAATGTGTGATTATAGTAGTGTCATTATACCAATGTTTGATTATAGTAGTGTCATTATACCAATGTTTGATTATAGTAGTGTCATTATACCAATGTTTGATTATATAAGTGTATTATACCAATGATTGATTACTTAAGTGTATTATACCAATGTTTGATTACTTAAGTGTATTATACCAATGTTTGATTACTTAAGTGTATTATAACAATGTTTGATTACTTAAGTGTATTATACCAATGTTTGATTACTTAAGTGTATTATACCAATGTTTGTTTATAGTAGTGTCATTATACCAATGTTTGTTTATAGTAGTGTCATTATACCAATGTTTGATTACTTAAGTGTATTATACCAATGTTTGATTACTTAAGTGTATTATACGAATGATTGATTATTTAAGTGTATTATACCAATGTTTGTTTATAGTAGTGTCATTATACCAATGTTTGTTTATGTAAGTGTATTATACCAATGTTTGATTATAGTAGTGTCATTATACCAATGTTTGATTATAGTAGTGTCATTATACCAATGTGTGATTATAGTAGTTTCATTATACCAATGTGTGATTATAGTAGTGTCATTATACCAATGTTTGATTATAGCAGTGTCATTATACCAATGTTTGATTATAGTAGTGTCATTATACCAATGTTTGATTATAGTAGTGTCATTATACCAATGTTTGATTATAGTAGTGTCATTATACCAATGTTTGATTATAGTAGTGTTATTATACCAATGTTTGATTATAGTAGTGTTATTATACCAATGTTTGATTATAGTAGTGTCATTATACAAATGTTTGATTATAGTAGTGTCATTATACCTATGTTTGATTATAGTAGTGTCATTATACCAATGTGTGATTATAGTAGTGTCATTATACCAATGTGTGATTATAGTAGTGTCATTATACCAATGTTTGATTATAGTAGTGTCATTATACCAATGTTTGATTATAGTAGTGTCATTATACCAATGTTTGATTATAGTAGTGTCATTATACCAATGTTTGATTATAGTAGTGTCATTATACCAATGTTTGATTATAGTAGTGTTATTATACCAATGTTTGATTATAGTAGTGTCATTATATCAATGTTTGATTACATTAGTGTCATTATACCAATGTTTGATTATAGTAGTGTCATTATATCAATGTTTGATTATAGTAGTGTCATTATACCAATGTTTGTTTATAGTAGTGTCATTATACCAATGTTTGTTTATAGTAGTAGTATTATACCAATGTTTGATTATTTAAGTGTATTATACCAATGTTTGATTATAGTAGTGTCATTATACCAATGTTTATTTATAGTAGTGTCATTATAATAATGTTTTATTATAGTAGTGTCATTATACCAATGTTTGATTATTTAAGTGTATTATACCAATGTTTGATTATAGTAGTGTCATTATACCTATGTTTGATTATAGTAGTGTCATTATACCAATGTGTGATTATAGTAGTGTCATTATACCAATGTTTGATTATAGTAGTGTCATTATACCAATGTTTGATTATAGTAGTGTCATTATACCAATGTTTGATTATATAAGTGTATTATACCAATGATTGATTACTTAAGTGTATTATACCAATGTTTGATTACTTAAGTGTATTATACCAATGTTTGATTACTTAAGTGTATTATAACAATGTTTGATTACATAAGTGTATTATACCAATGTTTGTTTATAGTAGTGTCATTATACCAATGTTTGTTTATAGTAGTGTCATTATACCAATGTTTGATTACTTAAGTGTATTATACCAATGTTTGATTACTTAAGTGTATTATACGAATGATTGATTATTTAAGTGTATTATACCAATGTTTGTTTATAGTAGTGTCATTATACCAATGTTTGTTTATGTAAGTGTATTATACCAATGTTTGATTATAGTAGTGTCATTATACCACTGTTTGATTATAGTAGTGTCATTATACCAATATTTGTTATAGTAGTGTCATTATACCAATGTTTGTTTATAGTAGTGTCATTATACCAATGTTTGATTATAGTAGTGTCATTATATCTATGTTTGATTACATTAGTGTCATTATACCAATGTTTGATTATAGTAGTGTCATTATATCAATGTTTGATTATAGTAGTGTCATTATACCAATGTTTGTTTATAGTAGTGTTATTATACCAATGTTTGATTATTTAAGTGTATTATACTTTGATTATCTGTTTGATTATAGTAGTGTCATTATACCAATGTTTATTTATAGTAGTGTCATTATACCAATGTTTGATTATAGTAGTGTCATTATACCAATGTTTGATTATTTAAGTGTATTATACCAATGTTTGATTATAGTAGTGTCATTATACCTATGTTTGATTATAGTAGTGTCATTATACCAATGTGTGATTATAGTAGTTTCATTATACCAATGTGTGATTATAGTAGTGTCATTATACCAATGTTTGATTATAGTAGTGTCATTATACCAATGTTTGATTATAGTAGTGTCATTATACCAATGTTTGATTATAGTAGTGTCATTATACCAATGTTTGATTATAGTAGTGTTATTATACCAATGTTTGATTATAGTAGTGTTATTATACCAATGTTTGATTATAGTAGTGTTATTATACCAATGTTTGATTATAGTAGTGTCATTATACAAATGTTTGATTATAGTAGTGTCATTATACCAATGTTTGATTATAGTAGTGTCATTATACCAATGTGTGATTATAGTAGTGTCATTATACCAATGTGTGATTATAGTAGTGTCATTACACCAATGTTTGATTATAGTAGTGTCATTATACCAATGTTTGATTATAGTAGTGTCATTATACCAATGTTTGATTATAGTAGTGTCATTATACCAATGTTTGATTATAGTAGTGTCATTATACCAATGTTTGATTATAGTAGTGTTATTATACCAATGTTTGATTATAGTAGTGTCATTATATCAATGTTTGATTACATTAGTGTCATTATACCAATGTTTGATTATAGTAGTGTCATTATATCAATGTTTGATTATAGTAGTGTCATTATACCAATGTTTGTTTATAGTAGTGTCATTATACCAATGTTTGTTTATAGTAGTAGTATTATACCAATGTTTGATTATTTAAGTGTATTATACAAATGTTTGATTATAGTAGTGTCATTATACCAATGTTTATTTATAGTAGTGTCATTATACCAATGTTTGATTATAGTAGTGTCATTATACCAATGTTTGATTATTTAAGTGTATTATACCAATGTTTGATTATAGTAGTGTCATTATACCTATGTTTGATTATAGTAGTGTCATTATACCAATGTGTGATTATAGTAGTGTCATTATACCAATGTTTGATTATAGTAGTGTCATTATACCAATGTTTGATTATAGTAGTGTCATTATACCAATGTTTGATTATATAAGTGTATTATACCAATGATTGATTACTTAAGTGTATTATACCAATGTTTGATTACTTAAGTGTATTATACCAATGTTTGATTACTTAAGTGTATTATAACAATGTTTGATTACTTAAGTGTATTATACCAATGTTTGATTACTTAAGTGTATTATACCAATGTTTGTTTATAGTAGTGTCATTATACCAATGTTTGTTTATAGTAGTGTCATTATACCAATGTTTGATTACTTAAGTGTATTATACCAATGTTTGATTACTTAAGTGTATTATACGAATGATTGATTATTTAAGTGTATTATACCAATGTTTGTTTATAGTAGTGTCATTATACCAATGTTTGTTTATGTAAGTGTATTATACCAATGTTTGATTATAGTAGTGTCATTATACCAATGTTTGATTATAGTAGTGTCATTATACCAATGTGTGATTATAATAGTGTCATTATACCAATGTGTGATTATAGTAGTGTCATTACACCAATGTTTGATTATAGTAGTGTCATTATACCAATGTTTGATTATAGTAGTGTCATTATACCAATGTTTGATTATAGTAGTGTCATTATACCAATGTTTGATTATAGTAGTGTCATTATACCAATGTTTGATTATAGTAGTGTTATTATACCAATGTTTGATTATAGTAGTGTCATTATATCAATGTTTGATTACATTAGTGTCATTATACCAATGTTTGATTATAGTAGTGTCATTATATCAATGTTTGATTATAGTAGTGTCATTATACCAATGTTTGTTTATAGTAGTGTCATTATACCAATGTTTGTTTATAGTAGTAGTATTATACCAATGTTTGATTATTTAAGTGTATTATACCAATGTTTGATTATAGTAGTGTCATTATACCAATGTTTATTTATAGTAGTGTCATTATACCAATGTTTGATTATAGTAGTGTCATTATACCAATGTTTGATTATTTAAGTGTATTATACCAATGTTTGATTATAGTAGTGTCATTATACCTATGTTTGATTATAGTAGTGTCATTATACCAATGTGTGATTATAGTAGTGTCATTATACCAATGTTTGATTATAGTAGTGTCATTATACCAATGTTTGATTATAGTAGTGTCATTATACCAATGTTTGATTATATAAGTGTATTATACCAATGATTGATTACTTAAGTGTATTATACCAATGTTTGATTACTTAAGTGTATTATACCAATGTTTGATTACTTAAGTGTATTATAACAATGTTTGATTACTTAAGTGTATTATACCAATGTTTGATTACTTAAGTGTATTATACCAATGTTTGTTTATAGTAGTGTCATTATACCAATGTTTGTTTATAGTAGTGTCATTATACCAATGTTTGATTACTTAAGTGTATTATACCAATGTTTGATTATTTAAGTGTATTATACCAATGTTTAATTACTCAAGTGTATTATACCAATGTTTAATTATTTAAGTGTATTATACCAATGTTTGATTATAGTAGTGTCATTATACCAATGTTTGATTATAGTAGTGTCATTATACCAATGTTTGTTTATAGTAGTGTCATTATACCAATGTTTGATTATTTAAGTGTATTATACCAATGTTTAATTATTTAAGTGTATTATATCAATGTTTGATTATAGTAGTGTCATTATACCAATGTTTGATTACATTAGTGTCATTATACCAATGTTTGATTATAGTAGTCTTATTATATCAATGTTTGATTATATTAGTGTCATTATACCAATGTTTGTTTATAGTAGTGTCATTATACCAATGTTTGATTATTTAAGTGTATCACACCAATGTTTGATTATTGTAGTGTTATTATACCAATGTTTATTTATAGTAGTGTCATTATTCCAATGTTTGATTATAGTAGTGTCATTATACCAGTGTTTGATTATTTAAGTGTATTATACCAATGTTTGATTATAGTAGTGTCATTAAACCAATGTTTGATTATAGTAGTGTCATTATACCAATGTTCGATTATAGTAGTGTCATTATACCAATGTTTGATTATTGTAGTGTCATTATACCAATGTTTGATTATAGTACTGTCATTATACCAATGTTTGATTATTTAAGTGTATTATACCAATGTTTGATTATAGTAGTGTTATTATACCAATATTTGTTTATAGTAGTGTCATTATACCAATGTTTGATTATAGTAGTGTCATTATACCAATGTTTGATTATAGTAGTGTCATTATACCAATGTTTGATTATAGTAGTGTCATTATACCAATGTTTGTTTATAGTAGTGTCATTATAACAATGTTTGTTTATTGTAGTGTCATTATACCAATGTTTGATTATAGTAGTGTCATTATACCAATGTTTGTTTATAGTAGTGTCATTATACCAATGTTTCATTATAGTAGTGTCATTATACCAATGTTTGATTACTTAAGTGTATTATACCAATGTTTTATTACTTAAGTGTATTATACCAATGTTTGATTACTTAAGTGTATTATACGAATGATTGATTATTTAAGTGTATTATACCAATGTTTGTTTATAGTAGTGTCATTATACCAATGTTTGTTTATGTAAGTGTATTATACCAATGTTTGATTATAGTAGTGTCATTATACCACTGTTTGATTATAGTAGTGTCATTATACCAATATTTGTTATAGTAGTGTCATTATACCAATGTTTGTTTATAGTAGTGTCATTATACCAATGTTTGATTATAGTAGTGTCATTATATCTATGTTTGATTACATTAGTGTCATTATACCAATGTTTGATTATAGTAGTGTCATTATAACAATGTTTGATTATAGTAGTGTCATTATACCAATGTTTGTTTATAGTAGTGTCATTATACCAATGTTTGTTTATAGTAGTGTTATTATACCAATGTTTGATTATTTAAGTGTATTATACTTTGATTATCTGTTTGATTATAGTAGTGTCATTATACCAATGTTTATTTATAGTAGTGTCATTATACCAATGTTTGATTATAGTAGTGTCATTATACCAATGTTTGATTATTTAAGTGTATTATACCAATGTTTGATTGTAGTAGTGTCATTATACCTATGTTTGATTATAGTAGTGTCATTATACCAATGTGTGATTATAGTAGTTTCATTATACCAATGTGTGATTATAGTAGTGTCATTATACCAATGTTTGATTATAGCAGTGTCATTATACCAATGTTTGATTATAGTAGTGTCATTATACCAATGTTTGATTATAGTAGTGTCATTATACCAATGTTTGATTATAGTAGTGTCATTATACCAATGTTTGATTATAGTAGTGTTATTATACCAATGTTTGATTATAGTAGTGTTATTATACCAATGTTTGATTATAGTAGTGTCATTATACAAATGTTTGATTATAGTAGTGTCATTATACCTATGTTTGATTATAGTAGTGTCATTATACCAATGTGTGATTATAGTAGTGTCATTATACCAATGTGTGATTATAGTAGTGTCATTATACCAATGTTTGATTATAGTAGTGTCATTATACCAATGTTTGATTATAGTAGTGTCATTATACCAATGTTTGATTATAGTAGTGTCATTATACCAATGTTTGATTATAGTAGTGTCATTATACCAATGTTTGATTATAGTAGTGTTATTATACCAATGTTTGATTATAGTAGTGTCATTATATCAATGTTTGATTACATTAGTGTCATTATACCAATGTTTGATTATAGTAGTGTCATTATATCAATGTTTGATTATAGTAGTGTCATTATACCAATGTTTGTTTATAGTAGTGTCATTATACCAATGTTTGTTTATAGTAGTAGTATTATACCAATGTTTGATTATTTAAGTGTATTATACCAATGTTTGATTATAGTAGTGTCATTATACCAATGTTTATTTATAGTAGTGTCATTATACCAATGTTTGATTATAGTAGTGTCATTATACCAATGTTTGATTATTTAAGTGTATTATACCAATGTTTGATTATAGTAGTGTCATTATACCTATGTTTGATTATAGTAGTGTCATTATACCAATGTGTGATTATAGTAGTGTCATTATACCAATGTTTGATTATAGTAGTGTCATTATACCAATGTTTGATTATAGTAGTGTCATTATACCAATGTTTGATTATATAAGTGTATTATACCAATGATTGATTACTTAAGTGTATTATACCAATGTTTGATTACTTAAGTGTATTATACCAATGTTTGATTACTTAAGTGTATTATAACAATGTTTGATTACTTAAGTGTATTATACCAATGTTTGTTTATAGTAGTGTCATTATACCAATGTTTGTTTATAGTAGTGTCATTATACCAATGTTTGATTACTTAAGTGTATTATACCAATGTTTGATTACTTAAGTGTATTATACGAATGATTGATTATTTAAGTGTATTATACCAATGTTTGTTTATAGTAGTGTCATTATACCAATGTTTGTTTATGTAAGTGTATTATACCAATGTTTGATTATAGTAGTGTCATTATACCACTGTTTGATTATAGTAGTGTCATTATACCAATATTTGTTATAGTAGTGTCATTATACCAATGTTTGTTTATAGTAGTGTCATTATACCAATGTTTGATTATAGTAGTGTCATTATATCTATGTTTGATTACATTAGTGTCATTATACCAATGTGTGATTATAGTAGTGTCATTATATCAATGTTTGATTATAGTAGTGTCATTATACCAATGTTTGTTTATAGTAGTGTTATTATACCAATGTTTGATTATTTAAGTGTATTATACTTTGATTATCTGTTTGATTATAGTAGTGTCATTATACCAATGTTTATTTATAGTAGTGTCATTATACCAATGTTTGATTATAGTAGTGTCATTATACCAATGTTTGATTATTTAAGTGTATTATACCAATGTTTGATTATAGTAGTGTCATTATACCTATGTTTGATTATAGTAGTGTCATTATACCAATGTGTGATTATAGTAGTTTCATTATACCAATGTGTGATTATAGTAGTGTCATTATACCAATGTTTGATTATAGTAGTGTCATTATACCAATGTTTGATTATAGTAGTGTCATTATACCAATGTTTGATTATAGTAGTGTCATTATACCAATGTTTGATTATAGTAGTGTTATTATACCAATGTTTGATTATAGTAGTGTTATTATACCAATGTTTGATTATAGTAGTGTTATTATACCAATGTTTGATTATAGTAGTGTCATTATACAAATGTTTGATTATAGTAGTGTCATTATACCAATGTTTGATTATAGTAGTGTCATTATACCAATGTGTGATTATAGTAGTGTCATTATACCAATGTGTGATTATAGTAGTGTCATTACACCAATGTTTGATTATAGTAGTGTCATTATACCAATGTTTGATTATAGTAGTGTCATTATACCAATGTTTGATTATAGTAGTGTCATTATACCAATGTTTGATTATAGTAGTGTCATTATACCAATGTTTGATTATAGTAGTGTTATTATACCAATGTTTGATTATAGTAGTGTCATTATATCAATGTTTGATTACATTAGTGTCATTATACCCATGTTTGATTATAGTAGTGTCATTATATCAATGTTTGATTATAGTAGTGTCATTATACCAATGTTTGTTTATAGTAGTGTCATTATACCAATGTTTGTTTATAGTAGTAGTATTATACCAATGTTTGATTATTTAAGTGTATTATACCAATGTTTGATTATAGTAGTGTCATTATACCAATGTTTATTTATAGTAGTGTCATTATACCAATGTTTGATTATAGTAGTGTCATTATACCAATGTTTGATTATTTAAGTGTATTATACCAATGTTTGATTATAGTAGTGTCATTATACCTATGTTTGATTATAGTAGTGTCATTATACCAATGTGTGATTATAGTAGTGTCATTATACCAATGTTTGATTATAGTAGTGTCATTATACCAATGTTTGATTATAGTAGTGTCATTATACCAATGTTTGATTATATAAGTGTATTATACCAATGATTGATTACTTAAGTGTATTATACCAATGTTTGATTACTTAAGTGTATTATACCAATGTTTGATTACTTAAGTGTATTATAACAATGTTTGATTACTTAAGTGTATTATACCAATGTTTGATTACTTAAGTGTATTATACCAATGTTTGTTTATAGTAGTGTCCTTATACCAATGTTTGTTTATAGTAGTGTCATTATACCAATGTTTGATTACTTAAGTGTATTATACCAATGTTTGATTACTTAAGTGTATTATACGAATGATTGATTATTTAAGTGTATTATACCAATGTTTGTTTATAGTAGTGTCATTATACCAATGTTTGTTTATGTAAGTGTATTATACCAATGTTTGATTATAGTAGTGTCATTATACCACTGTTTGATTATAGTAGTGTCATTATACCAATATTTGTTATAGTAGTGTCATTATACCAATGTTTGTTTATAGTAGTGTCATTATACCAATGTTTGATTATAGTAGTGTCATTATATCTATGTTTGATTACATTAGTGTCATTATACCAATGTTTGATTATAGTAGTGTCATTATATCAATGTTTGATTATAGTAGTGTCATTATACCAATGTTTGTTTATAGTAGTGTTATTATACCAATGTTTGATTATTTAAGTGTATTATACTTTGATTATCTGTTTGATTATAGTAGTGTCATTATACCAATGTTTATTTATAGTAGTGTCATTATACCAATGTTTGATTATAGTAGTGTCATTATACCAATGTTTGATTATTTAAGTGTATTATACCAATGTTTGATTATAGTAGTGTCATTATACCTATGTTTGATTATAGTAGTGTCATTATACCAATGTGTGATTATAGTAGTTTCATTATACCAATGTGTGATTATAGTAGTGTCATTATACCAATGTTTGATTATAGTAGTGTCATTATACCAATGTTTGATTATAGTAGTGTCATTATACCAATGTTTGATTATAGTAGTGTCATTATACCAATGTTTGATTATAGTAGTGTTATTATACCAATGTTTGATTATAGTAGTGTTATTATACCAATGTTTGATTATAGTAGTGTTATTATACCAATGTTTGATTATAGTAGTGTCATTATACAAATGTTTGATTATAGTAGTGTCATTATACCAATGTTTGATTATAGTAGTGTCATTATACCAATGTGTGATTATAGTAGTGTCATTATACCAATGTGTGATTATAGTAGTGTCATTACACCAATGTTTGATTATAGTAGTGTCATTATACCAATGTTTGATTATAGTAGTGTCATTATACCAATGTTTGATTATAGTAGTGTCATTATACCAATGTTTGCTTATAGTAGTGTTATTATACCAATGTTTGATTATAGTAGTGTTATTATACCAATGTTTGATTATAGTAGTGTCATTATATCAATGTTTGATTACATTAGTGTCATTATACCAATGTTTGATTATAGTAGTGTCATTATATCAATGTTTGATTATAGTAGTGTCATTATACCAATGTTTGTTTATAGTAGTGTCATTATACCAATGTTTGTTTATAGTAGTAGTATTATACCAATGTTTGATTATTTAAGTGTATTATACCAATGTTTGATTATAGTAGTGTCATTATACCAATGTTTATTTATAGTAGTGTCATTATACCAATGTTTGATTATAGTAGTGTCATTATACCAATGTTTGATTATTTAAGTGTATTATACCAATGTTTGATTATAGTAGTGTCATTATACCTATGTTTGATTATAGTAGTGTCATTATACCAATGTGTGATTATAGTAGTGTCATTATACCAATGTTTGATTATAGTAGTGTCATTATACCAATGTTTGATTATAGTAGTGTCATTATACCAATGTTTGATTATATAAGTGTATTATACCAATGATTGATTACTTAAGTGTATTATACCAATGTTTGATTACTTAAGTGTATTATACCAATGTTTGATTACTTAAGTGTATTATAACAATGTTTGATTACTTAAGTGTATTATACCAATGTTTGTTTATAGTAGTGTCATTATACCAATGTTTGTTTATAGTAGTGTCATTATACCAATGTTTGTTAATGTAAGTGTATTATACCAATGTTTGATTACTTAAGTGTATTATACCAATGTTTGATTACTTAAGTGTATTATACCAATGTTTGTTTATAGTAGTGTCATTATACCAATGTTTGTTTATAGTAGTGTCATTATACAAATGTTTGTTTATGTAAGTGTATTATACCAATGTTTGATTACTTAAGTGTATTATAACAATGTTTGATTACTTAAGTGTATTATACCAATGTTTGTTTATAGTAGTGTCATTATACCAATGTTTGATTATAGTAGTGTTATTATACCAATGTTTGATTATAGTAGTGTTATTATACCAATGTTTGATTATAGTAGTGTTATTATACCAATGTTTGATTATAGTAGTGTTATTATACCAATGTTTGATTATAGTAGTGTCATTATACCAATGTTTGATTATAGTAGTGTCATTATACCAATGTGTGATTATAGTAGTGTCATTATACCAATGTGTGATTATAGTAGTGTCATTACACCAATGTTTGATTATAGTAGTGTCATTATACCAATGTTTGATTATAGTAGTGTCATTATACCAATGTTTGATTATAGTAGTGTCATTATACCAATGTTTGATTATAGTAGTGTCATTATACCAATGTTTGATTATAGTAGTGTTATTATACCAATGTTTGATTATAGTAGTGTCATTATATCAATGTTTGATTACATTAGTGTCATTATACCAATGTTTGATTATAGTAGTGTCATTATATCAATGTTTGATTATAGTAGTGTCATTATACCAATGTTTGTTTATAGTAGTGTCATTATACCAATGTTTGTTTATAGTAGTAGTATTATACCAATGTTTGATTATTTAAGTGTATTATACCAATGTTTGATTATAGTAGTGTCATTATACCAATGTTTATTTATAGTAGTGTCATTATACCAATGTTTGATTATAGTAGTGTCATTATACCAATGTTTGATTATTTAAGTGTATTATACCAATGTTTGATTATAGTAGTGTCATTATACCTATGTTTGATTATAGTAGTGTCATTATACCAATGTGTGATTATAGTAGTGTCATTATACCAATGTTTGATTATAGTAGTGTCATTATACCAATGTTTGATTATAGTAGTGTCATTATACCAATGTTTGATTATATAAGTGTATTATACCAATGATTGATTACTTAAGTGTATTATACCAATGTTTGATTACTTAAGTGTATTATACCAATGTTTGATTACTTAAGTGTATTATAACAATGTTTGATTACTTAAGTGTATTATACCAATGTTTGATTACTTAAGTGTATTATACCAATGTTTGTTTATAGTAGTGTCATTATACCAATGTTTGTTTATAGTAGTGTCATTATACCAATGTTTGATTACTTAAGTGTATTATACCAATGTTTGATTACTTAAGTGTATTATACGAATGATTGATTATTTAAGTGTATTATACCAATGTTTGTTTATAGTAGTGTCATTATACCAATGTTTGTTTATGTAAGTGTATTATACCAATGTTTGATTATAGTAGTGTCATTATACCACTGTTTGATTATAGTAGTGTCATTATACCAATATTTGTTATAGTAGTGTCATTATACCAATGTTTGTTTATAGTAGTGTCATTATACCAATGTTTGATTATAGTAGTGTCATTATATCTATGTTTGATTACATTAGTGTCATTATACCAATGTTTGATTATAGTAGTGTCATTATATCAATGTTTGATTATAGTAGTGTCATTATACCAATGTTTGTTTATAGTAGTGTTATTATACCAATGTTTGATTATTTAAGTGTATTATACTTTGATTATCTGTTTGATTATAGTAGTGTCATTATACCAATGTTTATTTATAGTAGTGTCATTATACCAATGTTTGATTATAGTAGTGTCATTATACCAATGTTTGATTATTTAAGTGTATTATACCAATGTTTGATTATAGTAGTGTCATTATACCTATGTTTGATTATAGTAGTGTCATTATACCAATGTGTGATTATAGTAGTTTCATTATACCAATGTGTGATTATAGTAGTGTCATTATACCAATGTTTGATTATAGTAGTGTCATTATACCAATGTTTGATTATAGTAGTGTCATTATACCAATGTTTGATTATAGTAGTGTCATTATACCAATGTTTGATTATAGTAGTGTTATTATACCAATGTTTGATTATAGTAGTGATATTATACCAATGTTTGATTATAGTAGTGTTATTATACCAATGTTTGATTATAGTAGTGTCATTATACAAATGTTTGATTATAGTAGTGTCATTATACCAATGTTTGATTATAGTAGTGTCATTATACCAATGTGTGATTATAGTAGTGTCATTATACCAATGTGTGATTATAGTAGTGTCATTACACCAATGTTTGATTATAGTAGTGTCATTATACCAATGTTTGATTATAGTAGTGTCATTATACCAATGTTTGATTATAGTAGTGTCATTATACCAATGTTTGATTATAGTAGTGTTATTATACCAATGTTTGATTATAGTAGTGTTATTATACCAATGTTTGATTATAGTAGTGTCATTATATCAATGTTTGATTACATTAGTGTCATTATATCAATGTTTGATTATAGTAGTGTCATTATACCAATGTTTGTTTATAGTAGTGTTATTATACCAATGTTTGATTATTTAAGTGTATTATACTTTGATTATCTGTTTGATTATAGTAGTGTCATTATACCAATGTTTATTTATAGTAGTGTCATTATACCAATGTTTGATTATAGTAGTGTCATTATACCAATGTTTGATTATAGTAGTGTTATTATACCAATGTTTGATTATAGTAGTGTTATTATACCAATGTTTGATTATAGTAGTGTTATTATACCAATGTTTGATTATAGTAGTGTCATTATACAAATGTTTGATTATAGTAGTGTCATTATACCAATGTTTGATTATAGTAGTGTCATTATACCAATGTGTGATTATAGTAGTGTCATTATACCAATGTGTGATTATAGTAGTGTCATTACACCAATGTTTGATTATAGTAGTGTCATTATACCAATGTTTGATTATAGTAGTGTCATTATACCAATGTTTGATTATAGTAGTGTCATTATACCAATGTTTGATTATAGTAGTGTTATTATACCAATGTTTGATTATAGTAGTGTTATTATACCAATGTTTGATTATAGTAGTGTCATTATATCAATGTTTGATTACATTAGTGTCATTATACCAATGTTTGATTATAGTAGTGTCATTATATCAATGTTTGATTATAGTAGTGTCATTATACCAATGTTTGTTTATAGTAGTGTCATTATACCAATGTTTGTTTATAGTAGTAGTATTATACCAATGTTTGATTATTTAAGTGTATTATACCAATGTTTGATTATAGTAGTGTCATTATACCAATGTTTATTTATAGTAGTGTCATTATACCAATGTTTGATTATAGTAGTGTCATTATACCAATGTTTGATTATTTAAGTGTATTATACCAATGTTTGATTATAGTAGTGTCATTATACCTATGTTTGATTATAGTAGTGTCATTATACCAATGTGTGATTATAGTAGTGTCATTATACCAATGTTTGATTATAGTAGTGTCATTATACCAATGTTTGATTATAGTAGTGTCATTATACCAATGTTTGATTATATAAGTGTATTATACCAATGATTGATTACTTAAGTGTATTATACCAATGATTGATTACTTAAGTGTATTATACCAATGTTTGATTACTTAAGTGTATTATACCAATGTTTGATTACTTAAGTGTATTATAACAATGTTTGATTACTTAAGTGTATTATACCAATGTTTGTTTATAGTAGTGTCATTATACCAATGTTTGTTTATAGTAGTGTCATTATACCAATGTTTGTTAATGTAAGTGTATTATACCAATGTTTGATTACTTAAGTGTATTATACCAATGTTTGATTACTTAAGTGTATTATACCAATGTTTGTTTATAGTAGTGTCATTATACCAATGTTTGTTTATAGTAGTGTCATTATACAAATGTTTGTTTATGTAAGTGTATTATACCAATGTTTGATTACTTAAGTGTATTATAACAATGTTTGATTACTTAAGTGTATTATACCAATGTTTGTTTATAGTAGTGTCATTATACCAATGTTTGATTATAGTAGTGTTATTATACCAATGTTTGATTATAGTAGTGTTATTATACCAATGTTTGATTATAGTAGTGTTATTATACCAATGTTTGATTATAGTAGTGTCATTATACAAATGTTTGATTATAGTAGTGTCATTATACCAATGTTTGATTATAGTAGTGTCATTATACCAATGTGTGATTATAGTAGTGTCATTATACCAATGTGTGATTATAGTAGTGTCATTACACCAATGTTTGATTATAGTAGTGTCATTATACCAATGTTTGATTATAGTAGTGTCATTATACCAATGTTTGATTATAGTAGTGTCATTATACCAATGTTTGATTATAGTAGTGTCATTATACCAATGTTTGATTATAGTAGTGTTATTATACCAATGTTTGATTATAGTAGTGTCATTATATCAATGTTTGATTACATTAGTGTCATTATACCAATGTTTGATTATAGTAGTGTCATTATATCAATGTTTGATTATAGTAGTGTCATTATACCAATGTTTGTTTATAGTAGTGTCATTATACCAATGTTTGTTTATAGTAGTAGTATTATACCAATGTTTGATTATTTAAGTGTATTATACCAATGTTTGATTATAGTAGTGTCATTATACCAATGTTTATTTATAGTAGTGTCATTATACCAATGTTTGATTATAGTAGTGTCATTATACCAATGTTTGATTATTTAAGTGTATTATACCAATGTTTGATTATAGTAGTGTCATTATACCTATGTTTGATTATAGTAGTGTCATTATACCAATGTGTGATTATAGTAGTGTCATTATACCAATGTTTGATTATAGTAGTGTCATTATACCAATGTTTGATTATAGTAGTGTCATTATACCAATGTTTGATTATATAAGTGTATTATACCAATGATTGATTACTTAAGTGTATTATACCAATGTTTGATTACTTAAGTGTATTATACCAATGTTTGATTACTTAAGTGTATTATAACAATGTTTGATTACTTAAGTGTATTATACCAATGTTTGATTACTTAAGTGTATTATACCAATGTTTGATTACTTAAGTGTATTATACCAATGTTTGTTTATAGTAGTGTCATTATACCAATGTTTGTTTATAGTAGTGTCATTATACCAATGTTTGATTACTTAAGTGTATTATACCAATGTTTGATTACTTAAGTGTATTATACGAATGATTGATTATTTAAGTGTATTATACCAATGTTTGTTTATAGTAGTGTCATTATACCAATGTTTGTTTATGTAAGTGTATTATACCAATGTTTGATTATAGTAGTGTCATTATACCACTGTTTGATTATAGTAGTGTCATTATACCAATATTTGTTATAGTAGTGTCATTATACCAATGTTTGTTTATAGTAGTGTCATTATACCAATGTTTGATTATAGTAGTGTCATTATATCTATGTTTGATTACATTAGTGTCATTATACCAATGTTTGATTATAGTAGTGTCATTATATCAATGTTTGATTATAGTAGTGTCATTATACCAATGTTTGTTTATAGTAGTGTTATTATACCAATGTTTGATTATTTAAGTGTATTATACTTTGATTATCTGTTTGATTATAGTAGTGTCATTATACCAATGTTTATTTATAGTAGTGTCATTATACCAATGTTTGATTATAGTAGTGTCATTATACCAATGTTTGATTATTTAAGTGTATTATACCAATGTTTGATTATAGTAGTGTCATTATACCTATGTTTGATTATAGTAGTTTCATTATACCAATGTGTGATTATAGTAGTGTCATTATACCAATGTTTGATTATAGTAGTGTCATTATACCAATGTTTGATTATAGTAGTGTCATTATACCAATGTTTGATTATAGTAGTGTCATTATACCAATGTTTGATTATAGTAGTGTTATTATACCAATGTTTGATTATAGTAGTGTTATTATACCAATGTTTGATTATAGTAGTGTTATTATACCAATGTTTGATTATAGTAGTGTCATTATACAAATGTTTGATTATAGTAGTGTCATTATACCAATGTTTGATTATAGTAGTGTCATTATATCTATGTTTGATTACATTAGTGTCATTATACCAATGTTTGATTATAGTAGTGTCATTATATCAATGTTTGATTATAGTAGTGTCATTATACCAATGTTTGTTTATAGTAGTGTTATTATACCAATGTTTGATTATTTAAGTGTATTATACTTTGATTATCTGTTTGATTATAGTAGTGTCATTATACCAATGTTTATTTATAGTAGTGTCATTATACCAATGTTTGATTATAGTAGTGTCATTATACCAATGTTTGATTATTTAAGTGTATTATACCAATGTTTGATTATAGTAGTGTCATTATACCTATGTTTGATTATAGTAGTTTCATTATACCAATGTGTGATTATAGTAGTGTCATTATACCAATGTTTGATTATAGTAGTGTCATTATACCAATGTTTGATTATAGTAGTGTCATTATACCAATGTTTGATTATAGTAGTGTTATTATACCAATGTTTGATTATAGTAGTGTTATTATACCAATGTTTGATTATAGTAGTGTCATTATATCAATGTTTGATTACATTAGTGTCATTATACCAATGTTTGATTATAGTAGTGTCATTATATCAATGTTTGATTATAGTAGTGTCATTATACCAATGTTTGTTTATAGTAGTGTCATTATACCAATGTTTGTTTATAGTAGTAGTATTATACCAATGTTTGATTATTTAAGTGTATTATACCAATGTTTGATTATAGTAGTGTCATTATACCAATGTTTATTTATAGTAGTGTCATTATACCAATGTTTGATTATAGTAGTGTCATTATACCAATGTTTGATTATTTAAGTGTATTATACCAATGTTTGATTATAGTAGTGTCATTATACCTATGTTTGATTATAGTAGTGTCATTATACCAATGTGTGATTATAGTAGTGTCATTATACCAATGTTTGATTATAGTAGTGTCATTATACCAATGTTTGATTATAGTAGTGTCATTATACCAATGTTTGATTATATAAGTGTATTATACCAATGATTGATTACTTAAGTGTATTATACCAATGTTTGATTACTTAAGTGTATTATACCAATGTTTGATTACTTAAGTGTATTATAACAATGTTTGATTACTTAAGTGTATTATACCAATGTTTGTTTATAGTAGTGTCATTATACCAATGTTTGTTTATAGTAGTGTCATTATACCAATGTTTGTTAATGTAAGTGTATTATACCAATGTTTGATTACTTAAGTGTATTATACCAATGTTTGATTACTTAAGTGTATTATACCAATGTTTGTTTATAGTAGTGTCATTATACCAATGTTTGTTTATAGTAGTGTCATTATACAAATGTTTGTTTATGTAAGTGTATTATACCAATGTTTGATTACTTAAGTGTATTATAACAATGTTTGATTACTTAAGTGTATTATACCAATGTTTGATTACTTAAGTGTATTATACCAATGTTTGATTACTTAAGTGTATTATACCAATGTTTGATTACTTAAGTGTATTATACCAATGATTGATTATTTAAGTGTATTATACCAATGTTTGTTTATAGTAGTGTCATTATACCAATGTTTGTTTATAGTAGTGTCATTATACCAATGTTTGATTATTTAAGTGTATTATACCAATGTTTGATTACTTAAGTGTATTATACCAATGTTTGATTACTTAAGTGTATTATACCAATGTTTGATTACTTAAGTGTATTATACCAATGATTGATTATTTAAGTGTATTATACCAATGTTTGATTATAGTAGTGTCATTATACAAATGTTTGATTATAGTAGTGTCATTATACCAATGTTTGATTATAGTAGTGTCATTATATCTATGTTTGATTACATTAGTGTCATTATACCAATGTTTGATTATAGTAGTGTCATTATATCAATGTTTGATTATAGTAGTGTCATTATACCAATGTTTGTTTATAGTAGTGTTATTATACCAATGTTTGATTATTTAAGTGTATTATACTTTGATTATCTGTTTGATTATAGTAGTGTCATTATACCAATGTTTATTTATAGTAGTGTCATTATACCAATGTTTGATTATAGTAGTGTCATTATACCAATGTTTGATTATTTAAGTGTATTATACCAATGTTTGATTATAGTAGTGTCATTATACCTATGTTTGATTATAGTAGTTTCATTATACCAATGTGTGATTATAGTAGTGTCATTATACCAATGTTTGATTATAGTAGTGTCATTATACCAATGTTTGATTATAGTAGTGTCATTATACCAATGTTTGATTATAGTAGTGTTATTATACCAATGTTTGATTATAGTAGTGTTATTATACCAATGTTTGATTATAGTAGTGTCATTATATCAATGTTTGATTACATTAGTGTCATTATACCAATGTTTGATTATAGTAGTGTCATTATATCAATGTTTGATTATAGTAGTGTCATTATACCAATGTTTGTTTATAGTAGTGTCATTATACCAATGTTTGTTTATAGTAGTAGTATTATACCAATGTTTGATTATTTAAGTGTATTATACCAATGTTTGATTATAGTAGTGTCATTATACCAATGTTTATTTATAGTAGTGTCATTATACCAATGTTTGATTATAGTAGTGTCATTATACCAATGTTTGATTATTTAAGTGTATTATACCAATGTTTGATTATAGTAGTGTCATTATACCTATGTTTGATTATAGTAGTGTCATTATACCAATGTGTGATTATAGTAGTGTCATTATACCAATGTTTGATTATAGTAGTGTCATTATACCAATGTTTGATTATAGTAGTGTCATTATACCAATGTTTGATTATATAAGTGTATTATACCAATGATTGATTACTTAAGTGTATTATACCAATGTTTGATTACTTAAGTGTATTATACCAATGTTTGATTACTTAAGTGTATTATAACAATGTTTGATTACTTAAGTGTATTATACCAATGTTTGTTTATAGTAGTGTCATTATACCAATGTTTGTTTATAGTAGTGTCATTATACCAATGTTTGTTAATGTAAGTGTATTATACCAATGTTTGATTACTTAAGTGTATTATACCAATGTTTGATTACTTAAGTGTATTATACCAATGTTTGTTTATAGTAGTGTCATTATACCAATGTTTGTTTATAGTAGTGTCATTATACAAATGTTTGTTTATGTAAGTGTATTATACCAATGTTTGATTACTTAAGTGTATTATAACAATGTTTGATTACTTAAGTGTATTATACCAATGTTTGATTACTTAAGTGTATTATACCAATGTTTGATTACTTAAGTGTATTATACCAATGTTTGATTACTTAAGTGTATTATACCAATGATTGATTATTTAAGTGTATTATACCAATGTTTGTTTATAGTAGTGTCATTATACCAATGTTTGTTTATAGTAGTGTCATTATACCAATGTTTGATTATTTAAGTGTATTATACCAATGTTTGATTACTTAAGTGTATTATACCAATGTTTGATTACTTAAGTGTATTATACCAATGTTTGATTACTTAAGTGTATTATACCAATGATTGATTATTTAAGTGTATTATACCAATGTTTGTTTATAGTAGTGTCATTATACCAATGTTTATTTATAGTAGTGTCATTATACCAATGTTTGATTATAGTAGTGTCATTATACCAATGTGTGATTATAGTAGTGTCATTATACCAATGTTTGATTATAGTAGTGTCATTATACCAATGTTTGATTATAGTAGTGTCATTATACCAATGTTTGATTATAGTAGTGTCATTATACCAATGTTTGATTATAGTAGTGTCATTATACCAATGTTTGATTATAGTAGTGTCATTATACCAATGTTTGATTATAGTAGTGTCATTATACCAATGTTTGATTATAGTAGTGTTATTATACCAATGTTTGATTATAGTAGTGTTATTATACCAATGTTTGATTATAGTAGTGTCATTATATCAATGTTTGATTACATTAGTGTCATTATACCAATGTTTGATTATAGTAGTGTCATTATATCAATGTTTGATTATAGTAGTGTCATTATACCAATGTTTGTTTATAGTAGTGTTATTATACCAATGTTTGATTATTTAAGTGTATTATACCAATGTTTGATTATAGTAGTGTCATTATACCAATGTTTATTTATAGTAGTGTCATTATACCAATGTTTGATTATAGTAGTGTCATTATACCAATGTTTGATTATTTAAGTGTATTATACCAATGTTTGATTATAGTAGTGTCATTATACCTATGTTTGATTATAGTAGTGTCATTATACCAATGTTTGATTATAGTAGTGTCATTATACCAATGTTTGATTATAGGAGTGTCATTATACCAATGTTTGATTATATAAGTGTTTTATACGAATGATTGATTACTTAAGTGTATTATACCAATGTTTGATTACTTAAGTGTATTATACCAATGTTTGATTACTTAAGTGTATTATAACAATGTTTGTTTACTTAAGTGTATTATAACAATGTTTGATTACTTAAGTGTATTATACCAATGTTTGTTTATAATAGTGTCATTATACCAATGTTTGTTTATAGTAGTGTCATTATACCAATGTTTGTTTATGTAAGTGTATTATACCAATGTTTGATTACTTAAGTGTATTATACCAATGTTTGATTACTTAAGTGTATTATACCAATGTTTGTTTATAGTAGTGTCATTATACCAATGTTTGTTTATAGTAGTGTCATTATACAAATGTTTGTTTATGTAAGTGTATTATACCAATGTTTGATTACTTAAGTGTATTATAACAATGTTTGATTACTTAAGTGTATTATACCAATGTTTGTTTATAGTAGTGTCATTATACCAATGTTTGTTTATAGTAGTGTCATTATACAAATGTTTGTTTATGTAAGTGTATTATACCAATGTTTGATTACTTAAGTGTATTATACCAATGTTTGATTACTTAAGTGTATTATACCAATGTTTGATTACTTAAGTGTATTATACCAATGATTGATTATTTAAGTGTATTATACCAATGTTTGTTTATAGTAGTGTCATTATACCAATGTTTGTTTATAGTAGTGTCATTATACCAATGTTTGATTATTTAAGTGTATTATACCAATGTTTAATTATTTAAGTGTATTATACCAATGTTTGATTATAGTAGTGTCATTATACCAATGTTTGATTATAGTAGTGTCATTATACCAATGTTTGATTATAGTAGTGTCATTATATCAATGTTTGATTATAGTAGTGTCATTATACCAATGTTTGATTATAGTAGTGTCATTATACCAATGTTTGTTTATAGTAGTGTCATTATACCAATGTTTGATTATAGTAGTGTCATTATATCAATGTTTGATTACATTAGTGTCATTATACCAATGTTTGATTATAGTAGTGTCATTATATCAATGTTTGATTATAGTAGTGTCATTATACCAATGTTTGTTTATAGTAGTGTCATTATACCAATGTTTGTTTATAGCAGTGTTATTATACCAATAACATTCCCATTCAGACACTAAAGTGGATGTCAACGGAGGAATCCAAGGAGAATGGGGAGAACGTCAGAGGACGGCAACGAGAGGACGCTTCGGTAGAGAAGATCAGGACAGCGGGGTTTTTCTATGGGCTCCGTGTTGGAGAGGATAGGATCTGGTTTGGTGCAATCTTCTTAGTGAGCGAGGAAATCGTCTGTTGCCTCACATTCATACAGTGATGGGACCGGGACAGGAATAACCCTTAGACGAGTTAAACGCGGCTGGTAAATCCTTGGGAAAAGAGCGACCTTTCTAAAGCAATGGCAGAATTCGGGAACTGAGTCTGTATAACTGTATAACCACCCGTACCCGTCTTCAGGGGCAGGTTATAATATGGAATAGCGTTCTTTGTTGTTCTGCGAGAGCATGTAATAAATGCCTGAAATTGCCGTCGGCTGGTTTGCGTCTGTTTCATCAAGGTGAGCGCTGTTTAGTATTTTGTTATTGAGTACGAGCAACTTTATGTCTTGGAGTGACATGCGTCGGCATGTGTTAAGGCAATGATTATTTAAGTGTATTATACCAATGTTTGATTATAGTAGTGTCATTATACCAATGTTTATTTATAGTAGTGTCATTATACCTATGTTTGATTATAGTAGTGTCATTATACCAATGTTTGATTATAGTAGTGTCATTATACCAATGTTTGATTATAGTAGTGTCATTATACCAATGTTTGATTATTTAAGTGTATTATACCATTGTTTGATTATAGTAGTGTCATTATACCTATGTTTGATTATAGTAGTGTCATTATACCAATGTGTGATTTTAGTAGTGTCATTATACCAATGTTTGATTATAGTAGTGTTATTATACCAATGTTTGATTATAGTAGTGTTATTATACCAATGTTTGATTATAGTAGTGTCATTATACCAATGTTTGATTATAGTAGTGTCATTATACCTATGTTTGATTATAGTAGTGTCATTATACCAATGTTTGATTATAGTAGTGTCATTATACCAATGTGTGATTATAGTAGTGTCATTATACCAATGTTTGATTATAGTAGTGTCATTATACCTATGTTTGATTATAGTAGTGTCATTATACCAATGTTTGATTATAGTAGTGTCATTATACCAATGTGTGATTATAGTAGTGTCATTATACCAATGTTTGATTATAGTAGTGTCATTATACCAATGTTTGATTATAGTAGTGTCATTATACCAATGTTTGATTATAGTAATGTTATTATACCAATGTTTGATTATAGTAGTGTTATTATACCAATGTTTGATTATAGTAGTGTTATTATACCAATGTTTGATTATATTAGTGTCATTATACCAATGTTTGATTATAGTAGTGTCATTATACCAACGTTTGATTATAGTAGTGTCATTATACCAATGTTTGATTATTTAAGTGTGTTATACCAATGTTTGATTATAGTAGTGTCATTATACCAATGTTTGATTATAGTAGTGTCATTATACCAATGTTTGATTATTTAAGTGTATTATACCAATGTTTGATTATAGTAGTGTCATTATACCAATGTTTGTTTATAGTAGTGTCATTATACAAATGTTTGTTTATGTAAGTGTATTATACCAATGTTTGATTACTTAAGTGTATTATAACAATGTTTGATTACTTAAGTGTATTATACCAATGTTTGTTTATAGTAGTGTCATTATACCAATGTTTGTTTATAGTAGTGTCATTATACAAATGTTTGTTTATGTAAGTGTATTATACCAATGTTTGATTACTTAAGTGTATTATACCAATGTTTGATTACTTAAGTGTATTATACCAATGTTTGATTACTTAAGTGTATTATACCAATGATTGATTATTTAAGTGTATTATACCAATGTTTGTTTATAGTAGTGTCATTATACCAATGTTTGTTTATAGTAGTGTCATTATACCAATGTTTGATTATTTAAGTGTATTATACCAATGTTTAATTATTTAAGTGTATTATACCAATGTTTGATTATAGAAGTGTCATTATACCAATGTTTGATTATAGTAGTGTCATTATACCAATGTTTGATTATAGTAGTGTCATTATACCAATGTTTGTTTATAGTAGTGTCATTATACCAATGTTTGATTATAGTAGTGTCATTATATCAATGTTTGATTACATTAGTGTCATTATACCAATGTTTGATTATAGTAGTGTCATTATATCAATGTTTGATTATAGTAGTGTCATTATACCAATGTTTGTTTATAGTAGTGTCATTATACCAATGTTTGTTTATAGCAGTGTTATTATACCAATGTTTGATTATTTAAGTGTATTATACCAATGTTTGATTATTTAAGTGTATTATACCAATGTTTGATTATAGTAGTGTCATTATACCAATATTTATTTATAGTTGTGTCATTATACCAATGTTTGATTATAGTAGTGTCATTATACCAATGTTTGATTATTTAAGTGTATTATACCATTGTTTGATTATAGTAGTGTCATTATACCTATGTTTGATTATAGTAGTGTCATTATACCAATGTGTGATTTTAGTAGTGTCATTATACCAATGTGTGATTATAGTAGTGTCATTATACCAATGTTTGATTATAGTAGTGTCATTATACCAATGTTTGATTATAGTAGTGTTATTATACCAATGTTTGATTATAGTAGTGTTATTATACCAATGTTTGATTATAGTAGTGTCATTATACCAATGTTTGATTATAGTAGTGTCATTATACCTATTTTTGATTATAGTAGTGTCATTATACCAATGTTTGATTATAGTAGTGTCATTATACCAATGTGTGATTATAGTAGTGTCATTATACCAATGTTTGATTATTTAAGTGTATTATACCAATGTTTGATTATAGTAGTGTCATTATACCAATGTTTGATTATAGTAGTGTCATTATACCAATGTTTGATTATAGTAATGTTATTATACCAATGTTTGATTATAGTAGTGTTATTATACCAATGTTTGATTATAGTAGTGTTATTATACCAATGTTTGATTATATTAGTGTCATTATACCAATGTTTGATTATAGTAGTGTCATTATACCAACGTTTGATTATAGTAGTGTCATTATACCAATGTTTGATTATTTAAGTGTGTTATACCAATGTTTGATTATAGTAGTGTCATTATACCAATGTTTGATTATAGTAGTGTCATTATACCAATGTTTGATTATTTAAGTGTATTATACCAATGTTTGATTATAGTAGTGTCATTATACCAATGTTTGATTATAGTAGTGTCATTATACCAATGTGTGATTATAGTAGTGTCATTATACCAATGTTTGATTATAGTAGTGTCATTATACCAATGTTTGATTATAGTAGTGTCATTATACCAATGTTTGATTATAGTAGTGTCATTATACCAATGTTTGATTATAGTAGTGTCATTATACCAATGTTTGATTATAGTAGTGTCATTATACCAACGTTTGATTATAGTAGTGTCATTATACCAATGTTTGTTTATTTAAGTGTATTATACCAATGTTTGCTTATTTAAGTGTATTATACAAATGTTTGTTTATAGTAGCGTCATTATACCAATGTTTGTTTATAGTAGTGTCATTATACCAATGTTTGATTATAGTAGTGTCATTATACCAATGTTTGATTATTTAAGTGTATTATACAAATGTTTGATTATTTAAGTGTATTATACCAATGTTTGATTATAGTAGTGTCATTATACCAATGTTTGATTAGTGTCATTATACCAATGTTTGATTACTTAAGTGTATTAATTATCACAACGTTTGATTATTTAAGTGTATTATATCAATGCGCCGGTCTCCCTGGTCGAGGAGTTAGCAGCTTTCTCCGTAACCCCAAATACTCTCGTGGTTGACGTGAGCGCACGAGAGAACTGGAAGCGATTTGAGTCGCGCCAGTGACTTATGAGAGTATGGAGCCGGTCACTTAGAAAGTCATGGCGTGCTGATGAGCGTAATCTAGCCTAGGAATCAACATACAGCTGAAAGATGCTGATGTTGACCGCAATATCCTGAAACAGGATGGAGACACGGAAAAACAAAAAAAAAATCAATGCATGATTGCGTAAGTGAGGTCTGCATAGCTGAGTGGATAAGTGTGCCCATTCTTAAACATCTAGTGACATGGCCGAATGGATAAGAACACAAGTTTTTAAACATCCGGTGTGCTGATTCCGAGGATGTGGTTTCCACCCTTTCACAAGTCAGTTGGACTAAAATGTTTACACCTCGTTCCTGACTTGGGGACATAAATGACAAGTACCTCAGAAGACGGAGTGGGTTTGTCTGGTGGCGAGTGACACTGGTAATAGGGAAAGATAATCCTCACACAACAATCAGTCCAGTGCATTGGAAGCTGTGTCATGTATATTGACAATGCAACAATCAGTCCAATGCACTGGAAGCTGTGTCATGTATATGGACTATACAACAATCAGTCCAGTACACTGGAAGCTGTGTCATGTATATGGACTATGCAACAATCAGTCCAGTGCACTGGAAGCTGTGTCATGTATATGGACTATGCAACAATCAGTCCAATGCACTGGAAGCTGTGTCATGTATATGGACTATACAACAATCAGTCCAGTGCACTGGAAGCTGTGTCATGTATATGGACTATGCAACAATCAGTCCAGCGCACTGGAATCTGTGTCATGTATATGGACTATGCAACAATCAGTCCAGTGCACTGGAAGCTGTGTCATGTATATGGACTATGCAACAATCAGATCGGTACAAACGCAACGGCCTCGTTTACAACACGTTGTATCACTCTCGGTCGGGCATGCAAAATAAACACGTAGTGACATCACAATTCCACAGGTAATCCACAACTACCACAATCAGGTAACTATAAAGCATTCCTACATAGAGGTGTAACAGCACTGTCACCCTCACATAGTAACTACTTCACTACACGTCCTGATGACAATAACACAACACCTTGGTTTCAAGAATTCACAGAGCACCATCTATCTAAGGCATAATTTACATCGCTATCTAGCTAAGCAAAGAACACATCACTCTTGCTAAGGCAGATAACTCATCACTAGTAATGCCACTAATATCACACATCCTTAACTAGTGTCAAGGATTCCACAGCCCTAGCTATGCAATCAAGGAACAAGCCTGTTAACAGTTGTTATACAGCTATTAAATTGCCCAAAGCACACTCACAAGTAGCAGTGGTAAATTCATAGTAAATATACTGCACTAACAATCCATGTGAATATTATCAACATAGCAATGTTAGTCATATTTCCTACAATAATGCCTGGTTTACAGAACTCAGCATGTATTTCTAACTACACACGCATAATGTGTCAGCGCGACAAACGCCTGTATTCACAGTAGGCCTCGGACCTAGATAGTCACTAGCCGATTGATACAGCTAATTACGTATTCAGATGGTCGGGCAGAAAACAATCACGTTTCGCTAACAATAATTTATGCGGCTGGCGCTATGTTAAGGACATATTCTAAGTATTTATGTATTTACCATTAGTCCAGAGTCACTGCAATTATAGACTGCATTGGTGTCACGTCCTGGCAAGCGTTGCAGACATCAATTCTCCACAGTCAAGAAATTGCGACCGTGTTCGTTGACAGACAGATGGCGACTGAACTCAACTGTGCTATTGCGCAAAGTTTTGAATCCCACTTGACCCCTGAGAATCTCCTGTTTCACTGCGAATTCCAGATCCCCGTGAAACCTATGTGGATTGATGTCCTACGTGAGTGCTACCATCACGCAGACACTCTGGATCTATCCCTCTCAAATCGACTTAAAATCTCTAGAAAAGACTACTTTAGCTGGGGTTTCCCCTAGCTATTTTAAGATCAGACAGGAGCCCACTCGCTTAGTTACGCCGTAACGGATTTTCCGCTGAGTAAAGACATGTGCCCTGGGTGGTTTCGTCACACTTCCTATAATAACAATATCAATGAGATGTTCTTATCAGCAGCACAACACTGGAGCTTGGTAGCTCCCCACAAGTAACAATGTCCATCAGACCCAGCTAGGTCCTAAACATTTTCAGAAGTTCCATCTCCGGTAAATAGTAACTACTACTTAACTTGAATAGTAGCACATCAATGACACAAAAAGTCCTCATCCTGAGCAATATAGCCTGATACTACATAATAACATTACAGGTCTAAGTCCATTTAGATGCTTCAGTATTAGATCCCACCTGGATCAGTCAACGTAAACTCAATCAGACTTTTCACGGCTGCATCCATTTGGACAGGCTGCCGTTCATATCATAGCTCTTCACTGGTTTGCTCTGACTTTTTGAATATTCATTGGATTGCTCCCAGTATTGAAACAATAAATCATGAGTTTCATGGAACGAGCTGGTCCACATTATTCCATAGTATTTCAAGATCTCCATCTGAAAAGCAAACTCTGAAAAGAGTAGGTCGGTGAGAGCATTTGGTTACAACCGTGACTTACATGCACATAAACAGAAACATGCTATCAGAAATGTATTATTATAACATTATAGTACACTGGATCTTCTCTCCCTTCAAGGGGGTTCTCGCATGAGGGTGCAACAGTGGTCAGATAGCTAGTCGAATAGCTTGTCTGGGAAGCACATGTCCCGAAAGTACTGGTGTTATTCGTCTGACCCTTGTCACAGGATCCTGCCACTTTGTGCTATCTCTTTTCTCCATCTATCATCCACCATCAACCTTATTATACACCTAATCCTATTTAAGTATAGTGGTTTTACCATCTGGAGGTGTCCGTCTGGACAGTTCCTCCTCCTCATACTAACTAAACAATTAATTAATTAAACCATTAATCAATCATTTAATTAATCATTAATTAATAACTCAAGAATTATTAACAAATCAATAAACAAGCAATCGCTTCTTTTCTGGGATCCCAGTACCAGAGCACATAGAACCTCTCTTGGTTGCCCCTCTTCCTGAAGGGTCAAGAGTGTGTAGTTCCATCCCATGTTGTTGGTGGAAATCCACCCCCGTTCCTTTACCCCAGATCAGCTGTGGACAAAGAGTGAACGGTTTCCATAGCGTGTTAGGCCACTCCATCCCTTTTAGAATGACACCTAGCAACTCATCCCCTAATTTCCAATGTCTCTCTGCAAGTGTAATCAAGGCTCTCTTCTGTAGCAACACCCCCCCCCCCCTTCCACTAGCAGGATAGGGCTTAGAGAGAGGAGTAGAGAAATTTCATTGAACATTCTGCTCGAATCTCGTCTTCATTTCAAACACATAAGCACTCGGTTGTGATGTCTCGTCGCAGTACATGCCGGTCACTCCGAATTAGCAAGTAACACCACCACCACAATCCCACATGAAATAAATTACTACCACTATCACTGTAACTTCACAGCACCACTTCCTTGGAACAACAGCATTGCCGCATTCACATAGCAAGCAATTCACAGCACTTCCTTTTTGAAATAGAACAACACCACATTTCCTTGAAATACCACAGCACCATATATCTAAAGAATGTAACACACCACTAGCTACTCAATCAATAAACGAGTAGGCCAACATACATGTTATGCGTAACTCTACCACATTGACAAAAGGACACTCCACACTAGCAGTGCTACTTTTCTAGTAATTCTACTCTAATAAATGTGGATGTTAACAACACACAAGTATTATGTATATTTCACAACACAGTGCTTGTGTAAAGGACTGGACTATAATTCTAAATCTACACACAACATTGTACTAGTGCCGTTAGAATACAGGTAGTTAACACTCGACGGCGGCCTAGATTTACAACTGGCATGATCGATAATGCTACTAAATTATTCATAAGATCGGTTTCGTCAAACACAGCGCAATGGTAATATTTATATTTGCATATTGCAGCTCGGCACGAACAAAGACTAAGATGGTCTTTACTTTAGAATGAGAGAAACTGTAGATTTCTGCCATTTCAATGTCGGGCACTGGCAAGCACCTTGAAGACAAGAATGTTGACAGATCTAATTCTACGTCTGCTCGAGTTGATAGCTGGGATGCGACTGATACTGACAAAGCTAGCCCGTTGAGTTGCGTACACCACTCAACACTCGAGCTTCAAGTGATTCACGGATAAAGCCACTTTCCCGTGTTAACTCTTGTTGAGTGATGCCCTACGTTCTATGGGGGCATGTCGCTAACTCAACTGAACATTCACTTGACTGTACTAGAAACGTCTAGAAAAAAAGAAGTCAGTCGGGTTCCCCCAAGTTATAATTAGCCTGGAAGGGAAACAACTCTGCTAACATCAGCCTAAAGGGGATTCCCCAGTGTGAAGACACATGAATTGGGTCATCCTGTTACACTTGGTCGTCCGCAAGCGGCACGTATGTTGTCAGAGGTGACTAAGGAGGGTTGATGAAGGACTGGCTACATCATCGTGTAGAAAAATGTAACTGCAAAATTCAACTAATTATGAACAGTTAAGTCCAATTAAATTTCTTCAATTCAAAGTCCAATTAATTTCTTCAATTCAATGTCCAATGTAATTTCAATTCAATGTCCAACGAAACTTCTTCAATTTAATGTCCAATGTAATTTCAATTCAATGTTCGATGAAATTTCAACAAACAAATTAGGAAGAGCTTCGATGAAACAAAGATGTGGTTTCAGAGACAAATGTGAACACCTTGAACTGCCAAATATGTAACGAGTGCTTTAAAAAGACTAATGAAAGCAAAACATTATATTCAAATATCCCCGGGAAGGTTAACCCGATCAACAAATGCCCGCAGAAGTCGGATGTGTTGGCCTAACGGTGCAAGAACGCAGCTCTGCTGTAAACAGACACAACGCAACCATGCCCCAAAAAAAAAAACTTCGGATGAACGCAGTAGAAGAAGAAATTCAAATATAAGCAAGAGACAAGTGTCATGGTGATATCAAAGAAACAGATTGTGCCTAAATGTGCAATTAAAGTAAATAACAATTTGGGGCAAATTCAGATATCTATGCACATGGATAACATCAGATGGAAGATGCATCACTGAGATGAACAGAATAGGGCAAGTAAAAACTGCATTTTATCAAATGAATGTTCTGTGCAATAAGTTATTCTGCTTGAAAGTTAGGAAAAGAATTCTTGCATGTTACATAGAACTAATTTTAACATATGGCTACAAATCTTGGACAATTAGTAAACAGGCAAATAGGTACCTTGGAGATGTGATTTTATAGAAGAATGCTGAAAATTAATTGGACAGCCAAAATGAGCAATCTGGACATTTTAAGGGAAGCTAAGTTACAAAGAAAACTTCTCACAAACACCAGAAAGAAGCAGTCATTTTTTGGCCACATTATAAGAAGACAAAAATTGGAACATGTCGTGACAACCGGAAAGATTCGTGGAAAGAGAGATAAGAGGAAGACAGCATGAGAAGATTCTTGACAGTCTTGTGTCATGGCACTGAAGGGAGTCAACACTTGAATTGATCCATGTAATCAGATATCACAATTTGTGGAGAGGAATGATCACCTACACCAGCCGGCAAGGTACTGGATGATGATAATGATGACACGAGATAAATAAAAGAAACAATGTTCTTCAGTAATGAAATGAGAAGAGAAGCATTGGAAAATAATGACAACTGCAAACATCAGTGACTGCTGTAACAAGACCCCTGGGCCTTGCACAGGTATGTTACCAATAGTTATATCCCCAGCCTTTTGTCTGACCACCCCAATATGATTTTCCATCTACAAGGCCCCCAACAAGCTGGGACAGCTGACCTTCCCTTCCCACCTATGGATTCCTACCCACAGGAGGCCCGGACAAGACAACAGTCATACTTATACTTAAAGCCATGGTCAACAAAGCAAAATTTAATTTCATAATACGTCACACTAAACTCAGAGACGGATGGCTGAAAAGCTTGGATAGAAGACTAAATATGTACAATGCTGAATAAGAGCGGTGAGAAGATCTACAGGTGATGGGCCATCATCACGTAGCATGTGATCTCTGTCTGCGCCGTCATCCAGTTATAGCTAACCACTCACCGGGTGAACCTCCGGTGCAAAGGAACTCCAAGGTGTAGACCACTCCAGAGTCTTCTCCTTCCACTTGAGGATGATATTGGACTGGTCAGGCGTATGTCTGATATCTGACTGGCACTTCAACACTGTGAGGATGATAATGGACTGGTCAGGCGTATGTCTGATATCTGACTGGCACTTCAACACTGTGAGGATGATAATGGACTGGTCAGGCGTATGTCTGATATCTGACTGGCACTTCAACACTGTGAGGATGATAATGGACTGGTCAGGCGTATGTCTGATATCTGACTGGCACTTCAACACTGAGTATGATATCGGACTGGTCAGGCATATGTCTGATATCTGACTGGCACTTCAACACTGTTCGCTGGTCGTCCCTCGATGAAATCACATTTCGCACTTCTGATGAAATATGGGTGACCCTAGCGTTCTAGGTGTCCCCATCAGATGGTAAGTACAGCAACACAATCCAAGAGCGTGGCTGCTCTTCAGCATTACAAAGTCCATTGCAATACCTATTCAACAACATAAGACTGGAGCGTTGGCTCCATTCACTAACACTGTCACTATTCAATAACTCCAACTTAGGAATGTAATCACTCAGCACATTAGCAATGTCACAGATCAACAACACCACTTTAGGAGTATAATGACTCAGCACATTAGCAATGTCACAGTTCAACAATACCACTTTAGGAGTATAATGACTCAGCACATTAGCAATGTCACAGTTTAACAACACCACTTTAGGAGTATAATGACTCAGCACATTAGCAATGTCACAGTTTAACAACACCACTTTAGGAGTATAATGACTCAGCACATTAGCAATGTCACAGTTTAACAACACCACTTTAGGAGTATAATGACTCAGCATATTAGCAATGTCACAGTTTAACAACACCACTTTAGGAGTATAATGACTCAGCACACTAGCATTATCACTGTTCAGAACACCAACTAAAGAATGTGGTAACTCAGCATACTAGCATTATCACTGTTCATCAACAGCACCTAGGAATTTGGTAGCTCCCTACCATAACATGGATGTTCCTCAGATGTTCATGAAAATAGCAGACTACTGTTGTGGTTCACTGACCAAGTTCAAGGTTTCTGAGATGATCACAAATGTAGATCCACACAGAAGTTAGATGAATCACTATACATTTGACATCACTAAGACCCAGCTGGGCCTGAAACATATTTAAAATGGCCAGAGTAGTTGCTCTTCCACGCAAATTCACAACAGCCAATTCAACTTGACTATAGATCATCAAGGAAACACATATTCATAGAAGTATCATTCAGAGTTCTCATAGGAACACCTGTTATCTTACAGGCGTAAATCAGGAGACGCATCAGTCCTAGACCCCATCTGGATCTGTTGACCAAATCTTCGTCGGACTCGTAGCGGTTGTCTTAGCTTAGACACACCGTGAACTTATTAAAACTCATGTTTTTCATATGTGTTGATTCTGACAGATTCAAGTGACCGCTCATAGTATTGCCACAAAACATCACATTGACTGGCACTGGAACGAGCTGGTCCAATTGAGTTCATGGTATAACTCTAGAATCTCCATCATATATAAACAGATCCTGAAACAAGGACATCGGTGAGAGTACTCGGCTACAACTGCGACTAACATGCACATCAACAACATCACATGCATCAGTACATAATATGATGACACAATGATATAATAGATCATCAACATAGTAGATCATCTCTCCTACCAAGGAGGTACATGCATGAGAGTCCCTTAGTGAGCAAGTAGATAGTAGAAGTAACTCTTCTGGGCAACATCTGGCCCAATAACACCACAGTAGTCTGTTTGACTCTGTCAAAGGATCCTACTACCTGGTGTTATTTCATTCCTCCGTTTCTCCTCCTACAACAACCATAGAATACACCTACTTATCTTTCAGTGTAGAGATTTAATTATCTGGGAGGTGTCCAGGCGGACATTTCCTCCTCATCAACACAACTCAACAATTAATTAATAATTTAACCCATTAACTAATTAATTACATCATAATTCATTAATAACCGCACAGCATTAAAAAATTAAATCATCAGAGCATTAACAAAATAATACATCAAGCAAATGCTTTTGTCCTGGGATCTCTGTCCCAGAACCGGTATGACCTTTCTTAGTTGACCTTGTCTCCTGAAGGTCGAGTCTGTGCAGGTCTATCACAGGTTTGTTGGCAATCCACCCAGTAGTCTTTACCCCCAAGATGAGCTGTGGAAAAAGAGTACCTTATTTTCGTGGCGATTTAGACCATGTCATCCTATTTAGAATGACAGCCAGCACCTCATCCCATAAATCTTCATGCCTACCGTAAGTGAAGATCAAGGCCCTCATATACAACCCCCTCCCCCTAGTAGATGGTTTCCCCCACTAACAGGGTCGGATTTACAAAAGAGAAGAGAAGAAGAGTCCATCAAACGTTCCGCTCATATTTCGGATCAGTACAAATGCAACGACCTCGTTTACAACACGTCGTATCACTCTTGGCCGGGCATGCAAAATAAACACGTAGTGACATCACAATTCCACAGGTAATCCACAACTACCACAATCAGGTAACTATAAAGCATTCCTACACAGAGGTGTAACAGCACTGTCACCCTCACATAGTAACTACTTCACTACACGTCCTGATGAAAATAACACAACACCTTGGTTCCAAGAATTCACAGAGCACCATCTATCTAATGATTAATTTACATCGCTATCTAGCTAAGCAAAGAACACTTCACTTTTGCTAGATAACTCATCACTAGTAATGCCACTAATATCACACAGCCTTAACTAGTGTCAAGGATTCCATAGCCCTAGCTATGCAATCAAGGAACAAGCCTGTTAACAGTTGTTATACAGCTATTAAATTGCCCAAAGCACACTCAAAAGTAGCAGTGGTAAATCCATAGTAAATATACTGCACTAACAATCCATGTGAATATTATCAACATAGCAACGTTAGTCACATTTCCTACAATAATGCCTGATTTACAGAACTCAGCATGTATTTCTAACTACACACGCATAATGTGTCAGCGCTACAAACGCCTGTATTAACAGTAGGCCTCTAACCTAGATAGTCACTAGCCGATTGATACAGCTAATTATGTATTCAGATGGTCGAGCAGAAAACAATCGCATTTCGCTAACAATCATTTATGCGGCCGGCGCTATATTAAGGACAGATACTAAGTATTTATGTATTTACCTTTAGTCCAGAGTCACTGCAATTATAGACTGCATTGGTGTCACGCCCTGGCAAGCATTGCAGACATCAATTCTCCACAGTCAAGAAACTGTGACCGTGTTCGTTGACAGACAGATGGCGACTGAATTCAACTGTGCTATTGCGCAGTTTCGAATCCCAACCGACCCCTGAAAATCTCCTGTTTCACTGCGAATTCCAGATCCCTGTGAAACCTATGTGGATTGATGTCCTATGTCAGCGCTACCATCACGCAGACACTCTGGATCTATCCCTCTCGAATCGACTTGAAATCTCTAGAAAAGACTACTTTAGCTGGGGTTTCCCCTAGCTATTTTAAGATCAGACGGGAGCCTACTCGCTTAGTTATGCCGTAACGGATTTTCCGCTGAGTAAAGACATGTGCCCTGGGTGGTTTCGTCACACTCCCTATAATAACAATGTCAATGAGATGTTCTTATCAGCAGCACAACACTGGAGCTTGGTAGTTCCCAACAAGTAACAATGTCCATGAGACCTGGCTAGGTCCTAAACATTCTCAGAAGTTCCATCTCCGGTAAATAGTAATTACTACTTAACTTGAATAGTGGCACATCAATGACACAAAAAGTCCTCATCCTGAGCAATAGAGCCTGATACTACCTAATAACATTACAGGTCTAAGTCCATTTAGATGCTTCAGTATTAGATCCCATCTGGATCAGTCAACATAAACTCCATCAGACTTTTCACGGCTGCATTCATTTGAACAGGCTACCGTTCTTATCATAGCTCTTCAATGGTTTGCTCTGACTTTTTGAATATTCATTGGATTGCTCCCAGTATTGAAACAATAAATCATCATGAGTTTCATGGAACGAGCTGGTCCACATTATTCCATAGTATCATTTCAAGATCATCTGAAAAGCAAACCCTGGAAAGAGTAGGTCCGTGAGAGCATTTGGTTACAACCGTGACTTACATGCACATAAACAGAAACATGCTATCAGAAATGTATTACTATAACATTATAGTACACTGGATCTTTTCTCCCTTCAAGGGGGTTCTCACATGAGGGTGCATCAGTGGTCAGATAGCTAGTCGAATAGCTCATCTGGGAAGCACATGTCCCAAAAGTACTGGTGTTGTTCGTCTGACCCTTGTCACCGGATCCTGCCACTTTGTGCTATCTCTTTTCTCCATCTATCGTCCACATCAACCTTATTATACAGCTAATCCTATTTAAGTGGTTTTACCATCTGGAGGTGTCCGTCTGGACAGTTCCTCCTCCTCATCCTAACTAAACAATTAATTAACTAAACCATTAATCAATCATTTAATTAATCATTCATTAATAACTCAAGAATTATTAAAAAATCAATAAACAAGCAATCGCTTCTGTTCTGGGATCCCAGTACCAGAGCATACAAACCCCTCTTGGTTGCTCCTCTTCCAGAAGGGTCAAGAGTGTGTAGTTCCATCCCATGTTGTTGGTGGAAATCCACCCCCGTTCATTTATCTCGTATCAGCTGTGAACAAAGAGTGAACAGTTTCCATAGCGTGTTAGGCCACTCCATCCCTTTTAGAATGACACCTAGCAACTCATCCCCTAATTCCCAATGTCTCTCTGCAAGTGTAATCAAGGCTCTCTTCTGTAGCACCCCCCCCCCCTTTCTTCCACTAGCAGAATAGGGCTTAGAGAGAAGAGTAGAGAAATTTCATTGAACATTCTGCTCGAATCTCGTCTTCATTTCAAACACATAAGCACTCGGTTATAACGTCTCGTCGCAGTACATGCCGGTCATTCCGAATTAGCAAGTAACACCATCACCACAATCCCACATGAAATAAATTACTACCACTATCACTGTAACTTCAAAGCACCACTTCCTTGGAACAACAGCATTGGCACATTCACATAGCAAGCAATTCACAGCACTTCCTTTTAGAAATAGAACACCACCACATTTCCTTGAAATACCACAGCACCATATATCTAGAGAATGTACATACCACTAGCTACTCAATAAATAAATGAGTAGGTCAACATACATGTTATGCGTAACCCTACCACATTGACAAAAGGACACTCAACACTAGCAGTGCTACTTTTCTAGTAATTCTACTCTAATAAATGTGGATGTTAACAACACACAAGTATTATGTATATTTCACAACACAGTGCTTGTGTAAAGGACAGGACTATAATCCTAAATCTACACACAACATTGTACTAGTGCCGTTAGAACGCAGGTAGTTAACTCAACGGCGGCCTAGATTTACAACCGGCACGATCGATACTGCTAGTAAATTATTCATAAGATCGATTTCATCAAACACAGAGTGATGGTAATATTTATATTTGCGTATTGCAGCTCGACATGAACAAAAACTAAGATGGTCTTTACCATAGAATGAGAGAAACTGTAGATTTCTGCCATTTCAATGTCGGGCACTGGCAAGCACCTTGAAGACAAGAATGTTGACAGATCTAATTCTACGTCTGCTCGAGTTGATAGCTGGGATGCAACTGACACTGACAAAGCTAGCCCGTTGAGTTGCGTACACCACTCAACACTCGAGCTTCAAGTGATTCACGGATAAAGCCACTTTCCCGTGTTAACTCCTGTTGAGTGATGCCCTATGTGATTGGGCGCATGTCGCTAACTCAACTGAACATTCACTCGACTGTACTAGAAATGTCTAGAACAGAAGAAGTCAGTCGGGTTCCCCCAAGTTATAATTAGCCTGGAAGGGAAACAACTCTGCTAACCCCGGCCTAAATTGGATTCCCCAGTGTGAAGACACGTGAATTGGGTCATCCTGTTACACTTGGTCGTCCGCAAGCGGCATGTATGTTGTCAGTAAGGAAGGTTGATGCAGGACTGGCTACATCATCGTGTAGAAAAATGTAACTGCAAAATTCAACTAATTATGAACAGTTAAGTCCAATGAAATTTCTTCAATTCAAAGTCCAATTAATTTCTTCAATTCAATGTCCAATGTAATTTCAATTCAATGTCCGATGAAATTTCAACAAACAAATTAGGAAGAGCTTCGATGTAACAATGATGTGGTTTCAGAGACAAATGTTAACATCTTGAACTGCCAAATATGTAACGAGTGCTTTGAAAAGACTAATGAAAGCAGAACATTATATTCAAATATCCCCGGGAAGGTTAACCCGGTCAACAAATGCTCGCAGAAGTCGGATGTGTCGGCCTAACGGCACAAGAACGCAGCTCTGCTGTAAACAGACAACACAATCACGCTCAGAAAAAAAAACTTCGGATGGACGCAGTAGAAGAAGAAGATATTCAAATATAAGCAAGAGACAAGTGTCATGGTGATATCAAAGAAACATATTGTGCCTAAATGTGCAATTAAAGTAAATGACAATTTGGGGCAAATGCAGAAATTCAGATATCTATGCACATGGATAACATCAGATGGAAGATGCATCACTGAGATGAACAGAATAGGGCAAGCAAAAACTGCATTTTATCAAATGAACGTTTTGTGCAATAAGTCATTCTGCTTGAAAGTTAGGAAAAGAGTTCTTGCATGTTACATAGAACTAATTTTAACATGTGGCTACAAATCTTGGACAATTAGTAAACAGGCAAATAGATCCCTTGGAGATGTGATTTTATAGAAGAATGCTGAAAATTAATTGGACAGCCAAAATGAGCAATCTGGACATTTTGAGGGAAGCTAAGTTGCAAAGAAAACTTCTCACAAACACCAGAAAGAAGCAGTCATTTTTTGGCCACATTATAAGAAGACAAAAATTGGAACATGTCGTGACAACCAGAAAGATTCATGGAAAGAGAGATAAGAGGAAGACAGCATGAGAAGATTCTTGACAGTCTTGTGTCATGGCACTGAAGAGAGTCAACACACGAATTGATCCATGTCGTCAGATATCACAATTTGTGGAGAGGAATGATCGCCTACACCAGCTGGCAAGGCACTGGATGATGATGATGCTGACACATGAGATAAATAAGAGAAACAATGTTCTTCAGTAATGTAATGAGAAGAGAAGCATTGGAAAATAATGACAACTGCAAACATCAGTGACTGCTGTAACAAGACCCCCGGGGCTTGGACAGGTATGTTACCAATAGTTATATCCCCAGCCTTTGGTCTAACCACCCCAATATGACTTTCCATCTACAAGGCCCCCCAACAAGCCAGGACAGCTAACCTTCCCTTCCCACCTATGGATTCCTACCCACAGGAGGCCCAGACAAGACAACAGTCATACTAATACATAAAGCCATGGTCAACAAAGCAAAATTTAATTTCCTAATACGTCACACTAAACAGAGAGGGATGGCTGAAAAGCTTGGATAGAAGACTAAATATGTACAACTCTGAATAAGAGCGGTGAAAAGATCTACAGGTGATGGGCCATCATCACGTAGCATGTGATCTCTGTCTGTGCCGTCGTCCAGTCGTAGCTAACCACTCACCCGGTGAACCTCCGGTGCAAAGGAACTCCAAGGTGTAGAACACTCCAGAGTCTTCTCCTTCCACTTGAGGATGATATTGGACTGGTCAGGCATATGTCTGATATCTGACTGGCACTTCAACACTGTGAGGATGATATTGGACTGGTCAGGCATATGTCATATCTGACTGGCACTTCAACACTGTGAGGATGATATTGGACTGGTCAGGCATATGTCTGATATCTGACTGGCACTTCAACACTGTGAGGATGATATTGGACTGGTCAGGCATATGTCTGATATCTGACTGGCACTTCAACACTGTGAGGATGATATTGGACTGGTCAGGCATATGTCTGATATCTGACTGGCACTTCAACACTGTGAGGATGATATTGGACTGGTCAGGCATATGTCTGATATCTGACTGGCACTTCAACACTGTGAGGATGATATTGGACTGGTCAGGCATATGTCTGATTTCTGACTGGCACTTCAACACTGAGGATGATATTGGACTGGTCAGGCGTATGCCTGATATCTGACTGGCATTTCAACACTGTGAGGATGATACCGGACTGGTCAGGCATATGTCTGATATCTGACTGGCACTTCAACAGTGTTCGCTGGTTGTCCCTCGATGATGAAATCACTCACAACAGATTTCACACTTCTGATGAAATATGGGCGACCCTAGGGTTCTAGGTGTCCCCATCAAATGGTAAGTACTGCAACACAATCCAAGAGCGTGGCTACTCTTCAGCATTACAAAGTCCATTGCAATACCTATTCAACAACATAAGACTGGAGCGTTGGCTCCATTCACTAACACTGTCACTATTCAATAACTCCAACTTAGGAATGTAATCACTCAGCACATTAGCAATGTCACAGTTCAACACCACTTTAGGAGTATAATGACTCAGCACATTAGCAATGTCACAGTTTAACAACACCACTTTAAAAGTATAATGACTTAGCAAAGCAAACTAGCATTATCACTGTTCAGAACAGCAACTAAAGAATGTGGTGACTCAGCATACTAGCATTATCACTGTTCATCAACAGCACCTAGGAATTTGGTAGCTCCCTACCATAACATGGATGTTCCTCAGATGTTCATGAAAATAGCAGACTACTGTTGTGGTTCACTGACCAAGTTCAAGGTTTCTGAGATGATCACAAATGTAGATCCACACAGAAGTTAGATGAATCACTATACATTTGACATCATAAGACCCAGCTGGGCCTGAAACATATTTAAACTGGCCAAAGTTGTTGCTGTTCCACACAAATTCACAACAGCCAATTCAACTTGACTATAGATAATCAAGGAAACACATATTCATAGAAGTATCACTCAGAGTTCTCATAGGAACACCCGTTATCTTACAGGTGTAAGTCAGGAGACGCATCAGTCCTAGACCCCATCTGGATCTGTTGACCAAATCTTCGTCGGACTCGTAGCGGTTGTCTTAGCTTAGACACACTGTGAACTTATTAAAACTCATGTTTCTCATATGTGTTGACTCTGACAGATTCATATGACCGCTGCCAGTATTGCCCCAAAACATCACATTGACTGGCACTGGAACGAGCTGGTCCAATTGAGTTCATGGTATAACTCTAGAATCTCCATCATATAAACAGATCCTGAAACAAGGACGTCGGTGAGAGTACTCGGCTACAACTGCGACTAACATGCACATCAACAACATCACATGCATCAGTACATAATATGATGACACAATGATATAATAGGTCATCAACATAGTAGATCATCTCTCATACGAAGGAGGTACATGCATGAGAGTGCCTTAGTGAGCAAGTAGATAGTCAAGTAACTCTTCTGGGCAACACCTGACCCAATAACACCAGAGTAGTCTGTTTGACTCTGTCATAGGATCCTACTACCTGGTGTTATTCCATTCCTCCGTTTCTCCTCCTACAACAACCGTAGATTACACATAATTAATTAATTATTTAACCCATTAACTAATTAATTACATCATAATTCATTAATAACCGCACAGCATTAATAAATTAAATCATCAGTCATTAATAACTCAACAGCCTTACAAACTAATACATCAAGCAATGCTTTTGTTCTGGCAACACGTATGACCTTTCTTTGTTGACTTCATTTGTGGAAGGTCACGACTGTGTAGGTCTCTCACAGGTTTGATGGCAATCCACCTAGTAGTCTTTCCCCAAAAGATTAGCTGTGGAAAAGAGTACCCTGCTTCCGTGGCAAGTTAGACCCCGTCATCCTATTTAGAATGGCACCCAGCACCCCATCCCATAAATCTTCATGTCTCCCCTAAGTGTGGATCAAGGCCATCATATGCAACCCCCTCCCCCTAGTAGATGTTTTCCCCCACTAACAGGGTTGGGTTTACAAAAAAGAAGAGAAATAGAGCCATTCATCCAACGTTCCGCTTGTATTTCGGATCGGTACAAACGCAACGACCTCAATTACGTGTCGTATCACTCTCAGTCGAGCATGCAAAATAAACAAGTAGTGACATCACAATTCCACAGGTAATTCCTAACTACCACAATCAGGTAACTACAAAGCATTCCTACATAGAGGTGTAATAGCACTGTCACTCTCACATAGCAACCACTTCACTACACATCCTGGTGGAAATAACACAACACCATGGTTCCTGGAATTCACAGCGCACCATCTATCTAATGCATAGATTACATCACTATCTAGCTAAGCAAAGAACGCATCACTCACTTGCTAAGGCAGATAACTTATCACTAGCTATGCAACTAATATCACACAGCCTAACTATTGTCAAGGATTCAACACAGCCTAGCTATTCAATCAATAAATAAGCAGGTTAAAACAGTTGTTACACATACCGTTATTAGATTGACCAAAGCACACTCACAAGTAGCAGTGTTGAATTCATAGCAAATATCCTGCTCTAACAATCACTGTGAATATTATCAACATAGCAACGTTAGTCATATTTCCTACAATACCACCTGCTTTAAAGGACTCATCATGTACTTCTAACTACACACGCAGCAGTGTCAGCGCGAACAAACACTTGTATAAACAGTGGGCTTCTGACCCAGATAGTCACTAGCCGATCAATAACGCTAATTACATATTCATACAATCGGGGCAGAAAACAATCGCATGTCGGTAACAATCATTTACGCAGACGGCACTTCGCTAAGAACAGATTCTAAGTACTTTATTATTTACCTTGCTTTAAGAGTCACTGCAATTATCAGCTGCCTTGGTGTCACGCCCTGGCAAGCGTCAATAGACATCAATTCTCTACAGTCATGATATTGCGGCCATGTTCGTTGACAGACAGATGGCGACTGAAACCAACTGAGCTATTGCGTGAAGTTTTGAATCCTCCTCGACCCCTGATCATCTCATGTTTCACGGAGAATACCAGATCCTCGTGATACCTATGTGGATTGATATCCTATGTGACTGCTATCATCACGTACACTCTCCGGATCTTTCACTCTCGACTAGTCGAGAAATCTCTAGAAAAGACAAATTTCGCTGGAGTTTCCCCAAGCTATTTTAAGATTAGACGGGAGTCCACTCGCCTAGCTACGACCGACAGGATTTTTCGCCGAGTGAAGACACGTGACCTGGGTGGTTTCATCACAGTTGGTGCTTTGAAAAGACTAATGAAAGCAGTACATTATATTCAACTATAAGCAAGAGATAATGTTCTTTGGTCATGTAATGAGAAGAGAAACATTGGAAAATAACTACAAAGATCAGGAACTGTCTCTGAGGTAGAAGAGGTTGAGGCAGATGAGGATAAATATTACTGGATGGCCTAAGACAGAGGCAAACAGGAATAACAACAGAACCGATCCAGAACCCAGGGATACATGTAAGCCAACACATGGGCAGAGCACATGACGATGATGATTAATGTACATGTTCTGTAAATACTTACAGAGGAAATTAAGGCAATGAGTGCTGGTATGCAACCTAGCTGCAGCAGTATGTTCCTATGTTTACTGGAATCTGCAGCCATATTTCCAACTGCCCAAGCACATAGTTCCTAGTAATATAAAGACATGTGTGGGAACAAAGACACAACTGCGGCACCAGATCATGTTAAAAATAAACATTTTCCTATAAGGACCCTTTCATATGCCTTAGGCGCACTCGGTATGTGTTCTAAACAATATTTTTATAGACTCATCGGCACTCTGTGGGTGATGTGGCCGGTACCACAATGGCCATCTCCATTTCCCAAAATGTTTCCTGGACCGTCTTTCAGTAGTTTTGTATTATTTCTAATTTCTTCATTAGATTATTTTTCACAGTTGATATCCAGTTCCACTTCTGCCGGCTGGATGTCAGGTGGGTTGTGTGGAACCGGTCGATTCAGAAGATCCTTACAGTATTCAGCCAATCTGTTCATTTGATCTTTAATGTTGGTGAGAACTTTTCCTATACTATTTTTGTTAAGTCCACTGGGTTGATTATATTTTCCTATTAATTTCCTTGTGGTGCTTAACTGTCTCTGAGGTTTCACTTTGCTGCTGCTTTCTCTGCCTCTCTTGCTAGGCCATCTAAATATTGTCTTTTATCTGCCCTTATGCGCTTCTTAACTTCTTTGCTAGCTTCTGTATATCTTCTTTGGGCTCTGACTTAGCAGCTCTGGTTTTGCTATTAAGATAGCCTTTTTACTTTTTCTTTCTTCTATTTTCTTGGGGGTTTTGGACATTATCCATGCTTTGTTTCCTTCCCTTTCCTCCTTGGCCTTCCATATATGCACCGCTTAAAATGGTGTTAACCTGTAGCAAACTTATTTGAGATTGAGACCTTAAACTGTTCCTTGGATCTGAGATATCCTACATTATACTGAATTCCATGATTATAAGATGTTATATAGCTTTTACGTTTTAACTTAATTTTACTTAGCAGTTAATTGTCCATATTTACAATATATTTACAGCACCTCTAAAGACTTCAACATCATGTATAGATGATCTAAATTTCTTAATACATATATGATATTTTTGGTTTTCTGTTTTGTAGTTGAGTTATGCCCTTGTGGCTTTATGACTTATTCACTGCATAAAAATTGGTGAATAATTCTACACTTTCATTTATTACCCCTAGTCTATGTTTCCAAATGTCTTTGTAACCAGTATTATCCGATCCTATTTTGGCATCTAGGTCACCCTTAAAAATATTGATACTGCCATTTCTTAGACTACCAATTATGTTTTGAAGTTTCTTGTAAAATTCCCCCTTTATTTTTTTCATTTGTTGGTGCATAACACTGAATCATATTAATATGTATTTTCTTTCTAACAGATCTAAATCTTGCTGTTATTCTAGAACTCACTGCTTCCCACTCTAATGCTTTCTCTGCCTCTGTGGATAACATTAGGGCCACTCCTTCACAGTCTGGAGAAGTTTCCTCTTTATGGCCCGAGTTATTTCACCAGTGCTTAGATGTTCACCTGTTCTAGTCCATCTTGTTTCACACAATCCCAAGATGCTAGTATTATATTTCATTTCTGCTGTCACCTGCGCTGTCTTATCAAATATATATTTTATCATTCCAGTGGCAATCCTTTGAGTTTTCCCAGGTGAAAGAAATTTAATCAATGCCCTGGACTCCTTGAGGCTTTCTCAGCAATGCATCATATCTCTTTTATAAGAGCTTGATTTCCTTGTGGTAGCTGAGTAACTATTCTTTATGTGACTTGTTCATGGTTTGTCGGGTGGATTTGTGTCAACTTTTCAACGTGATTGTGTAGCCTGCCCTAAGCACAACACTTCACTGGCTGCCTTTTATGACATGGCTGATAGGGTCCAGTGTTACTATTCTGTGCTTCCCTTACAGGTCCCGATAGCACACAGGTGGAATCCTTAGTCGCCTCTTACGACATGCAAGGTGTTACTATAACTTGCTTCCCTTACAGGTCCCAATAGCACACATGTGGAATCCTTAGTCGCCTCTTACGACATGCAAGATGTTACTTTCTTTGCTTCCTCTTACGGCCATGGATGATGTGCTATATGGTTATAGAAAGTATTGGTCTAAGCCTATTTTGAGGGAGCCACAGTAGTGCAGTGGCAAGGATGCTTGCCGGACAGCCTGGTGGTCATGAGTTGAAATCCTGATCAAGGTGGGGATTTTTAAAAATGGATCTGAGCAGGTCATCTGACACTGAAAAGACTATCGGCACGATGTTAGGGTAGAGATTTTTCTCAGGATCCGATACCAAAATACAGTCTCCACAGGACTATATTACAAAGCTCTCATTCCCCCTTCAAATACGGAGACCAGTGGGGTATGCAAAACTAGTACCGAAACTTCACATCAAGGAGAGTAACCAGGTCATGATTAAGCACAGCACACATGCACCAGGTGAAACTTGGGGCCAAAGGTGGACATTTTTCCTATACAGGTTTATCACACTTCACAATCATTCACCACAGACCTGCATTTGTGGGTCAGAACTTTACAGGAACTATCAGAAGGGGAGATAACTGTATCAGAAGGGGAGATAATTGCATCATGCTCCTAGCACTCAGGGAGGCCGCTGCTGACAGATTGATGGCACACCATGCAGCTGCATGCAAGACTGCTGTATCAGTTGATTGAAGACAGCTCTGCAAGGCTTGCAAGCCTTCGTTTCTATCAAACAAAAATTGTGTTTTAATTAGTTCATAATAATGATTTTTGTGGAAAGTAATTAAAGAACAATCTGCTAAATAGACAAACAGAACAGCAGTAAAGTTAATAAACTTCTGAAGAATGGGAAAGCTGCTGGCCCACATGGCATCCCAGTAGAGGCTGTAAAGTTAATATAAACATCTCAACTAAATTACTGCACAAATTATTTAGCAACATCTGGGAAGCTGAAGAAATACCAGCTGACTAGAAAGAAGTTGCCAAAGAATGGGGATCTAAGAGAGTAAGAAAATTATACAGACAAAACAGAAGCCTAAAATTTTATGACAGAATTAAATGTGGAGCTCATGGAGAAAGCTAAAATACTGGTAACTCAAGAGGTGAAGAGAAAAAGCTGGCATTGAATACGACATCTGAGAAAACCTGAGAACAGTATAGCTAGAAAGGCCTTTATCTAGAATCCACTGGGCAAAAGAAATTGAGGATGACTTAAACCATTTAAAAAAAAGTATAGACAGAAATAAATAATATGCGGAGGATATGGATGGAGCTGGATGGGATAGCTAAGGATAGGACAACTTGGAGTGAGTGGGTTGGGGGGGGGGGGGGGGGGGGGAGGGGTCTATGCCGCAATGGAGGATAGAGGGTGAAAGAAGAAATGAGGAAAACAAGACTAATCACTAATAAATTAGTTTAAAAAACACATATGATCTAATAAAGAAATAGAGACTCAATAATCTAATAAAGAAAACAGGCCTAAGAAACTAATAATACTGTAAATAAAATAGATTAATGAATCCAATAATGCAACGAATAAAGTAAGATTTATGAATTTAAAGAATCAGTAAAGAAAATATTTATGAATCTAAAAGTATAATGAAGAAAACAGACATATGAATCCAATCTAGTGAAAAAAATAGACATGAATCTAATCTAGTAAGAATACAGGCAAGAATATAATAGTCAAGTAAAGAAATACTTATGAATCTAATAAAATAGTCAGGGGAAAAACTGTATATTTAATCAAACTTAGTTACTAAATGAAGAAAACATGTACCTAAGAAAGATCCGGGCATTGTTGGGATCTCGAGCAAAACATTTCCGAAGTACAGTCAGTGCTTCTAGGTGTTTGCTCTGTTTCAGCAACTTTGTTGCTTGCGTTATCTAAATGAATTAAAATATGTAACAATCAACAAGATGGTAACAAGTTTGATATAATTTTCATTGCTTACATCATTACCTGAGTATTATCATTTTATGAAGGTTATATCAATATTTGTTCCTTGTATACTTTCATACATCAACAAGAATATATCCAAAATAGCAGCTGTCAACTTGACTTCATAGATTGCCTTGAAATTGAGTGGGTGAAGGCCAAAATAGTTTTATAGCAGCACCTGCACCCACGCATATACAGTAAACATTGAAAAAACTACAGAAAATTGGCGGGTGGGGGAGGGAGGGGGTGGTGTTTGGTTGAGGAGAGAAGAGAGAAAGAGGAATTCTTCTGAATCTAAAACATGGGGCAAAGAAACATTCAGCAGTAAATTGAATATTCTCAAATAACTTAAGAGCAGAGGTCAAGGCCTTAAAAAGTCCAGCAAAATGCTGTTGACAGATAAACAAAGTGAAACACATAGCTCTCTTCACAGGTGTGAAGTGAATTGTTTCACTACTGCAGAGAGAAACAGTGCAGACCTAAGAACAGCACTTCATGGACAATGCCAGAAATCCTAAAGGGGTTGTAATACAATGGATCCCCTCACACTGCAACATATCTGAAAGTGTAGACTAAAACACTGGCAAAGCAAGGTGGAAGACTATCTATGATGAAGCCAAGAGATTTATAAGAAGCAAATATAAAACCAAGTTGGAATCAAAGCATCCAGGCCAACAGAAAGATGGTGTATACTATTTATTCCACTGAGAATAAATAGTAATCTTCAGACTCTACAAGGACACAACAGGCTGAAACACCAAGTGTTTAATAAACTAAAGATAGAAGATACTGATGAATGCAACTGTGAACTGTGGTTAAATGACAGCTAAACATTTGTTGCAGGAGTGTCCAACATATGCAGAACAGGGAAAACTATTCTAGCCTACACACTCCATTTGAAGACACAAATCTATGGAGATGTTAACAAGCTCAAGTTGACTGCTCTCTTTGAATGTATTTAGGCTGGTGATTGAAGGTGTACAAAGAAGTAGGTCTATTTTCTACACAATCATCTGTTATGAAATTGATGTCTACTGAATTATCTTCTACCTTCTACATAAATACCTTCTCTAGCTCCTCCTCTCTTGAAAGTACTGCTTCTGTTTCCTCCAAACTTTCTACTTTTAGTCGCTTGCTTAAGATCACCTGGTCTCTGTTACGAGTCTGTTCATCTGTGAGTAAAAGGGAAAAGATGTTACCATGGAAGTGTACCTGAACTGTGACAGCAGAATTCATGTCTTCAGATTTACTTTCATGCATCTCAGTTCTATTCAACATATATGCTTTTATTTTTATTATATTAGCATATATAAATACACAACTTATGCAATAAATCCATGTCGCTAGGGGTTAGATTAAGTTTTATCATATGGCTTTGAATCTTTGACTGGCACCTTACCGTCATGACAGATAAGTTATATGTCTCCATAGCACAAAACCTGGGCTGAATTTAGAGACTATTGCCCATGCAGCATTATCTCTTTATCAGCCTGCCTAGTTTACTCCAGAGAAAAGTTAACACCAAGATGTCTGGAACAAGACAAGCTGTAGAAGCTGCCAGATCAGCAAAGCAATGCTCTAACTGTCCGCCTGTAGGAGCTTCCATCCTAGTCCAATTTCCGACAAAGGCTGGTCAGCCCAACCATGACTTAGTTTTTAGGTTATATTTCCTCGCACCAGTATAAGGCTTGTACTCTCCCAGTTGCGCACCTCTGCCCGAAGCTGCAGCACAATGTGGGGTGTCGGGTTTGGTGGGCGCTGCCAAACATTTAGTACTAACAGAAAGCAGGTAGGACTGTGTCATATGGTAGCTCAGTCATGTCTGACTAAGACCCCACCATGAGGCTGAGAATCCTGGGCAGTTAGTAAACAAGCAAACATCTCTTGAGGCCTCAGAGATGTGGTTTTACAGAATGCTACAAAACTCCTTGGACAGCTGCAGTAATCTAAATGTGTTCAAACAGGATAAGACACAAAGACAGCTTATCACAAAAGAACAATTTCATTTTTTGGGGGGCCACAGGAGAAGATATACACAAACAAACAAACAAACAAACTTGGAAATCATGTGACAAGAGAACCTATAATCAAATAGATCACATTTTAATTAACAACAGAAATGCATCAAACATACAGAAAGTCAGAAGTTATAGAGGAGCTGAGTGCCACAGTGACCACTTCCTCGTTGGAGCAAAATTTAAAATAAAACTTAAGAGAGCTTTCTTTACTAAATTACAAAGATTACACCCAACATATAACAGAGAAAAACTGCAAGACATTACAGTCAAAGAGAAATTTACAGATGAAATAAAATGTAAACTTGAAACTCTGCAAAACCCTTTAGAGGAAAGCGTTGACCAAACTTGGTTGAACATTAAGAATACAATTCAGTCTACCGCAGAAGAATGTCTCGGTGTGTTAACCACGCATAGAAAGAACAGATGGTTCAATCAAAAATGTGAAGAAGCAGTCATTAGGAAGAAGAATGCCAGACATGTATGGTTAAATGACATCAATAACATCCAAAAGGAAGAGCATTATAGAAATGAATGTAAAGAGGCTACAAAAATAGTCAGACAGCAGAAGCGAGAATATATGAGTAATATAATCAAAGATATGGAAACTAATCACCAGAAAAATGAATCCAGAAAATTTAAAAAAAAACTGAAGTCAATGAAACGAGGGCACCAACACAACACATATGGTTTAAAAGACAAAAATGGGAATATGATAAATACCAATGAGGAAATGTGCAACACATGGAAAGAATATTTTATTGAATTACTAAATTGTGAAGCTCCAAGTCACATTTTCCCACAGGAAGAGGTTCTAACATGCGAACCACAAATTGAAGAACCTACATTTGAAGAAATCCTATATGTAATCACACGACTTAAAAACAATAAGGCAACTGGGACTGATGGAATTGCTGCTGAATTTATAAAGGCAGGTGGCCATGCATTACATCTAAAGCTATACGAACTAATAATAAAAATCTGGAGGACAGAAGAATTACCCCATGACTGGAAAGAGTCATTATTGATACCTATCTTTAAGAAAGGAGACAAGTTCCAATGTGGAAATTATAGAGGAATATCATTACTGTCCACAAGCTATAAGATACTATCCGCAGTATTACTAAATAGACTAAAACCATATTCAGAAGACATATTAGGTGACTACCAGGCGGGTTTTAGACAAAACAGATCAACAATAGATCAGATATTTATCTTACGACAAATAGCCGAGAAACATTGGGAATATAAAAGAGATCTCCATAACATTTTTGTGGATTTTAAAAAGGCTTATGATAGTGTCCATAGGAATAGTCTATGGAATGCTATGCAGGAATTTGGAATACCAAGGAAGTTAATCAACATGACCAGACTATGCATGGAAGACACTTATAATATAGTAACATATAAAGGCAGGAAATCAGACCCCTTCCAAATAACATCTGGCTTGAAACAGGGTGATGCACTATCGCCGCTACTCTTCAATCTGGCTCTAGAGAAAGTTGTAAGGAAGGTAAAGGAGGAATGTGATATTGGAGGAACATCCAAGCTGCTTGGTTATGCAGATGATATAGATATTATAGGGCAAAGTGAACAAAGGACATTGGAAATATTGACTCACTTAAAGGGAAAAGCCCAACAGATGGGGCTGGTTATTAACCAAGATAAGACACAATATATGGTAATTTCAAGAGACGGAATGGCTAGAAACTCTGGCCACATACAAATAGATAATATGACCATTAAAAGAACGGAAACACACAAATACCTGGATACAATCTTCAACTGCTCCAACATCATACGGGAAGAAATACAAACTAGAATCAACTCTGGAAATAAGATATACTATGCACTACAACATCTACTAAAATCAAAGGCGCTATCTCGTAACACCAAAATCACAATATACAAAACACTGATCAGACCAGTTGTGCTGTATGGCTCTGAAACCTGGAGTACAACGAAAGGAGACGAAGCCTTGTTACAAACCTTTGAGAACAAAATTTTAAGACGCATCTTTGGACCCATTAGGGATACACAAAGTGGAGAGTGGAAAAGAAGAAGTAACAAAGACATTTATGATCTGTTTAAGTCCCCGCTAATCACTGGTATCATGAAGGCTAATAGACTACAATGGCTGGGGCATATAGAAAGAATGGAAGATAATAGGGAAACAAAACTCGCTTACACTCAGGAAATAAATGACCGTAGACCCCGAGGTAGACCAAGAAGGCGGTGGAGAGATAATACATATACAGACCTACAAGCACTTGGAATCAACGACTGGCAAGAGAAGGTTCACCAGAGAGACGAATGGAGACGGATTGTATTTGCAGCAAAGAACCTCAATGGCTCGGAACGCTGAAGAAGAAGAAGACAGGAGAAGACAAAAACTGCACTATGTTGTGTATGTTTGGCGACTTGAAATTTGTGTGGAAAGAAAGATAGGAAGACAGAAGATTCTTGACAGCCTTTTGTCATATGACAGAAGGGTGTCAGTGTACAAACTGATAAATACTGTTGGAGATAGTAATATGTGGAAAAGCATGATTGCCCATGTCAGCCCGCAACACACTTGATATATAAATGCAATGTAGTTCACAGTACTCCTACAAAACTGCAGGTTCTGATTAACTGCCAGGGTGCGAATACTGAGCTTAGGCGAATTAACAGATTCCTAGGGATATTAGTTATAACTTCTCGCGCCCTGTCCCATTCCCCACCATGGTTACTTCTCTCTCAGGTTCGTCGTCCACACCAAGAGACAGGCTCTGTTGCTTGAGTATTCATCTTTGCTTTGCTGATAATTATTCAACACCTTATCTTGCTAATTGTAAACTTAGCTTACGATTGAATACAACTCTGCACTCAAACACAGATGTGACTCGGACACAAGTGTAGGTTTTCATCTATAATCAACACTCTAGTCAGTCACATTCATGACTCATTGTCAGTCACATATGCTACAATATAGAACATATAACACTACTAAACACTTAATAAAATGGCGGCATTATGTTAAGCCACAGCCATCTTCTCTATGTGGTGCGTCCACATGGAACGACGTCCAGGCTAGAATGAAATTCTGGGTGCCCTTGTCTCCTTCGCAATCACGTGTGTTCGCTCCGGTGACAATCTCGCTCGTCACATAGGTCACGATCCATGATCGCCCCGTCCTTCTAGGTGACTTTTCGTCATTATGCCATGAGGTACAATTAAACCTATGACATTAACATAGTTTGAATAATAGTCATACAGACTAGTTACATCTATCACCAACACCTATGAGTCTCTGGATAAAGTTTGGTGCATATCAAATGATCAAGTACTACAGGAAACAAATGAAAATCATAGATTGGTAAGAGAAATAGAAGTAGACAGTCAAAATTGTTTGGACATATGAGAAGGAATGAATTGGAGAACTTGGTGACAACTGGCAAGTCGAGGGGAACAGACCAAGGGGAAGACCGAGAAGTAAATACCTGGATGGCTTGGCCATATGGCATGGTCGAGACAGACACATTGAGCTGATCCACGACTCTAGTGATCGAGTGAGATGGCGAGTCATGACTGACCACGCCTTCCGGCATGGCACATGGATGGATATCCTTTTGGATTCTGATTGATTCAGTAACACATTATTGTGCATATGTTGGATTTGTCCACTCATTCAATGCTTCTTGTTGGAAGCACACTTGAATCCAAACTGAAATATGTTGTTTCCTTCTGTTATTGTTTGTCATTAGTCAGCAGTTCTTCAAACTATCTCCCTTGTCGATCATGAGTGGTGTTCCTACAACTGGTGATCTTGAAGCCAACAATCCACTTGTCATCTCACACTCCAGTATAACCTTGTCAGTACTTCCATGTAAGTCTTTGTAAGAAAGAAGTGTTCGCACTCAGAACCCACATTTGTCGATTGTGAACTTTATGCAATATGGACAGAACAGTGATTGAGCTGGTGCCTCACATACCTACCATCTACCTCAAAGCCACTATGATCACAGCCACCTCTGTTTTCATACTGGAGATCGTAGACCTATCAAGTACCTACCATCCACCTCAAGGCCACTATGATCACTGTTTTCATACTGGAGATCGTAGACCTATCAAGTACCCACTATCCACCTCAAAGCCACTGATCACAGCCACCTCTATTTTCATATTGAAGATTGTAGACCTATCTAGTACCCACTAACCACCTTAAAGCCACTATGATCACAGCCACCTCTATTTTCATACTGGAGATTGTAGACTATCAAGTACCCACTAACCACCTTACATCCACTATGATCATAGCCACCTATTTTCATATTGAAGATTGTAGACCTATCAAGTACCCACTAACCACCTTAAAGCCACTATGATCATAGCCACCTATTTTCATACTGGAGATTGTAGACCTATAGACTCCATTCTGCTCAGCAATGACCTGACCTTTGACTCCAACTGAGAATTCCCTAGCAAATTTTGTCCAACATGAAATCATCAGTATATGCTATTACATCATTTCTGTCTGCATTTTCAGTTTCAACTGTTAGACCAATTCTGTCAAGCAACTACACCACTCTCTCATCTCATCATGTTCCTCTTGTACCTTGCGGTGTCGAGGTGAAGTATAAACTACGTGAGAGTGCCCGATTATGGGCTTCATATATCAATATTCCCATGGACTCTGCTATTCCCTCTGTCCAACGTTTACGTGGTCGGCCTCTTCCTCTGTTTCCATCTGCCCAATGTAATTATGGCTTGATAGAAGAGCCTTTTGTGTCTACCGTTGTAAATACATTTTTACCCCCCGTGTATCATGCTGCAAGTTTCTTTTCATTATTCTGAATGCTACACTTATCTACAGTACCTTCCAAAAGTTTTTTAATACATGTATCTAATTCTAATTCACACATAATTGTGAGCTTAAATATTTAATAAATAGAAAATGTAATTACTGTCTTCGTTGTGCATGGGGTTATAAAATTTCTCTTGAAAGTTAGGTTCGTGGCGGTGCTCATATTTCTCTGGCGGTAACGAACAAGCAAATCTTTTGGCTTTGGTAATGACAATAGAAGGAAGACTCATAATGGATGCCATGTCCCAAACTAGGTCAAGGGGCATGCAGTGCAGATAATCTGGAGTTGTATGCAGTTAGCGTGAAGACCAAGAAGTACAGTGAAGTCCATGCCTTGCACGGAAATAGCAGGGCATATCGCTGGGCAGAGGAGAACTCTCCTCTAAGCGAGCAGTTGGGCTAAAACCATGGACCGAGTGGGACATGGGTCTATAGTCTGTGTAATATGGCCATATACTCTGCCACTACACTTGTAGTTAATTATGTATTTGTGTAGACTCTAGGTATTATGTAAATGTTGCGTAAATGCTACTGTGAACCGTTTTCTACCTAGAGTCAATATAAGATTGAAAATATGAATTGTGTTCTGTTACTTGAGCTGTGTTCAGTATTGAAAGGGGTAGTTGTGAATAGCCCAGAACTGGCGTTTGCAGAACACTTATGCCACATCATAGAAATGTACAGGTGGCCGAGCGCCGTAACCAGAATCCATCCATGCAAAGGTACTGCCGAGTTTCAGACACAATGATGATTGAGCCAGCGATCATTAAGGCGATGCTAACCATAAAAAATTTAATTCCATAATACTTAATTTCTATGTTCTTTTATGGGATAGGGTTTGATATTAAAGACTGCTGATCGATAAAATATTGTCAAATTGACTTTGCACTTAACGATTGCTATGGAAACCAAGATAAACAGCGGCCATCTTGAATTTCTTAATGTACCTCTAAAACATTTATTTTTTAATGTACAGGCTAAATTCTGTTTTATGTGTAAATAAATAGACCCTTTACAAGTTGAGTAGAAAATTTTAATGATATCTCTTTGCAGTTTTTTTTTTCAAAATGTGAAAATGGTAATGACATTTTTCATGAAATTTTTTTTTTTTTTTAGTGTAGCACAAAAACTAAAATGTAATTTTCAAGATTAATCTACTCACAATGTAAGTGATATAATAAAGAATATCTCTGCAAAGTTTGAGTGAAATATAACGAATAGTTTTTAAAACAATTGTACTTATGTATAAAAAATTGGCAAAATGAGAAAACGGGGAAAAACTAATTATTTTTTTGTTTTTTATCACTAATGCGCTCTTTTACGGAGAAAAAAAGTGTAAAATTGAACCTTGAGTGTTAAAATTGTCCTGCTGAATATGCAGGACCTCTCTCCAGGGCATGCAGCTCACCTTGTCTCTTCAGTTTGGCCGGTTGTACAGTGTCGCGTCTTTTAGTTTGTTTGTCCTTCTTGTACTTCAGACTATTTCTTACTTGCTTCTGCATCCTAAATGTTCCTAGTCTCTGCATATGCAGGCCTGTAGAAGGTCCATAAAACTGGGCAGTGTCTTGGGCAGCAGCAGCTCCAAAGTTGAACTCTCTTGCTGCAGTTACAACTGCAAACTGAACGCAATTGCGTGAGGCAAAGTTGTCTTTAGTGCATCGAGCCCATATCAAGCTGTGTAAACACTCATTTGAATTCTGAGTTTGTCCTGACACACATCTACTAAGTAGTTTAGTTTAGTTTGCGCAGTGCTGTTCCAAGGCGTTTACTGACATGGTTGATACACTCCTCTTTGTCTATCTGAATGTCATCCCCATATGGTTTGATCTTCGTAAGTTCCGCAAATGTTTTTATGTCACCATCAGAAAGTATTGACGTGTAGCGAAGTTTATGACGGGCCACAGACCGTCGCCACAGCACCCTTCACCTCCATCATTCCAGCAGATCCTTTGAAATTGTTGTCACAGTTTAGAAGATGTTCTGCCTTCCATGCTGCAAATTAATCTGGTTTGTCCCTGGAAAGTGTCTTACAAGTGGTTTTACACACCTGGCAATATGTGGACATAACATGGGCATCTATGCAAACTCCTGTAAGAACATCCACTGCACAGCCAACTCCAATGTGGGATGTGTGGCCTCTAGTCAGCCAAGTGCCATCAAAGCTGACACTAATATCTAGCACATCATTGTCATGTAGAGTTATGCCTGACTGTTGTGCATGAGCCTGTAGAACATACTTTACGGTTTGAGAAAAAACAGTGTCCTCCAGATCTTCTATCTTTGAATATAGTTTATTCTCTTTGCTGTGAAATGTTTTCTGATGAATACCTTGCAGGTTCATATTTTCACAAAAATTATTAAATGATTGATTGATTGATTTAGGAACCGACATCACAAAATTATTAAATGTTGTTGCACCCATCCCACAAACTAATGCTGAATATACTGACTGGCTGTTGACAGCAAAAGATCCATTACTTTTTTCAGATAGGTATCTTCCACACACTACTTCTTCACAACAAGAGCAGTAAACCTCTGCATACACAGCTAATCCCTTGGCTTTCTTGCTGTCAGTTTTCAAAATAAGACTATCATTTTTACAAACTGGACAACATAACAATTTGATTATTGCCTCAATTTCTGAACAATCAACTCTGATTACTCTGTGTTCCCGTTTTTGATATCCATTGTCGTCACCAGAATCATACTTGCTGCTAGTGGATGTTGTGTATTTATACGTATCTCTTTTAAATTGGCTTCGGGTAATAAAAGAATCACTTCTACAACTTTGAGAAGAACACGATAGCACTGATTCATTCAGATTCACTGTCAAAACACTTGGATTTGGAAGAAGTGGCATGGGTCGCTTACTTTCAGTAGTTTCAGAATTATCTGTATCGTTTACGATGTTCTGATAGGCTTTTCGCTGCTTACGAGCATTTGCGAGGTGTAGTCTGAGAGATTACTTACGTTGACTAGATGACTGGATGTTAAATTTCTTAGAACGAGGCATATTTCAATGCGTGTCAGTCTGTCGTCAACAATGAACTTTCAGCACGTCGCCAGGTGTAAACAACACAAAGCCGCCATTTTGGAAACCCACGTGATCAATTTCAGCCATCGGCGAACGCGGATTGCTTACGATGTTCCATATATGGAAGTTTCCGGAAGATGATAGACACGAATAAACCCGATGTACACAGAAGAGCTTCCGATTAGACGAACACGGAGTATCACGAACAGTTACGGAAGTTCACGACCTTTCCAGGGATACCTTACACGCGCGTGTCGTGTTTTCCTGAGATATCGTTGCTAGGATTTGAAAACCGTCAATTTTTCAACAATTGTCAATAATTAGACAATTTGACACAGAGGGTGGGTTCAGTAAATTATGAATATTGCATAAAAATAACAGTTTTTAAACAAAAACAAGTACAGAATCTGATAGAAGACATGATAAGGTGTCTAAAAATGAACTATTCCAAAAATAGCTAAGTTGACCAAAAATCGATGTTTTTACTGCCGCACATCGCCTTAAATAGAAGGCCACTGGACAGTGACAACAGAGAAGTTCTGCCCACAACCAAGAAACTATAATCGGCTGATTAAGAACAGGGTGGTCACTACAAGTATGGTTGGCTATCAAAGAACAGCTTGATATGGTGACCTAAGAAGAGCAGTATAACTCGCACTGGCCCAAATCTAATTCGCCACCTACTACAAACTAACTCGCCAGAAAAACAACACTAACTCGCAACACGCCATCAGTCACTCGCTGGACACGTGAAAAAAAAACTCACTGACAATACTTCAGCAAGAAACTATTAAAAAAAACACTATTAATGGGCAAGGCAGACACTCTGAAAACTATGAATGACTGATTGTTGTTGAACACTCTGAAGACTATGAATGACTGCTAGATGTAGATACAATAACTAGATGAAATAACATAAGGATGCATGGAAGGACACATCCAATGTGTTTACAACTAGTGTGTTATATCTACTGTGGTGCTGAGGTGGTGCATCTACGTGTTGCCCAGTAAGCTCTGATGCTAATTATTAGATCAATCAATCATTCAATCTCTGGATTAAACATTATTACTGAGGGTCAACATGGTCAAATGGTTAAGAATCATTTAGCTTAAACTTCCAGTGTACTGAAGCTAATCAGGTTCAACCCCTACACCAGTCAGATGGGACTAAAATGTTGACTTCTCACTTGACTTGGGGATGTAAATTACAAGTACCTTAGAAGTCGGAGTGGATTCACCTGATGGCGAGGGACTTTGGTAATAGTGAAAGCTAATCCACATGCAAAAATCAGTCTAGTGCACTTCCCAGTAGTAGCAATTAGTAGCGTGTGTATGGACTACACTTGAGTTCAAAAGCAAGCGAAAACTAAAAACAAAAACAAAAACTTGCTAAGATTGCTATTACAAAATGAATTTACTATAAATGATGACTGATGATAAAGAAATGACTATAAATGATTTTTCAGGGGTTCATCTAATGCCAGCATGTAAAACCTGTCTCAGCTGTCTGGATCATATCAATGAAAACACTTAGTATGAAAGCAAGGGTGTAGTTTTGAGATTCAAACCAACACAGTGGCACAATCTCGCTGCTTATTGTCTTAATAAATGCACTACTGGTCTGCTCAATGATTCTGCCACATGAGAATTGAAATTTGAACCCGAAATGGACCGGCATCTGTCAGAGTGAGGTTGTTTTTGTAGAGACCACCTTCATGAATCAATAATGAAGTACCAACTAAATGATTGTGTTGGAATTCCTCTTATTCCTCTCCCCAAACTCAGAAACCAATGTGGTATGCAATGAATCACCAACATTCTCTGCCTCTCCCTCCTGTACACACTAACAGACTGCTGTTCACTATATCATGGTGTTATCTTCCCACTTGTATTTCTGTCAACCTCTTGCTCGCCTGCCTTCAATTCTTCCCTCCATCTCTCCATTCAGTTTTTACCAGTGCAATAAATACAAAACAATACAGATCTTCCTTGTCAGTGGTCATTATTGAGATTCTTGATCCCTGCCATCAGATGTATCTCTTGTCATATTGTATCAATCAATCAATCAATCATGTGCCATGCCGGAAAGCGTGGGCGGTCATGACTCGCCATTTCACTCGATCACCAGAGTCGTGGATCATATTGTATATGGACAGAAACAGTAAAAGATCCTTTCACATGTCTGAAGGTGCAGGTCAGCATGGCCCAATGGATAAGAACATATGTTCTTAAACATTTGGTGTGCTGATGCTGGGGTCAGGAGTTCAATCCACACACCGGACAGTTGGACTAAAATGTTGACCTATCGTCCTTGACAGGGGGTGTAAATTACAAGTACCTCTGAAGTCAGAGACACTGTTAAGGAAAGCTAATCCACACACAAAATTCAGTCCAGCGGTACTAGAAGTAGCATGTGTGTGTGTGTACTATGCTTGAGTTGAAAGCGAGCGAGTGAGCGCCCAAAAAACAAACAGTCTGAAGGGAAGGTGCAGTGGACATGTGTTGCTAAACCCATGACCATATGTTTATACAAATTCGCACTCTGGGGCGATGTGGTCTGTATCAAGCCGGTCAACTTTACTTCCCAAGATATTTTTTTAGGGCTCGTAATATTACTATATTATACTAACTATTTAGTATTTAGTATTTGGTACGAATTGTTAGCTTATAACTTGGGAGCGCAGGTGGATTTTTAAAATACGCCATGGCGTGGATTGGATACGAACCTATGACAATTCGGCCGGCAGGTAAGAATCTACCACTACGCTACCCCGACTCCTATGGACATAAATTATGTCCTTAAATAATGGAAGGCGCTATGACCATCATTGTGCATCTTGGACCGATATTCGATATCTTCATTAATTTAAATCATAATTGAATTTTCGGCGATGAAACTAAAAGTTTTCACTTGTAAAAGTTGACAGAAAATATGTGTCATGTTTTAATCAGACATATAATTATAAACAAGAACAAAACAAATTACTTTTAAACAGAAGTTTTAGCTGCAAGTTTGATTTGATTGAGATTCTGTGTCCCCTTATATTTGTAGAGATATTTGCAGACGTTGCCATGATGGCGCTAGAACAGCCTGTGATTGTACAAAACTGTGACGAAATATCACGAAACAAAATGTTTCGCTTTGTGAGCACAAGTCAAGGCACGGATAAAATCAGCACTTAATGAGTAGCACGTGAATGGCCTACGCTTAAGTTCACATCAAGCGAACGATTAAACAGAAGAAAAAAACAACACTTCCAGTGGTTAGGCTGTGGAAATGTCAATAATATAAAAGAACAGGGGTAATGCAGCTTAGTTAGTTTATAGTCTTTCCTCTTGAGCCTAAGGCGGCGCATAGGGCAGAAGTCCTGACTCTCCATGCTTGGCGGTTCGCTGCTACCTGTTGTAGATCTTGGATATTTACTTGGCCATTGAATGAGCCTTCTCTAATGATGGTTCTACGCAGGGTCTCTCTTGGTCTTCCCCGTTTTCTTTTCCCTACCGGTGACCATATGAGGGCTTGGTAGGGGAGTCTTGTCTTGTCCATTCTGAGTACATGGCCGATGTAGTTCCAACGGCGTATTCTTATGAAATTGGATACTGTATCTTACTTAGTCTCTTGTCTTATTTGCGTATTGGTTCTGAAGTCTGTCCAGTGGATGTTTAGAAGTCTTCTAAGACATTTGTTCTCAAAATTATCTAATTTTTTATCTAAAGCTACCGTTGATTTCCAACTTTCACATCCATACGTTAACACTGGAATCACACAAAAGAGTTGAAGATTTTAAGTTTTGTGTGTTTGCTGAGTGTCTTTGACTTCCAGATGTTTGACAGTTTATTGAAGGCACCAGATGCCAGTGCGATTCTAGATGATATTTCTGGTGTTGAGTCCCCTGTAGAATTCATGTTGCTTCCTAGGTATGTGAAGCTGTTGACTTTTTCAAGAACGTAGCTGTTCAATTTGGTGTCATCTGAACTGTTGGTAAGATCAATAGTCTTTGTTTTTGTGGTGTTAATTTGGAGACCAATTTGCCCTGAAACATTTTGGAGGTGGTTTATTTTCTCTTGGGCATCCGGGTGTGTTTAACTCAAAAGCACTACGCACTAAGCGTAATGCAGCTTGACAGAAGAAAATTGCGGAAAACAAAGGACTTCTGTGTGAGTTTAGTTTAAGTCTCGGGTTCTGTGCAGTGTTGCCATTTTGACACTTTTCGCACCAAATGTAGTGCTTTTTCAATTCATTTAGTGCCAAAATGTTGCATTTAGCGCGGCCGCACGAATTTGGTGTTTCACAATATTTTTTTGGTGCTTTTTAGTGCTTTTTTGGGGTGGGTAAAAGTTACTTTAAAAATCATTTTGGGAACACTAAACAGCCGAATCTGAACTGAAGCGAGGGAGTAAAACAGTCTTAGTGCATTACCGCGCAATATTCAGGTAATTTAACTCCCTTTAATACGATTTAGTTGAAGTGAGTGACTGCAACGCGCAGGCAATCTGCAATACGTTAAAAGATTGTTTAAACAAGAATGGACTTGAGTTGCAAAGACTAGTTGCACTCGGCACTGACAATGCATCTGTCATGACAGGTGTTAACAATGGAGTATATACAAAATTAAAATCCGAAGTTCCTCATCTGGTACTGGTTAGGTGTGTATGTCATTCCCATCAGCTGGCAGTGTCACAGGCTGCAGCTGCTTGTCTGCCCAGGAACATAGAGTTCGTGATTAGAGAAACATATGACTGGTTTTCTCACTCAAGTCTTCGTCAAGCAAAGTACAGGGAACTTTTTGATTCAATAAATGATTGACAACATCCGCTGAATGTTGTTCAATTAAGCCAGACACGATGGATGTCCACTCAATCTGCCATTGTCAGAATATTGCAGCAGTGGGTCGAGCTCAGAACCCATTTTGATATAGCAAGAGTCAATGAGCGCTGTTATCACTTTGCTGACCAACTTCGACGATCGACGAATTTAAGGCTATATGCCTTGGTGATCAACTTCGACGATCGTCGAATTAGCGACATGCTGATTTCAAACAGACGGCCTTACCGATAGCCACCGAATCTGTCTTTATCGGCGAATAAAAAATTCGAAGCAGATATACAGGATCCAACAAAACTACTCAGCGATCTTGTCAAACTTACTGATTCTATCAGTTCAAAGATTGCTATTCCTTGGGGGGGGGGGGGGGGGGATAACAGAAAGTGATGCTGTTCAAAATTATTTAGATCCTAATCCCAATCCAGGTTATGAGTTTGAGAAAGAAATAGCAAGCTACCAGGTTCCTGATGAGAAAGAAATTCGTGGAAGGCGCATCCAGTTTTTATAGAGCTGTTCACACAGCTGCTTTTACGTTTGCTCGATAACGTTCGAGTGTTCCAGTCCATGTCATATCTTAGAGGAAGTGAATGTCTACAGCCAATGACGCCCTGTATATTGGATCTTGCTAAAATGTTTGTAGAAGATGCAGCTACCCTCACCCGCATCGATTTCAAGTGAAGAAAACTTCATCATATGTGTAACAGGATAGCCTCGGTTGTTGTGAATGAACACAAGCCCCGAGGTGTCCCAGTCACTCACGTGTATACTAACCTCAGGGGTTGGACAGATAGATACACTGATACTACTATTATTGACCCCCTCTGCAAGGTGACAAGTGTTATTAGTCTACAGGCCCCTCCCAGATCCTAAACCTCTACCATCTACCCTCTACCTTGGAACTTTAAAATATCAGGCCTCGTCCAAGATCACACCTAATAACTGTATAGAAGACACGTCAACAATTCAACAATTTAATGTACACTATAGACACAGGTCTGAAAGGAGCGTCCTGGTAGGAGAGGATCTATATACAATACATAGAAAAGGTTAGAGACAGAGTCAGAGATGATCCTTGGGTCATCATGAGGCGTAGTGACTATTACTGTTCATTTCCTTGTTAGAGTATCTATATATATAAAATGCAATGTATGTCTGTCTGTATGTATGTACGTTATTTATGCGTTCGCGAACGGTCCATCCGATTGAGATGAAATTTTCTACACGTGTTCTTATCATTCCCGTGCAGCCAACTGTCATAGTTTGTTAGTTTACAAACAGCTATTTACGTAATGAAATTTAATTTTGTAATTTACATTATAATTTATATATATAGCGAAGGGACTTAACTTAAGAAAAGGTATATCAAGGGACATAACTTTTAGTAGCATTGCTATATATTTTATATATAACTGTTGCATTGTTATCAAAGCTTTATAAAATGTTTGTCTACGGTATTTTACAGGCATATGCGTTATAATATATAATGATAAAATCTTTAAGGCATTTTTAAAGTTTTCATAACAATAATGCATCTATTTTAAATACGTGAAAATTTTCTAACTCATCTTTTTATTTTTCTTCGACATCTATACAGTCATCCCAGCATTTATTGGGTTTTTGTGATATCTTGGTTAGTTTACGTTCAGCAGTTTCAGATTGCCCTATTTAGTTATTGGGATGAAGATTGTTCTCTTCCAATCTGTTCGCCATATTTCCGGGAACGGTAACGGGAGCTTATATGACTACTAATATGAATTAAATGAGACGCTCTCCACCAGGGACTGGGTGAAGCCGGACCGGATCGTCTTTTTTGGGAACGGGTACGGGAGCAGGGACCGAATATGAATTAAATGAGACGCTCCCCGCCAGGGGCTGGGCGAAGCCGGGGCGGGACGTCCTTTTTGGGAACGGGAGCAGGGGCCGAACATGAATTAAATGAGATGCTCCCCGCCAGGGGCTGGGCGAAGCCGGGCCGTCTTTTTGGGAACGGGAATGGGGGCAGGGCCGAATATGAATTAAATTAGACGCTCCCCGCCAGGGGCTGGGCGAAGCCGGGGCGAGTAATTTTTTTGAGAACGGGAACGGGAGCAGGGGCCAAATATGAATTAAATTAGATGCTCCCCGCCATGCGCTGGGCGAAGCCGGGCCAGGTCGTCTTTTTTGGGAACGGGAACGGGAGCAGAGGCCGAATATGAATTAAATGAGATGCTCCCCGCCAGGAGCTGGGCGAAGCCGGGGCGGGTCAGCTAGTACTTGACTCCAGACCATCAACAGACTACTGAGTGCAAAAGGTTACTACCATTGAAAGTAGGAACTTGTTAGAACAATGAGTGCAAATGGAAAATTGGATAACATCAAACAAGACATTGCTAGAGAGAATATTAACATATCAGGATTGTGTGAGACGAGATGAAGAGGTACAGGGATTAAGACAGGGGAGGATTTTAAGATTATATATTCTGGAAGAGGAGAAGCAAAGAGGTGTAGCAATTTTCTTAGATCTGAAAACATCAAAATCTGTTATAGGATATTGGGCAGTGCCAGACAGGGTTCTATTGTTAAAATTAACCGGCAGACCTTTCCACGTAAACGTCATTTAAATATATGCCTCAGTGAGAGAAAGCAATGAAGATAGTATAGAGGAATTGTATAGTGATATGGAGAATGTATTGAAGAAATGTAAAAATTCATAAATAAAACATCATGATGGGTGACTTCAGTGCGAAAGTAGGAAATTGGATGCACACTGGGTAAAAATGGTTTGGGAGAACGAAACAAGAGAGGATACAGATTTGTAGAATGGGCAAAAGAACATGAACTGATTGTCAGAAACACACGATTTAAGCAACATCACAGACGATTATGGACATGGAGAAGTCTTGACAGCTGGTTTAGAAACCAGATCGATTACATCCTGATTAACAGAATTGTTTTGAAATGTGTTAACAGTTACAAAAGCAGTTTCAAATGCAGACTGTTAAAGTGATCAAAGATTGATTATAGGCAAAGGTAAAGTTAAAGAAAGTCAAGTATACACCAGAGAACACTAAATATGATCTGTGTGCATGAAAAAATGACAAGGAAATACAAGACAATTTTAACATAGAAGTAAAGAACAGAGATCTTATTTCAAGATGTGGATGATCAATGGGATATGTTGAAGAATTTAATCATATTAGCTGCAGAAACAACTATCCCAAAATTAAAGAAAGTAGGTCGTAAGAAATGGATGACTGAAGAAATTTTAAGACTAATGGAAACAAGAAAACACAACAAAAACAATCCTGACAAATATGAAGAGATTCAGAAGGAAAATCAGAACATTATGTAAAGAAGCAAAAGAAGCATGGCTTGAAAAACATTGCATAGAAATTGAAAAACAATACGACAGTAAAAATACAAAATTAATGCACAAAAGAATTCAGGAGCCTACTAATAAAAGACACCTACATCAACAGGCTGCCTGAAAACAAAAGATGGAAAAATCAGAATAGAAAAACATGAGATTGTACATACAAGGTCAGATTATGTGAAAAACCTTTATGATGATACAAGAGAAGAACAATATGATATTCAAAGTAATAATGAAGGACCATCAGTTCTGAAGATAGTTCAGAATGCTCTTAACCATATGAAATCTGGCAAGACCCCGGGTCCAGACATTTTAACAGAAATGATCACTGCCTTAGAATAATATGGAATAGGTCAAGCCACCAGACTGCTGAACACAATATATGGTACTGGAGATCTACCTCCTGAATAATGAAATTCTATATTTATTGCAATCCCGAAGAAATCAGGAGCCTTGGAATGTGATTAATATCGAACAATTAGTATAATGAGACACATCACAAAGACTTACCTAAGAATTAGCATGCAGTGTGTTGTGATAAAATTGTTTGTGAAATGAGGTTCAAACCACACTGATATTCATTGTCGACTTTCATGTGTGTTTGGAGAACACTAACATGTTCATCAGTATTTCCATGGTGTAAATGCTTTTTTGAAGGTCATGAGTCCATTGAGGATGAACCATGTGGAAAGTCACATGAAAAGTGTCTTTACAAGTGAAGTCATACACAGTGTTTAAAAGGTTGTTTTCGATGATTGACAAATTACTTTTCATGAAGTAGCAATGGCTATTAGCATAAGCAACAGTTATGTGGACATTATCATCAGAGATTACCTAAATTTTTGTAAAGTTTCTTGTTGATGGGTGCCGAAACAGCTTAATTTGACAAAACAATGGCAAGATTTGCCAAGAACTGTTAGGTTGGTACGAACCTGAAGATGATTTTCTGCACTGCATCATTAACAACCGATGAGACATGGGCGCATCACTGGATGCATGAGACAAAGAGATGTCAATGCCGTGGAAACATCCAGGATAACCGCCACCCAAGAAGTTTTGCACCGAACTTTCAGTGGGTTGATCAGGTTATGGCATCAATGTTTTGTGTATGTGGATTTCTTGAAAAGGGGATAAATTATTAAAGCTGAGTAATAATCCTCACTACTTTCTAATAAAGTTTGGAATGCCATTCACCATAAACGTACAGGACTGTCCAGTACAGGTGTCATATGACAAGACAAGGCTTCATTTTTTTTCCGCTTATCTTTTACAGGACATCGCTGTCAACACCAGCATCTTACAGCTGATTGTTGATTTCTTGGCAAGATTACGCTCAGTAATTTGCCATTGCTTTCTGAGTGACCGGCTCAGATACCCGTAAGGTACCAATGCGACGAGAACCGCTACTGATTCTCATGCAGGTTGCCTTCCTCACGTGGATATACGGGATTACAGTGAAAGACGTTAACGCCTAGGCCAGGGAGACCGGCCAAGGCCCCATACAGCTGCTAAATCTATGGCAATTATTGAGGATAATTATTGGTGATAATGAGTATATAGTGATCATTTGGAGAAGTGAAGTTTGTGATAATAATGAAAGTACCACCATTGTTTGTTTATTTTAATGAGGCTAATGTAATTCTCTTGGCTTCCCAGCTGACCCGAGCTGTCACGTGTTAGTCATGTGTCAGCCTCAACTTCTCAGCATCACCTTCCAACTGTGTCAGTCCACTGACGAGAGCCTGGCATTAAATGTATCTGCCTTGATATTTTTGGTTTCCCAGTTATTAAAACACATTTTAACATAAATATCAAACGTGTGGCAATGCAGAGGTGAAACAATAGTAAGAGCTTGTTGCACAACACCAGTAAACAAATTACAGTAAAATTATTGAGAATATGCACATTAATTTGAGTCATGGACCATTTTGCTGTCACTGGAAAAGAAATGTTGGGGATTTTGAACTTAAATCTTACAGAAAAATTCTTAGAATACCAACATTCTACAAAATCTGGACATCGAAGAAAACTAGGTCATAATCAGCATAATGTCTCAGAAACTGAAATACTACGGCATTTTTAAATATCACAGTGGTTTGGGGGGAACAGAGATGGAAGACATGGTTCCTGGAAGAAGAAGCTGGAATCCACCAACAAAATGATAGACACAGGACACCTTGGGCATGAAAATACGTGAGCAAGGAGAACTACTAAAGGATCGGAAATATTTTTGACAAGTTGTGATGTGTTTTGCAAAGGACCTGCTATATGACCTGCTATACGACCTGCTGTATGACCTGCTATATGAACTGCTATATGAACTGCTATATGACCTGCTATATGAACTGCTATATGAACTGCTATATGAACTGCTATATGAACTGCTATATGACCTGCTATATGAACTGCTATATGAACTGCTATATGACCTGCTATTTGACCTGATATATGAACTGCTATATGAACTGCTATATGACCTGCTATATGACCTGCTATATGACCTGCTATATGACCTGCTATATGAACTGCTATATGACCTGCTATATGACCTGCTATATGACCTGCTATATGAACTGCTATATGAACTGCTATATGAACTGCTATATGACCTGCTATATGACCTGCTATATGACCTGCTATATGAACTGCTATATGACCTGCTATATGACCTGCTATATGAACTGCTATATGAACTGCTATATGACCTGCTGTATGACCTGCTATATGACCTGCTATATGACCTGCTATATGAACTGCTATATGACCTGCTATATGACCTGCTATATGACCTGCTGTATGACCTGCTATATGACCTGCTATATGAACTGCTATATGACCTGCTATATGACCTGCTATATGACCTGCTATATGACCTGCTGTATGACCTGCTATACGACCTGCTGTATGACCTGCTATATGATGATGATTTATTTTTATCATTGTCTTGCTTTGAACTTGAGTGATGTCCACGCTGAACTGATTTATTTTGCGCATGGGTTAGTGCAGCTACTTACTATTAACCATGTACCTGGCCAGCAGGCTAACCCACTCCGATTTCTGAAGTTTTTGTAATTTATGTTCCCAAGTCAAAGATGAGGCTTCATTTTATGCCAACTGAACAGTGTTGGGGTTGAACCCGCGACCTCGCCATCAGCACACTGGAAGTCTAAGACCAAGTGCTCTTATACATTCAGTCATGCTGACCTCCCTGATGATTCTAGTATGATTGTTGGTTATTACGATTGAGAGATGGGGATGGGGCAGTCTTAGAGTTTGCCTTATTTGAAAACACCAGTTTCAATGTGGAATATATATATAATGAACCTGTGGATAGTATATCTCTCCTTGATCCAGGAGTTGTGGATTGAATGTCTAGCCTTCATGGATAAGAACAAGAAACTAAGATGCCCCATCCATTCATTTATATACAAGACTGATACTCTGTTATAATCAGTAACTGTTATTTATATGTCTATATGTATTATTGCCGGTCTCTCTGGCCGAGGGGTTACACCACTTTCTCCGTAATCCCGTTTATCCACGCAGGGTCTCGCAGCGAGGCGAGAATTGGAAGCGGTTCGACCCGCGTTGGTGACTTGCGGGATAATGAGCCGGCCGCTCAGAAAGCAGTGGCAAACTACTGAGCGTAATCTTGCCAAGAAATCAACAGACAGCTGAGAGATGCTGATGTTGACAGTGATGTCCTGTAAAGGATATGCAAAACATATGTATTATTAAATTAATATATTTTACATATCAACTTTCATACATACGAGAATTGGAAGCGGTTCGACCCGCGTTGGTGACTTGCGGGATAATGAGCCGGCCGCTCAGAAAGCAATGGCAAACTACTGAGCGTAATCTTGCCAAGAAATCAACAGACAGCTGAGAGATGCTGATGTTGACAGTGATGTCCTGTAAAGGATATGCAAAACATATGTATTATTAAATTAATATACTTTACATATCAACTTTCATACATTTATTTATACTTCCATACTGGCAATAACATCAAGCTTGGAACTATTTTGAAAGATAGGCCCACAGGTTTAGGCCACATCAACAATAACCACGAGTCTTCTGCACGCAAGCCTGCCAATGCTTAGGTATCCAACAACTTTCATATTCCCTTGATCTGTCAACTGACACGTAACCTTTGACCCCATGCTGTGTGTTTAAAATCCCTTAGCAGTTGGAAATAGAAAAGTGTAGGTCAACTAAGCCACTTCTTTGTTTTCTACCATTTTTGCCACGAAGCGTCGCAGAGAGGATGTAGATGCAATTTTCTGTTTTCCGTTTGTCTTGTTGCATGTGCTAATGTCATATTTGATATTTTTTTTTCAATGTCTCTTTTACTGCATCTAGCAGATTCTACCTTCTCTTAGGCATCTCCAAGTTTTTCTCCAACTTTCAAAGAACATTGGAATGAACACATAAAAGATCTTGTTCATTCTATCTAAATGTCCAAACTACTTAATTCTTTGTTCTATGAAGTCACTTCCAAGGTTAAATGTGTAAAAATCTAGAAAAACTATCCACACAAATATTTATAGCATGTGTGTGTCTTAATATCCACACAAATATTTATAGCATGTGTGTGTCTTAATATCCACACAAATATTTATAGCATGTGTGTGTCTTAATATCCACACAAATATTTATAGCATGTGTGTGTCTTAATATCCACACAAATATTTATAGCATGTGTGTGTCTTAATATCCACACAAATATTTATAGCATGTGTGTGTCTTAATATCCACACAAATATTTATAGCATGTGTGTGTCTTAATATCCACACAAATATTTATAGCATGTGTGTGTCTTAATATCCACACAAATATTTATAGCATGTGTGTGTCTTAATATCCACACATTTTGGATGCTTGCCTGTGTTATGTAGTTCAGGCACTGTTGAGATTCTCATTGTGTGATCTGTAAGGAAGAAACTGCGTACTCATGGAGTTATCTGAGGATGCAATCAAGGTTAAGTAATAACCAAACCAAGAAATAACATTTAAGCACTGAGGACATATCGCTTCAGCCCAGCTGAGAGAGAGAGAGAGAGAGAGAGAGAGAGAGAGAGAGAGAGAAGAGAGAGAGAGAGAGAGAGAGAGAGAGAGAGAGAGAGAGAGAGAGAGAGAGAGAGGATAAAAGATGGAAGGTAAACCTGTCACATAGAATGTATGCTGGAATCATAGTCAGAACTATTAGTCCATAAGTGCTCGGATCCACTCATTAACTCCCTCAGCGTGTAGTGACTGACGACATCAGTTCTGTGTTGGCTGACTATTCTTCTTTGGCTTCCCACATGACGGTCTTGTCTAAGCTTGACCCCGTTTGACTTGCTGTTCTTGCATCCTGGTCGATATTGCAGGATTAAGATTAAAAAGTCTACTTTCTATTAAGAAGCGATTGTTGTGACATTGATCTCTGGGGGATGTCTCTTGCTTTGTTCTGTCTTATCCAATTCTCCCTCTCTCCTATTACAACAGGGACGTAATTGCAGAGATTCAAACACTGTTGATCACAGTCATATAGCTTCATTAATTTGGTTTATGACGATGAATGTTGATCAGAATTACTAACAAAGGGATGTTGATATGTCACCAAAAAGTCAAGCAGCCGACAGATAATTGTTATAGTTTCAAGTTTGTGACAGGAGGAAGAGGATCTCTTTATAGAGACAGTGGCAGATGTCACTGACCAGTTTGGTTAATTCCAAGAAGGAAAGAATGGTAGACACTCATCTTTACAGATGACTAGAAACATATGATAATATAGATAACTAATAAACTTGAAAATTGTGTGACAACTGGCAAAATTAATAGAAAAAGAGTAACATAAAGGCAAAGAGATAATTAGCTGTATGGCTTGAGCGGTCATGATTTAATTGGGATAACAACACAGACCTGATCCAAGACAGGTGCTAATCGTGTAAGATGGTGAGCTATCGCCATTCACACTTATCAACATGGCACATGATGATGATAATAATGATTCCAGGTAGAAAAGTATTTTAAGTGAATGTGTATTGTTACTGTCTGTAGGCACTGTACCTGTTGGATGCCTCTTCAAAAGTGTCCACATGGATTTGTCGGTACCTTGTTGAACATAAGGCAGTGAGCTTACTGGTTCAGTTGCTTGCTAACCCAAGGCTGAAGGTTCTAGAAGCAGCACTGGACATTCTAGTGTATCTTGTTTCAGGAACCGAACTGGTTTGTGATGTCACCATATTGCAGTTTTTCTTCTTTTGCATTCATTTGATATTTTGTTTTGGATATAATTGTGTTGTGCCTATTTACAGCAAAGCTGCGATATTTACACCTTAGTTTTTTCATTTGTTGTTATTTTATGTTCTATTCAATTATATTTTTTAATATATTTTTATTAACACGCCACTCATCAAAGACATTATTGCTGGTTCATTTCACTATGGAGCTGCAGTGACACATTGCTAGTTTACTTGTCTGTCGGTTGAAATCCCTCTTCAGGTGGAATTTCTTTGTTTAATAACATTGCTTCAGAGCTGGTCTAGCCAAATAAACTAGCATGTTTGCATGATACTGACTGCATGGTGCTGACCATATCACAGATCAAGTGGCCTGTGACACGGGAGATATATATTATTATATTATTTAGGAGCTGTGGTAGTGGAAGTGGCCAGCATGCTTGCCTGGCAGTCCGATGGTCACATGTTCAAATCATCAAGACAGGGATTGTTTTTCATTGACCTAGGCTACCAGGTTGGCCCAGCCTTAAAGTGGGTCCCAGGGAATTTTCTCGGAAGTAAACACATCTGATACAGTAGCCTAGAGGCTAGCACCCTTGCCTGTCGGCCCAGAGGTCATGGTTTTTAAATTGAATGGAGGCAGTTTTTAAAGCTGGACAAGGCTCCCAGGTCGACCTCTCTAATAATGGGTGCCAGGAAATGTCTTGAGAAGTAAAGGCAGCTGGCGTGATATTGACCACATTGAGTCTAACTGGCCTAAAAATATGGGCTAGCACCATATACCCAATAGCCTCATGGCATGAACAGCTTACTTTGCTTTACTATTTTCCTCCCTTTTCTCGTATTTTGGACACATGTTAATAAAATATGTAAGTGGGAACTTGTGGTCAAGAAGATAATAGTGATGGCCAACATGACAGTAAAGAGAATCAAACAGATGTCCACACTTACGCTGGTCATAATATGTTTTATATATACTTCATTATTATATGACACAATGAATTAGCAGCTGGACGGCAAGGACTTTGATATATGGCTGTATAGAAGTATTGGAAGAATCATGTAAACAGAGGAAAAGACAGAGATATATTAGAGAACTTGTGTATGAAGACAACCTTAATGAATGGCTAAGATGGGATAGAGAAGCAACAAGTAAAGAATTTTCTTCAACATGCTTCATATTGCTTGTTCCATGGCAAAGGAGTTACGGACACAGTTCGTGAACTAGGTTCGAAACACAGCATCGCGCGATTTGGCAACAGACTGCATTACGTTGGTTTTTACAAAATGATGTGGGTGCCGGTCATTCAGAAAGCAATGGCAAACTACTGGTAAACTTGCCAAGAAATCACAACAGCAAAAAAAATGCTATGTCCTGTAAAGGATATGCAATTGACTTTTTTAATGCTTCATATTGCGTTGTGTAAACTGAAAACATTAAGCTAGATAAACATGAATATGTTTCTGTTGTTCCAGGGAATGATGGCATTACTAGCTGCTGATGGATTGGCTCAGCTACAGGCAGCAGCTCTCAAGGATAGTATCCCCCACTTGAAGGAGACAATCAGTACACTTCTCCAATCTCTGCAGACACAAGAAGCGTCATGAATATGCATTTTTTATTTTCAAGTTTTAACTTTTTTACCAGCTCCGTGGCCGAGGGTTTGCAGCTTTCTCCGCTAACCCCGAATACTCTCGTCACGTGACGCGACGAGAATTAGCAGTGGTTCGAATCGCAAAAGTGACTTATGAGAGTATGGAGCCGGTCGCTCAGAAAGTCGTGGCGTGCTGATGAGCGTAATCTAGCCTAGGAATCAACATACAGCTGAAAGATGCTGGTGTTGACCGCAATATCCTGAAACAGGATGGAAACGCGGGAAAAAAAAAAAAGTTTTAACTATTTCGTGTCCGTTGAGTCGTAACCCCAGTCGTAAGAGAAAAAGAGGGACTTGGTAGTACAGTGGCTAGCGTGGTTGTCTGTCAGTCTGGTGGCTGTATGATCAAATCTCCATGAGATGGGATGTTTTTGCTTTAATTGACCTGGACTCCCAAGTTGAGCCAGCCTAAAATGGGTGTCAAGAAATTAGCTGGGAAGTCAAGGCGGTTGGGGAGATATTCACCCGCATCAGCCATTGAGTGCCAGTTGGGGAGATATTTACCCACATCAGCCATTGAGTGCCAGTTGGGGAGATATTCACCCACATCAGCCATTGAGTGCCAGTTGGGGAGATATTCACCCACATCAGCCATTGAGTGCCAGTTGGGGAGATATTCACCCACATCAGCCATTGAGTGCCAGTTGCGGAGATATTCACCCACATCAGCCATTAAGTGCCAGTTGGGGAGATATTCACCCACATCAGCCATTGAGTGCCAGTTGCGGAGATATTCACCCACATCAGCCATTGAGTGCCAGTTGCGGAGATATTCACCCACATCAGCTATTGAGTGCCAGTTGGGGAGATATTCACCCACATCAGCCATTGAGTGCCAGTTGGAGAGATATTCACCCACATCAGCCTTTGAGTGCCTTTGGGGAGATATTCACTCACATCAGCCTTTGAGTGCCAGTTGGGGAGATATTCACCCACATCAGCCATTGAGTGCCAGTTGCGGAGATATTCACCCACATCAGCCATTGAGTGCCAGTTGCGGAGATATTCACCCACATCAGCTATTGAGTGCCAGTTGCGGAGATATTCACCCACATCAGCTATTGAGTGCCAGTTGGGGAGATATTCACCCACATCAGCCATTGAGTGCCAGTTGGAGAGATATTCACCCACATCAGCCTTTGAGTGCCTTTGGGGAGATATTCACTCACATCAGCCTTTGAGTGCCAGTTGGGGAGATATTCACCCACATCAGCCATTGAGTGCCAGTTAGTTCAAAATATATGGCTAGCACCATATAACCAATATGGCTCAAAGTGACCTTTAATTTTTAACCACATAGAAACGACTTCATTTTTCATATGGTCTAGCTAACAGGTGGAAGGACTTTTCATAAGGTCTAACTAACAACAGATGGAAGAATGGCTCGCTGTGGTCTGACTGGTGGACAGAAGCAGATAGTTATATTGTGTGTATTCCAAGACTGGTCATATATGACCTTTATATAGAACAGTGTTCTGAAACAGTAAGGCAAATAACACTTGAGCCACTTGAGATGTTGATTGGTGTTGTTGTGGGAATATTTCAGCACAAAGATTATATTGTGTGTTATAATTCTTTGACTGCCGGTCTCTGTGGCTAAGGGCTTGCGGATGCGATTCGTGAGCCCACTTACCTGTGTTTGAAACACAGCTGCAACTGATTTGGCAGCAGACCGCCTCGCGCTGGGTCTTAACATGTTGGTATGGGCGCTGGTCGTTCAGAAAGCAATGGCAAACTACTGAACGTAAACTTACCAAGACATCAAGAACAGCAGTAAAATGCTGGTGTTGACAGCGATGTCCTGTAAGTAGGATATGCGTGCGCACGCACGCACGCACACACACACACACACACACACACACACACACACACACACACACACACACACACGCACACACACACATTTCTTTGACTGAGTAATTAGTTTTGAGTAATTAGAAATCAACGTAACTGTCTGTCAGTTCATGTTTTTTTGATAACTAATTTCTTATTAATAAAGGATTTATATTTGTGCTAATTATATTTTAAAATATCATTCATGTTAAAAAAAAAAAAAAAGTGAAAATGGGACATTATTGTTAAAAAATGAGTGTTGTTGTATTGTTGTCGTTGGTGCCCTATTTTTCATGTTGTATTGTTGTCTAATGGTCGCTCTTTGCTTTATGTTGTGTTGTCTCGTGGTCGCTCTTTGCTTTATGTTGTGTTGTCTCGTGGTCGCTCTTTGCTTTATGTTGTGTTGTTGTCGTGGTTGCTCTATGCTTTATGTGCTGAATACTCGTGATTGTTTTTGTGGCTTTCACCTGTGGACCTGTCTAATCCTGTTGGCCTATATGTCTGATAAAACTCCTATTCTTAATGAAATCAGACATAATTACAGAGACTCAAACACAGGCGATGTGATGATCTAACAGCTTTAATCAATCAGATTATGATGATGGATGTTGATCATACCTACTGACACAGCAAAGTTGAGATGTCTACACAAGTGAAAACTAATTATGGCATGATATATCAAAACACAGCTGGTGTAGAAGTATAATTGATAAGGGGTTGGGCTGACAGTCATGGGCGTGGTCGAAGAATCCACCAATTCTTCCCTGCATTCAGGCCTACAAAATGTGATGGACCTTTCATATCACAGACCGAGGGCAGGTTCCTGCTTCAGGAATGTTTTCTTTAATATCAGCGTGCTATCCCGCCTGACTACTGGACATCCACGTCAGTAACCAGCTGCTGCCTGTATCCACTAAAATAGTCACCCTCAATTCATTCTCTCTCTCTCTCTCTCTCTCTCTCTCTCTCTCTCTCTCTCTCTCTCTCTCTCTCTCTCTCTCTCTCACACACACACACACACACACAGACAGACAGACAGAGAGAGAGATCCTCGCTTTAAGTAGTGTTTGTGAAGTCACTTGTTTTATGCCAAGGGACACTATTTGTGTGCTATTTTATGCCAAGGGACACTATCCAAGTGGTGTTTTATGCCATGGGATACTATCATCCACATGGCATGAGACACACTTCACTGGGCAAGAATGAACACCAGTTGTCCCAAACTTTAGAGACATCTTTTCTGTGCTTATGAAATTTGACCAGCAATGCGCAGAGTGGAATCCTGTTGCCATAATTCAGAGATCAATGCCCTCATTAATGACAACTGTGACAATGAGGATGTAGTTATACCAGACACAGACGAATCGATTGTTAAGTGAATGTAGTTATACCAGACACAGACGAGGTTTACTTGACCAGGATGACAAGTGAATGTAGTTATACCAGAATCAGACGAATCGATTGTTAAGTGAATGTAGTTATACCAGACAGACGAATCGATTGTTAAGTGAATGTAGTTATACCAGACACAGACGAATCGATTGTTAAGTGAATGTAGTTATACCAGACACAGACGAATCGGTTGTTAAGTGAATGTAGTTATACCAGACACAGACGAATCGGTTGTTCAGTATCATGGACTTTTTCAGCATAGTCGTATGGTAGAAATGTTTCAGAAGTCACAGATGCCTTTGCTATATCCACAAGCTATATCATGACAATGGAAGTTTTAGCAATAGCATTACATTGGCTTGTGTTGCAAAACTACATCCATGCTTTCATACTGCGTTATCCACTGAGCATGATGAAGAAGGTTGAGGACCTCTTTGCTCACCCCACAGGCATTGATTGATTCCATGCAGCGATGCAGAACTCAAGTTATTTCTATTTTTCTACCACGATATTCAGGTCTTGTGGGCAATAAAATGGCGGAAAGGCTGGCCAGCTTCCTCTAACAACAATAACGGCAAAGGCAATAACAGCAATATGAATGAAGTCTACTTGACCAGGATGGCAAATGTTTTCTCGTAAGTTTCGGTAACAGACACATTTTGTCCAGATGTCAACAAGCTTGAGTTGACTGCTGCTTTCTTTTTTATTAATTCACATTGACTCCTGAGGGTGAAAGATGTAGGCCACATTAAACTGTCTTTATCGGGAATATGAATGTCAAATGTTCAACTGTTTTTCCTTGTAATGAAAATCATTAGTTTAGTAGAGCAGACTAGAACAACCTATCATGTGCCATGCCAGTAAGCATTTAAGATTCACCATCTCACTCTCCAGTCTTGGCTCAGGTCTGTGTTACATTATTTATCTGTTGAGGTATAATAGCTCGTAGGTGCTCAGATCTTATTCTCTCCCCCCCCCCCCTCCCCGAACATATGCACCCGCTTCCGGCGGCTAATAGTAGCAGCCCTGTGTTGGTTGACGAGGCCCCTCATTCTTCTGATGTGCCTCATGTATTTGGCCATGCCAATTCTTTCTCCCAATCATTCTAGATACTGATGTAGATTCGCTGACCTGTTTCCGCTCCATCAGGTCTGTGTTTTTATCCTCATACCACGTGGCCAAACCATTCAGGTATTTATCGCTTTGACTTCCTCTTGCACTTTTCCAGTCAGTTTTATTAGCCGTTTTCACATTTTTCTCATAATTTCCCCAAAAATGTCTTGCCGATCTACATTTTATTTCTCTAATCAATTTACAGTTCTCGTTTGTTTCTTGGACTGTCTTCTTTGTTTTTCTGTCTGTCCATGATATTCTATGCATATTTATCAATAACTGCATTTTCACTGACATTAGATGTTTCTCTCCTTATTTGCCTAATGTCCATAAGTACATCTATACAACAGTAAAGGTAATATATGGCACTTCAACTCTTTTTCTCACTATAATTGGCAGCTTTTTATTGGTGAATACGCTTTCCTTCCTCCAAAAGATTACACACAAAGACATTCTTGTTCTAATCTCCATCAGATTTCCTGTTCCAAACTAGTTTTGATTCACTTGTTTGTGAAGTTTCTTATTTACATGAATGTTAAATCAATTGCCTTTCATGAAAAGAAGACCCACATCCAGTATGTCTTCTTCGCTCACCTTCAGATGTCCATATGAATTAATCGAAAAGAAAGCAGCAGTCAACTCAAGCTTGTTGACATCTCGATAAAATGAGTATGTCTGTTAACGAAACATACGAGACAACAGTTGCTTTTCTGGTCGAGTAAACCACATGATCTTGCTAAGAGCAAACAGCACAGAACAGTGGAACTGTCTTTTATACAGATTTCTGCTGGTCCAGTCATTCTGCTCAAACGTGGACTCAGGGCCGTGCCGTCCTGTGATAGAGAGACGGCCGCATCAGGCGGCACCGTAAGGGTGCGGCATTAGCAGCGAAATCAAATAGATTAAACTTTGAACAGAAAAAACCAAAGAGCAAGTCTTTGAAGAAACAAATGCAAATAGTAAACAGATTAGAGAAACTAGATGTAGAGAGTCAAGATTTTTTTTAAACACACTATGAGAAGAAATAAACTGGAGAACTTTGTGATATCTGGCAAGATTGAAGAGAAAACAACACAGGAAAGCAGAGAAATAAATATCTGGATGGGTTAGCCACATGGCATGGTCGAGACAAGAACACAGAGCTGATCCACGACTCTGGTAATCGTGTGAGATGGTGAAACATGACTGCCCACGCTTATTGGCTGGCACACAATGATCCTGATAAAAATCCCATTATATGGGATGAATATTACAAAGTAAAATACTATTAATTTAAGTCATTTTAGAGGCCAGAATGGCCGAAAGATTTATCATACACGTGCTTAAACTTCCTGTAGACTGATGATGAGGTAATGGGATTGTTCTACATACTGGTTAGTTGAGCTTCAATGTTGACTTATTGTTCAGAAAGCAATGGCAAACTACTCAACATAAGAGTGCTAGGAAAATAAACATGCGGAATGATCATTACATCCTGCAATAGACATGCAATATTTGTTCAAATTGAACAAGATATACTACTGATGGGAATGATGATGGATAGCACAATATAAATCCCACAATGTCTTTTTTTTTGCACATCCATTTTACAGGACATTGCTGTCAACACCAGCATTTCACTGCTGTTGTTGATGTCTTGGCAAGTTTACGTTCAGTAGTTTGCCATTGCTTTCTCACAAATGTCTGGCAGACATAATTATATAACAAATACTAGCGAAGTTAAATAACTACTTGTCGCCTATAGAGATTTTTAAAAAGGATGGGATGTATGCTGTCCCCCAAGCTTCTTCAACCTATACACAGAAAGAATTTCTAAACGAGTTGAACTGCCTGGACTTAACATCAATGGAAGAATCATAAACAATCTTAGATATGCTGACGATACCATGCTACTAGCAGAAAGTGAGCAAAAGTTACAAGACCTAGTGGAACAAGTAAACAGGCATAGTGCAGAATGTAGCTTAGATATTAACATCCAAATAATGAAAACTATGATAATTAGCAGTGAACAGGAAAGGTCATCAATGAAATCACAGTAAACAGGGAGATACTAGAACAAGTAACATTTCTCTTATCTTGGACATATAATAACAGATGATGGCAGAAGTGAAATGGAAATCAAAAAAAGAATAGGAATTGCCAAAAATGCTTTCAACGGCATAAAATCAGTATTAACATTTAGAGAGATTAATAAAGCAATAAAAATGAGAATTGTCAAATGGTACGTATATTCAACGCTACTGTATGGCGTGGAAACCTGGACATTGAATAAGCAACTAGAAAGTCGCATAGAAGCCTTGGAGATGTGGATATACAGACGAATAGGTCGTATTTCATGGAAACAAAAACAATCAAGTGCAGCGGTTCTAGAAAAACTGGGAATGAAGAGAGAGTTGATGAGAGAAATAAAGAGGAGACAAGTGCAATATTTTGGCCACGTTAAAAGACATGATACTTTTATAAAAACCGTACTTGAGGGCAAGCAAGCAAGAGGTAGACAACGATACAAGTGGACAGATAACATCAAGAGATGGACAAACATCAGCCTGACAGAATGTACAGTCAGGGCAAGAGACAGTGTTGGAGATCCATTGCAACCAACCTTTATTGTGGAGACGGCAGCTGATTGATTGAGCAAAGTTATAACTTAGTAAATATAAACATCCATTTATGATAATTATAATATGTAAGATAATTGGTAGACACTATATATCCCAATATTTATAAACCACAAGGGTTGAACAGGATATCATTATATAATATAGTATTATATAGCCTCCTAGTATTATAGCCACTGCATGCTTAAGTTGATTTATGATTTTTATGAGATGAGCTGAAATTTCTGGGATTTGAATATTAAACTGCTGGAAATATACCAGTATGTTTACATAATTCATATTATTATTATTGTATTTTTACTTAAACCAACAGAAATTAATATATAAACTATATTCTATAACTATAATTAATATTATTATTTTATTATGTTTTTAATATTTATATTTATTTACCCATCACTGAAGTTTCTGTGCAACCAACCTAATTCACAAAAGCCTAAGTTCATAACCTCATTTAGCTTCTAATTAAAACAAAGTACATAAAAAACGAACGTAAGCTGTGAACTGTTGACAGCTTCAAAATAAGTTAAAATTTTAAATCCACTTCCTAATCTGACTTTACTTCAGCCTCCTTAGTCTTTAAATAGTATCTTCGTAACCTAGATTACTATGTACTAGGATTACTAACTCACTGGCAATATGTTATACATCCTTTACAGAATGGCACACTAAATCCCAGCCTTTGTTGGCTGTTTTTGTGATTTACTACTGAATTTCACGTTCAGTAGTTTGCCATTAAAATCTGAAAGAGAAGTCAACATTTAATTTCGGTCCAACTGACCAGGGTGTGAAGTGAACAAACTAGTAATTAATTACTTATAATACGATAGAGTTTTATGAAGTTGAGGCGGATTCGCATTGAAATTGTTCCTCAAAATGATTGCCTATCCACGTTCCATTTACCACAACTTTCAGTTTAGAAAATTGATCATTTATATTTGCCTAGCATGTCGCAGACCTCTGTGTCTATTGCCCATTGAGCATCCAGCTGTTTCTGTCTGTTGTGAAAGCCGTGGCAGCACAGTCAATGACCGTGCGTGAGTGAATCATAGGTGTTGGGAGTTATCTATCCCGCCAGCAGGGTTGCCACTTTTCTTTGACAGAAAACATATAGAAACGGCCCAAACAACATCTAGAAATATCTGCATTGTGTTGGTAAACATCTAGGTATTTTCCTCTTGATCTTCCTCTTGGTCTGTTCCCTTCGATCTTGCCAGTTGTCACCAAGTTCTCCAATCCATTTCTTCTCATAACATGTCCAAAAATTTTTGACTGTCTACGTCTAATTTCTCTAATCAGTTTACTGTGTTCATTTGTCTCCTGTAGTACTTGGTCATTGGTTTTTCTGTCTGTCCATGGTATTCTTTGCATTTTCCTCAGAAACCACATTTCTGCAGCCATCAGATGTTTTTCAGCTTGACTGCCCATTGTCCACGTTTCACATCCATACAAAAGAACAGGCTCTATGTATCCCCTCAACACTATTTTTCTCGTTTCAATTGACATCTTTTTATTGATTATGTGGTTGTTTCGGGATTTTAAATTTAAATATTGAGCACAACCCACTACTGGCAACGCCGATCGAATTCTGGTATGAACCTAAGGCCTATCCACGTCAACATGGAAGCACTATACTCGAGTTTCGCCCTCGTTTGAGCTCGTCAGTAGTGCATATCCCTGACCGGATCCGGAAACAGTCCCGGATCACGCGTGTGAAACGGGTGTGTAACCACGCGGCACACACTGGACACACCAAATTATCACAACAGAACATCACAACGCTACCCATCGTAGGCTATGCTCAAGATTGCCCAATCGCCGCGACCGACGTCCGTCAATCGATGGGACCAGAACGATCAGGACTTCTCACTGGCAAGGAACACCAGGCCTCCTAAATTCAGTGAGCAATAATCAATTGATTATGTGGTTGTTTCGGGATTTTAAATTTAAATATTGAGCACAACCCACTACTGGCAACGCCGATCGCATTCTGGTATGAACCTAAGGCCTATCCACGTCAACATGGAAGCACTATACTCGAGTTTCGCCCTCGTTTGAGCTCGTCAGTAGTGCATATCCCTGACCGGATCCGGAAACAGTCCCGGATCACGCGTGTGAATCTTTTTATTGGTCAGAATGTCTATAAAATATCTAAATGCAAATGAAAAACATCTATAAATACATCTAACATCCAAACGTCAGAAAATGACATCTAGATGCCGGCAAAAACATCTAGATCTGAATTTAAAACATCTAGAATGGCAACCCTGCCCGCCAGGGGGCGTACAATGAAAAGTTTAAAGTAGTGTAGCTTTTTATAGGACGTCGCAGTCAACCCCATCAATCTTTTGCTGTTTGTGATCTCTTGGCAAGTTTACGTTCAGTAGTTTACCATTGTTTTCTGAACGACCGGCGCCCACACCATATCGTAAAATACCAACGTAAAGCATTGAATATTGAAGAAGGTTGGCTATTAAAGACGATAAAACAAGTAAAGTGAAATATTTTTGTCTTTTGAAACGTCACGAAAGTTTGGAGAGAACAATAATGGAAGGATATATGCCTGGAAGCCGGTCTCACTGGCCTAGAAGTTAGCGACTTTCTCTGTATTCCCGTATATCCCGTGAGGTACGTAACTTGCGCGAGAATCGGTAGCGGTTCCCGCCGCGTTGGTGACATAGGGGTATGTGAGCCGGCCGCTCAGAAATCAATGGCAAACTACTGAGCGTAATCTTGCCTAATACGTCAACAACTGCTGAAAGATGATGGTGTTGACTGCAACGTCCTGTGAGGGATATGCAACATTTAAAATATATGCCTGGGAAGAGAAGAAGAGAAAGGCCAAAGAGAGAATGGGTGCAGGATGCGGCAGGTGATCTCCAGATGGGTGTATCGGACGCAGGACATACTGCTTGTGATCGAGAGGTTTTCCGGAAGGTTGTTATGGGAGCGAGGTTCTACAAAGGACATGCTACTGAATGAATGAATGAATGAATGAATGAATGAATGAATGAAAGGTTGGTCTGCTGCTAGATCTTCCTCAGCTGTGTTTCGAACGCCATGTGCGGGATTGTTACTAACTCCGTCCGTAACGGCTTCGCCACGAAGAGGGCAAACTAAATGACTTAGTGTGAATAACATAAAAACAGAGTGTGAATAACATAAAAACAGAGTGTGAATAACATAAAAACAGAGTGTGAATAACATAAAAACAGAGTGTAAATAACATAAAAACAGAGTGTGAATAACTGAAAAACAGAAGTAATGCCCAGTAATGGTTATTACAAAGAAGAAATGAGTAGGGTGAGGACAGGCAAGCTTCGTGCAGAGTGGCTTGCTTTGCTTCGGAAGTCACGGGTGGCAAGCATCACCTAAATCTTTTCTCCGGGGCATGCTGGTGTGCTGGGGAATGAACAGGTAGACAGATTGGCTGACTCTGCAAAACTTGGCGGATTATTGATGCATGATAAGGCAGACGTGGTTGAGGCCTTGTGGGAGCACGTGAACACGTCGGAGGAGCAAATGGACCACCATGGTGTGGCAAGAATGCGACAGCGAGGAGTGACGAGGGGATTTGGCCGATGCTCGACGCTTAGAGAAAAGGCGAGACGCACATATAATCAGATTGCTAGCTGGTTTCTGAGGATGGGGACGGAGAGCTTATGGGAATGCCCAGAATGATGTGATGGCGGTTCCTAAATCAATCAATCAATCCACAAAGAAGAAATGTATATCCAAATGCAATTTAGGTATTTAATAACAGCAGGAGGAAGATGTAATGAGGGCGCTAATGCAGAATAGCCTAAAGGAAGGTAGCATTTGTCAAGATGAAGAATATTATCTGCATTTGATAAAAGTTAATCGAGCAGAGAAAAATAGTTCTTAAGAGTTACATTGAGCCTATCCTAATGTGTGAAAGCGAATCATGGACAATTAGTAGACAAGTTAGGAATTGTGTAGAAGTGGCGGAGATGTATGTTTTTTTTTTTTTAAAGAAGAATGATGAGAATAATTGGTCGGATAGAAAGAGAGAGAATTGGTTACAAGAACCAAAAGAAGACAGTCCACTTTCTTTGGGCTGTTATGAAAAGGGGAAAGCTGGAGTGTGATGGCACAACGTGTTGGAAGGGATAAGAGGCAGGGGACGACCAAAAGAGAAGATGCTGGACAGTTTAACATTATGTGTGAAGGGACAACGGTATCAGAAACGATTGGCAGTACATGAAACTGTGGCCATACATGATCACCAAATTCACACGGCAAGGACAATAAGAAGCAGAGCTCGTGTGTAGCTGAACTCTTAAAGATGGGAGACCCACTTTGGGACTCATTTCAAAGTCTTTATGATAGTGGACCAGTGTTTTCGGCCAACATACTTTTTTGGGTTAGAGTCTGTCAACCCAATAAAGTATGTTAGAGTCTGTTGACACAATAAAGTATGTTAGAGTCTGTTGACACAATAAAGTATGTTAGAGTCTGTTGACACAATAAAGTATGTTAGAGTCTGTTGACACAATAAAGTATGTTAGAGTCTGTTGACACAATAAAGTATGTTAGAGTCTGTTGACACAATAAAGTATGTTAGAGTCTGTTGACACAATAAAGTATGTTAGAGTCTGTCAACCCAATAAAGTATGTTAGAGTTTGTTGACACAATAAAGTATGTTAGAGTCTGTTGACACAATAAAGTATGTTAGAGTCTGTTGACACAATAAAGTATGTTAGAGTCTGTCAACCCAATAAAGTATGTTAGAGTCTGTTGACACAATAAAGTATGTTAGAGTCTGTCGACACAATAAAGTATGTTAGAGTCTGTCGACACAATAAAGTATGTTAGAGTCTGTTGACACAATAAAGTATGTTAGAGTCTGTTGACACAATAAAGTATGTTAGAGTCTGTCAACCCAATAAAGTATGTTAGAGTCTGTCAACCCAATAAAGTATGTTAGAGTCTGTTGACACAATAAAGTATGTTAGAGTCTGTTGACACAATAAAGTATGTTAGAGTCTGTTGACACAATAAAGTATGTTAGAGTCTGTTGACACAATAAAGTATGTTAGAGTCTGTTGACACAATAAAGTATGTTAGAGTCTGTTGACACAATAAAGTATGTTAGAGTCTGTTGACACAATAAAGTATGTTAGAGTCTGTCAACCCAATAAAGTATGTTAGAGTCTGTTGACACAATAAAGTATGTTAGAGTCTGTTGACACAATAAAGTATGTTAGAGTCTGTTGACACAATAAAGTATGTTAGAGTCTGTTGACACAATAAAGTATGTTAGAGTCTGTTGACACAATAAAGTATGTTAGAGTCTGTTGACACAATAAAGTATGTTAGAGTCTGTTGACACAATAAAGTATGTTAGAGTCTGTCGACACAATAAAGTATGTTAGAGTCTGTTGACACAATAAAGTATGTTAGAGTCTGTTGACACAATAAAGTATGTTAGAGTCTGTCAACCCAATAAAGTATTTTAGAGTCTGTTGACACAATAAAGTATGTTAGAGTCTGTTGACACAATAAAGTATGTTAGAGTCTGTTGACACAATAAAGTATGTTAGAGTCTGTTGACACAATAAAGTATGTTAGAGTCTGTCGACACAATAAAGTATGTTAGAGTCTGTTGACACAATAAAGTATGTTAGAGTCTGTTGACACAATAAAGTATGTTAGAGTCTGTTGACACAATAAAGTATGTTAGAGTCTGTTGACACAATAAAGTATGTTAGAGTCTGTTGACACAATAAAGTATGTTAGAGTCTGTTGACACAATAAAGTATGTTAGAGTCTGTTGACACAATAAAGTATGTTAGAGCCTGTTGACACAATAAAGTATGTTAGAGTCTGTTGACACAATAAAGTATGTTAGAGTCTGTTGACACAATAAAGTATGTTAGAGTCTGTTGACACAATAAAGTATGTTAGAGTCTGTTGACACAATAAAGTATGTTAGAGTCTGTTGACACAATAAAGTATGTTAGAGTCTGTTGACACAATAAAGTATGTTAGAGTCTGTTGACACAATAAAGTATGTTAGAGTCTGTTGACAAAATAAAGTATGTTAGAGTCTGTTGACACAATAAGTATGTTAGAGTCTGTTGACACAATAAAGTATGTTAGAGTCTGTTGACACAATAAAGTATGTTAGAGTCTGTCAACCCAATAAAGTATGTTAGAGTCTGTTGACACAATAAAGTATGTCAGAGTCTGTCAACCCAATAAAGTATGTTAGAGTCTGTCAACCCAATAAAGTATGTTAGAGTCTATTGACACAATAAAGTATGTTAGAGTCTGTCGACACAATAAAGTATGTTAGAGTCTGTTGACACAATAAAGTATGTTAGAGTCTGTTGACACAATAAAGTATGTTAGAGTCTGTCAACCCAATAAAGTATGTTAGAGTCTGTTGACACAATAAAGTATGTTAGAGTCTGTTGACACAATAAAGTATGTTAGAGTCTGTTGACACAATAACGTATGTTAGAGTCTGTTGACACAATAAAGTATGTTAGAGTCTGTTGACACAATAAAGTATGTTAGAGTCTGTTGACACAATAAAGTATGTTAAGAGTCTGTTGACACAATAAAGTATGTTAGAGTCTGTTGACACAATAAAGTATGTTAGAGTCTGTCAACCCAATAAAGTATGTTAGAGTCTGTTGACACAATAAAGTATGTTAGAGTCTGTTGACACAATAAAGTATGTTAGAGTCTGTTGACACAATAAAGTATGTTAGAGTCTGTTGACACAATAAAGTATGTTAGAGTCTGTTGACACAATAAAGTATGTTAGAGTCTGTTGACACAATAAAGTATGTTAGAGTCTGTTGACACAATAAAGTATGTTAGAGTCTGTTGACACAATAAAGTATGTTAGAGTCTGTTGACACAATAAAGTATGTTAGAGTCTGTTGACCCAATAAAGTATGTTAGAGTCTGTTGACACAATAAAGTATGTTAGAGTCTGTTGACACAATAAAGTATGTTAGAGTCTGTTGACACAATAAAGTATGTTAGAGTCTGTTGACACAATAAAGTATGTTAGAGTCTGTCGACAATGAAACACCTGAAGCTCATGTAGGAGGCGTTACCAACATAGATATAATCCCGACCAGCCCATTTGTGCTGGTCTGAATCTAGTCTTGAAAATCTTGTTAGTTTCTGAGCTTGGAGAGGGAAAGAACTCTGCAGCAAATTTCTCGTGGATATTGTAGTTGAGTACAGGGCACATGATCATTATCAATATAATGATGATCTTGCCTTAAAAGTTGAGGATAAGCATGGTTTTTTATATTGCCAGAGAGGACATTTCCAATTCCAATTTTCAAAACAAAAATTCAAAATTCGGCCTCGTCCAACCTGCCTCTTCAGCTGTGGTTATTGTTGAGGTCCGTGGTTTTTGTGGGTTCATTGACCCCAATTCTTGTCTTGTGCGCTCTTTCGAGTGAGTCCTATCTCGGACTGGTTATGTTGGTTTGTGTCTGTGACGTCAGCTGGAGGATCGGTCAGCGGCTGTCCTTTGTTCCCGTCTCAGGCGCCTTTTTTTTTTCTTTTTCGAGTTTGAGCTTCTGTTGCCATTCAATTATTTCCTCTGCGGTCACCCACGGGAGCATCTCTCCGTTTTCTATATAGTACGTGTAGCCGGGTCCATCCTCCCAGTCAGTAATTCTATCTGGATATTCTACCGGTCTCCTGAGTTTCTTCTTTTCTCTTTCATCCCAGCGCCTTTTGAATTCCTGGTGCCTGCGTTCCTCCAGTCTTGCACCTTCTTGTAACTCCTCCAAGATAGGCCCCCGCCTCTCCGGCCGTGTCGTCATCAGGGTGCTCATCTCGGTTTTCTTCGGACGTCTGGCGAGATATTGGTTTCCCCTTGTCGGCTCGGGCGTCGAGGTCGGGCTGTTGTCTTTAGCTTGCGGTTCAGGCTCGGTCTCTTGGTTTTCATCTTGCGGTTTCTTGTATGGCTTCTGTTGGTTTGTTTTGGAAAAGTTTCATTTCAGCTTTTTGTAGTTCTCGTTCTGATTTAATGGTTTGAAGGATTTCTCTGTTCTCATTCTTTATCAGTGCCATATGTTCCACTTCTTGCTTGATGTCTTTTGGTGTTCTTGCAACGTGACATTTTCCTCCGTATCAGGCTTCTTGACTTGTTCAGGTGACTTGCATGATAGCGCTCGCAATTGCGAATGATGAGAGGACTTTTATCCCGTAAGAAGCTTTTGTAGAAGAGCTAGTCAATGTAAATTAAATTGGGGGTGGACTGGCTGAGAATCACGAAGCCCACCTCAGTCTTGCGCAGACTTGGTTTAAGATTCACTGTCAACAGTTCCGAGTATAAAAGTGTGGATCAGATATAGCAGGAGAAATCTTCAGAGAGAGAGAGAGAGAGAGAGAGAGAGAGAGAGAGAGAGAGAGAGAGAGAGAGAGAGAGAGAGAGAGAGAGAGAGAGAGAGAGAGAGAGAGAGAGAGAGAGAGAGAGAGAGAGAGAGAGAGAGAGAGAGAGAGAGAGAGAGAAAGAGAGAGAGAGAAAGAGAGAGAGATGTATGTTTACTTGTTTGTTAGTGTGTTTGTGATTGGGTATATGCGCAGGCGAGGGAGTGTGTATTTGTGAGCTATTAAGTGGGTGTATAACTGTGCAGATTTGTGTGAATAATGTATGTATGTATGTATGTATGAATATGTGCATGTAGGTATATATGTATGTGCTTATACATGTGCGTATGTGTGCCTGTCTGCCTCATAACATGGTCATATGTATCGTTTATGTTCACAACATTCATTTAACCATGTTTTTTCTTTTTCTATGTAAATGTATCATGCACAATGGATCATTGATGTAGGAAAGATGAGTAGTTGGAAGGGCCGAGTGTGTGACCCTTTAAAAATAAAGTTTGTTCGTCATCATCATAATAGTGTGACATGCCGATAAGCATGGGCAGTCATGTTTCGCAATCTCACTCCATCACCAGAGTCGTGGATCAGCTCTACATTCTTGTCGTAAATTAAAGAGAGTAAAAGTTAAAGAGTAAAAAAAAAAAGAGACGTAAATTACAAGTTCCTCTGAAGCCGCAGTGGGTTCGCCTGATAGCGAGGGAAACTGGTAATAGGGAAAGCTAATCCACGTGCAAAATTCAGCCTAGTGCTACTACTACTACTAGAAATAGTGTGTATCGACTGGAGTTAAAAGCGAGCGAGCACCAACAAAAAATGGTTAAGGGGAAACGTTATGTGGAGGTATGGTAGCCCACGTGATACTGGCCACATGACCTATAGCCCACGTGATACTGGCCACATGACCTATCGAGCAATTTTATCTTTCCGTAATTCTGTTTTTCCGTGTGTTTTTATGTCTATCTCTATTTCTGTTGCATTGTGGATTCCTGTGAAATGAAATTCTTATACGATTATATATCGCTGAGAAGAAACTTTGGTTCTGGTTGGGAGACAAGTCTCCATACTTATACGATTATCAGATAGTGTCAGATTTCTATCTTCGATTTATCTAGGTTCGAGACACAGACATTCAGTCGAACATGAGTGTGCTCAGGAAGATAGAAATGGGGTGGGAACGAAGAGAGTGGTTGCTGTCTCTGGAGCGGTCACGACTAGCAAAGATTAGTTTCATCTTCGTGCCAGGTAATGCGGGTGTACTAGGAAATGAGCAGGCTGACAGGCTTGCAGGTATGGCTACTGTGGGAGGCGGCCGAACCATGGTGGATCAGGCAGACATTCTGATTGCTCTACGAGAAGTAAGTCGTTTACGAGAACCAAGCTGGGAATCTACAACCATGGTCAGACTGCGAGAACAGCAAGTTAAAAGAGGTGTGGCCAAACAAGAACACTACCAGGAAGCCAAAGAAGATTAATAAACCAACACAGAACTGGTGTCGTGAGCCGCTAAACGCTGCGGGATTTGCTGAGGAGGGGATCCGAGCACTTATGGACTGAATGGTTCGATGTGCAATGAGGATGATCTGTCGACCAACTAACTAACTTATGGACTGAATGGTTCGATGTGCAATGAGGATGATCTGTCGACCAACTAACTAACTTATGGACTGAATGGTTCGATGTGCAATGAGGATGATCTGTCGACCAACTAACTAACTTATGGACTGAATGGTTCGATGTGCAATGAGGATGATTTGTCGACCAACTAACTAACTTATGGACTGAATGGTTCGATGTGAAATGAGGATGATTTGTCGACCAACTAACTCACTGTCATCAAAACTGTCATTTACTGCCTATAGTACCTTGCGGTGTAGGACAAGGGGGAGGGGGGGGGTCTTGAACCTGAGGAATTAAGGCCGCATGGCTAGTGCAGTCGCCGCGAAATGTGCAGGTTAGAGTTTTCTTTTCGCCCCCGACAGAAAAAAAAACTTCACACCTTACCGAGGATTCGAACCCCGGTCTCGCGAATGAGAGCCCGACATTCTAGCCACTCGGCCAGCCGCACCCCCACTTACTCACTAATCGAAAAGAAAAACATCTAGATAAGCAATGAGTAGGGGACGTAAACTTCTAATATTTTTAGAAGGGAGATTACTAGAATTTAAAAAAGCAAATAGTATATCTAGCTATAATATCATTATGTAACGAATAAATCTTCTAAACTTTACTTGTTTAAAAATAAAATAATTAAGTACGCAAGAAATGTTACAGATTTTTAAAAATGCTATCAATATATTTGTAAAAATATTAAAAAATCTTTATTTACTTACATTTTATAATCAACTTCCTTCGTTTAACATTTATTTTTAATTCCTAAAATTGTACTTTCATTGATCAGTAATATGTTAACAACAGAACATTTTTTTACTGGCCCCCTAAGGCCACACAAAATGTAGGTCTGGGAAAGTGGAAACAAAAGTCTGATTTCCCTCCAGATCTGAGACACACAGACACCATGAAACTGTATGGGATCACATTTCCATGTGATCCCACAAAAACACACACACACAGACATGGCACGCACTGACCCAAAAGATCACAGACATGCTACATAGGTATAGGTACAAAACATCCACAATATTTGGTAGAAGCACAGTAGTCAACACATTCATAATACCCAAAATAATATACTTAGCGACAGTACTGGACCCTCCCAAACAGAGCATCACAAACATAAACAAACAAATCAGACGCTTTATCTTCACCAACACAATACACAGCATTAAACACAAAACTCTCATACAAGACAGGAAACAGGGGGGAATTGGATTACAAGACATCCACACAAAAATACTGTCACTTAGGATTAGTTACATAGGTAAAATCATCAGACACCCAGAACAGCACAGACTAGCACTATACTACATAGCCCACAACATCAAACACCTCACACCACTTAACAATGCAACTGCACACTATCAGGGAACACTGCCAACATTCTATCAGACATGCATACAGGCAATACAAGGACATGAACAGTTAATACAGCAAACAACACACACAATATACAAACAGTTAGTTAGAGAGCAAGCACCACCACTCAAACTTAGGATCAAAAGAGGATACAAATACTTCATGTCTGACTTCACATGCACCTTTTCAAACCTACACAACAAACACATAACACCAACAGCTAGAGAAATCACATATAGGTTAGTATACAGCATGACTCCAACAACACAGGGACAATACATAGACAAACAATGCCAACTATGTAGAAACAACACACAAGAGACAGAGGAACACATTTATTTTACATGTCCAACAATTACTGCCACACGCGCAACACTCCAACACCTCATACAAACACACACAGGCAAACAAACCGACATATATAAAGCAATATTTCTCAACACTTTACCAAAGTCAGCAAAAGACATACACACAAAACTACTTATAGCTCTTTCTTACTATAGACATCTCATATGGACATGCAGAAACTCAGCCAGACACAAGCACTACACATATAACACACACTTAATATCATTTATGTACACGCGCAAAATATCACAACTATTTCCAGATTAAACCACATGTATTCCTTATTGTATTACAAATTTGGTATACATGAGCGCGAGAAAGAAAGAAGAAACTGTGAGTGAATGATGAGTAAATGATTAAAAAGATCATATATGGTCCAAAGACAAATGTCAAATCCCTTATGTAAAGAATAGTGGAAATATAAATGCTTGTTTTATTTGTTTCAAAATGATGGTTGTAACACTCATAGATAAGGGGAAAAGAAAAAAGGAGAAAAGAAAATCAACTCCTCCCATTCCAATTACTATTTATGGAATGTTTTGCTTTAAATGCACTTGTTGTGCTATACTACCACCACTACTAAGATTATCACCTTAGTAAATAAAATCACATATCTATTATACTATTTATTATTATTATTATTTTTAATATTACTACTATTATTAATATATGTTTGCTGTTGTTTATTATTTTTATTATTATTTTTATTATTATGAAAATGTCTACTATTATTATGATCATTATTATTATTACTATCATTATCTTACCCTTATTATCTTTAGTATCATTAATTTGGGAAGTATTAAGGATACCATCATTATTCATTTACAACTTCATCTCCCATGTCCCCCCCCCCCACCTTTGCTTAAAGTTTGTTGCCTTTGCTACTACCCCCACTATTTTGTTTTCAAACATTTGTCCAGCCTGTACCATCATAAAGAGTGGTCATGTCCCTTCCTCTCTTTGTCACCCCCTTTGAATCATGTGAGTGAGTGTTAAATGAATAAATACAAAATCACAAATGGTTACCAAACCAATGATACTGTAAACACTTGTGTCAATACAAATGCTTGGTTAAATTTTTATTTAAAAAACAAAAGAAAGAGAGAACACAGAGGGAAATATGAATGAACCCCTACATTTAGGAAAAAACAAGTAGGAAAATATAACCCACTCCTCTACTCCAAGTATTACTAAAAACTGCAGTTTGCAAGTGTATGTACCTGCTAGGCTATGTTAACACCATTCCAAAGAAAATCATCCTAGCAAATGGAATCACATATTGTAAAAATGTTATCATTTTCATAACTATTAGTACCCTTGCTGTTTTTTATAATTGCTGTTATTACCCTCAGTATGCCTCTTCTTGCCATTATTATTATTGTCATCATTAGTAATAAAAAAAAAAACTTTCCCATGTGCCCCCTCCCCTTGCTCATGGTTTGTGTTTGCCTTTGCTGATACCCACACCGGTTTGGTTCAAATAATTATCCTGCCTTTACCATCATTGCCCGGATAAGGTTGATGAAGGCATTGGTGGAATGAAACAAATTGGTGAGGAGATGGCAAGGGAAACAAAAATGTAAAGATTGTAAAAAAGTTTGTGCTAATACCAATGCTTGTTTTACTTTTTACAAAAAGAAAAAGAAAAAAAAAAAAAGAGGAAGGGAAAAAAATGAATGAACCCTTACAAATATGACCAAAAAAAATAAGCAAGGAGAAAAAGAAAACCAACTCCTTTTACTTCTACTATTATTGAACATTGCATGCATATGTAAAAAAAAAAAAAAAAAATAAGCAAGGAGAAAAAAGATAACCAACTCCTTTCTACACCTACTATATTATTTAACAGTGCAGGATGCAATTGTTATTGTATGTACCTGCCATGTTTTAACACCATTCCTAAGAAAATCATGTAGCCAATGGAATCACATGTTTGGAAAATGTGATCATTTATATTATTCATTATCAAAACAAATCCTACCATTGTGTTTATAAATATTAGCTTTGCTGTCATCACCCTTAGTAGTTTTTTATTCCTTGTCTTTATTATTATAAGATGTATTTCATGTAAACACCATTCCTAAGGAAATCAATTTAGCACATAAAATCACATGTTAAAACCATTATTTATTATCATTGAGTCTATCACTAGTCTCAGCACTGTTATTCCTTGTCACTAGGATATTTATTTATGTATTTGGTTGTTACTTTGCATTATTATCATTGTAATCACTATCAATATATATGGCTTTGTAAACGCGTATACTATCACATCCCCCTTTCCCACCCTTTTGATACTGTGATTGTTGTCTCTGCTGCCACCCTCACCGTTTTGTTTCAGTTCTGCACCGCCATGTTTATCATCACCGAGGGTGATGGTACTTGGTAAGGGTTTTTGGAGCTGACAGGAGAGCGGGGCGGCAGAGGAAATAATAACAGCCCGCTACCATCACGCTTTTGATTTAAAATATTTCCTTACAACAATGTCAATGGAGAAATGTTTAAATGTATAAAATATTTGTAATTTTTGCGCATATGTCACCTACACGCCCACATGCAACGCTCTGTAAAAACACGCACACAAATACTGAACACACAGTACGCATGTAACAACACAAACAATACAAATGCAACAACTACCACTCCTGCATTGTAAACTAGGATACTCCTTGACAACCCCCCCCCCCACCTTTTCGATACTGTTGTTTTTGATGCTGCTGCTGCCTTCACCGGTCGGTTCTAACAAGTTTTACTGCCATTTTCCTCATTACCAAGTGGTGATGATGGTATTGGTGGGGTTGGAGCTGACAGGTGAAAGGGTGGCAGAGGGAAAATAATGGTATACTACCGTCTTGTTGTCGTTTGTACTCGTTTTTCGCTACCCCCCATTTCAAATGTATAAAGGTTGAAACAAATGTTGTAAAATTTGCGCATATGTCACCTACACTTCCACATGCAACGCTCTGTAACAACACGAACAATACAAATGCAAATGTTTCTTAACACTCAATAAAAGTTTAAAAAAAAAAAAAAAAACACACACACAAAATGTAAAGAAAATTAAAACCAATTACAAACTTTCATATTTTTTCCCCCGGTTTTCACTTTTTCTAAAATAAATGTCACGAAAGGTTGGTAAATGCTGGCAAAGAGAAATATGTCCAAATCTCTAGAAAGTATTAGTCAAACGGATATAATTATCTTCAGCTCAATAGCTACATGTTTTAAAAATATGACGCTGACTTCGGAGACAGCACAGAAGACCACACATTAATAACTTCAGCAGGGTCAGATCAGTTCTCAGTTATCAGTTGGGGTATCTTCGTTGCACTCCGGACATGTCCATAGGTGTTCAGATCCTCCCCCCCCCCCACCATATGCATCAGCGTCCGGTGGCTAATAGTGCCAGTTCTGTGTTGGTTGACGAGGCGCTTTGTTTTCCCGATGTACCTCTCGCGTCTGGCTGTGCCGATTCTTACTCCCAGGTCTTTCATCCTGGACAGCGATGTGGAATCATTGACGTCAAAGTCCTCTGTTCTCGCCATATATTTAAGGACGTTAATAAAATCGGCACGATCCATGGGCTGGCCATCTACAGGGGGTGCAGAGCCAGCCAGTTTGTCAGCTCGTTCATTTCCCTCGACTCCCGCATGTCCCGGGACGAAGATGAAGGTGACTTTACGGACAACAGACTTCCGCAGCGATTCAGTCCACTGTCTACGTACAGATCCAGCTTCGACCTTCTGCATCATGTTCATTGAATCACTTAGTAGACACACGTTGATATAATGCTGTGACTCCAGCCATATGAAAGCCTGTGTAACTGCCATCACCTCCATCGTCATGCTGCTCGTGGTCATAGAGTGGGCACCACTGGATTCTTGAACGGTTCGGCCCGCTGAACGGGCTATAAATGCCCACGCACTTCTCTGCTGCTTTACAACAGATCCATCTGTATAGATGAGCACTTCGGGGCTATCTGAGTGTTCATAGATGAGCGCGTTAACCTCTGCACTGACAGCGGCAGGGTTCTGCTCTCTGCACCGTCTGTCGAGTGTGATAATGCAGGAGAAAGTGCACTTAAAAGCTGGAGGCACCGGCACCCATTCCTTGCCGGGGTTGATACTGGTAAGACTGCAGACCTGTCTGACGACATCTTCCGCCCGACCCATCCATGATTTGCCCCTCTTTAGCCTGTCACCCTTTTCTCTGAATATAGCGTCATGCAGAGGGTGCTGCTCATCTGCACTTATTTTTAAGTATGCACGAGCTCTCCAGATCTTGATCCCGTGTTCCATAGTCGGGAAGTCAAGGAGGTATCTCATTGCTACACAGCTGGTGTCTCTCGTGCAGCCCAAAATGATGCGCATGGCTTCGTTTTGTACCTTTTCAAGTCTTCCAATCTGTGTAGGGCCGACGGTGAGGATGGCCAGGGCATACTCGATGCGTGAAAGCACAAGTCTTTGGAACAGAAGTATTAGCAGTCTTTGCTCGATATTGGCAGTCGCCATGACACTCATTGCAGACAAACCTTTTCGAGCCTTCGTTATGACATAATCGACATGATCTTTGAAGGACAGGCTACGATCAAGCCTCACGCCAAGATATGTCATTGACTGGGTTCTACTCAAACTGCTCCCATCCATTCTTACTGCCGGCAGGTCTGTTTTCACAATATGGTTGTTTAGTGAGAACCATGTAACCGTTGCCTTTGCAGGGATGACAAGGGCATCGGCATCAGCACACCATGAGGAGATTCGATCTAGTTCGCCCTGCATATCATTGGCAACCGCCTGTCTATCTCGACCCTGTCGATACACGAGGATGTCGTCAACGAATGACAGAGTCCTACCCCTCCCGTCCAACTGTTGTTCAGTGATCGGCACCGTATACACGTTGAATAGTACTGGTGACAGTGGTGAACCTTGCGGCAATCCTGGACATATCGTTATCGGCTCAGAAGACCAACTCCCGCATCTTAGCACCACCTTCCTTTGGAGCAGAACTGCAGCTATCCATCGTACAAGGTGAGGGTGCACTTTCAGTCTGAGGAGGGTTTGCATCAAGTGCTCGAAAGATACTCTGTTTTATGCGTCCTCTAAGTCTATGGCGGCCGCACATGTCTCTTCTCTGACCTGAAATCCTTCGTAAACATCTTGAGCAAAGACCGCTGCATTCAGCCATGACTCTTTGTTGCGTCTGTATCCTCCAAGTGTGGGCGGGAAGCAGCCGAGCTGTTCCAAGTCCCAAGCAAGTCTGTGTGCGACAATTTTCTCCAGTAGCTTGCTAACAGTATTCTGCATCGTAATGATTCTTTCTTCTTCTTCTTCGTTCATCCGGAGTTTTTTTTTTCGGATGTGATTGCGTTGTGCCTGTTTACAGCAGAGCTGTGTTCTTGCGCCGTTAGGCCGACACATCCGACTTCTGCGGGCATTTGTTGACCGGGTTAACCTTCCCGGGGGTTTCTTAGGACGTTAGACTCTCACTGTTGTGGTGTTATCTCCCATCCTAGATGGCCCATATAGAACAGCCAAAGACATCCTGGTCAGCCCTCAAGGGAAGGCAGGGGCAGACCATGGGCATTCCCCGCCATCCAAGGAGGCTTCCATACTTGCAGAGCCAACACACAGCGCTCTGGTACTGGGCTCACCCAAGGAATCGTCACGTCCTGCACATGGCTGCTTAGCCTCACTTCCGTATATTGGGCCTTCCGTTCACCATAGGCTGTTCTTCCGGAAACCAGAAGAATGCAGTGTGCAGATGACATCCACACAGTGAGCTTTCGATTCGGACTTTCCGCACAATGGATTTGCTATCCGAGCAATATTCCATTTCGTGCCACTAGGACACTTTTTCCACCTTTTTTGAAAGCCCACAAGGTGAGCTTTTGATTCGGACTTTCCACATAATGGATTTGCTATCCAAGCAATATTCCATTTCGTGCCACTAGGACACTTTTCCCACCTTTTTTGAAAGCCCACACAGTGAGCTTTTGATTCGGACTTTCCACGTAATGGATCTCCTATCCAGCAATATTCCATTTCATGCCTCTGGGAGGCTTTTGTAACCGACATACCTGTGGTATGAAGTGTGGCAGTCTGAATACTTCTTCATACACCTTTAAATGTCAACCTGTATGTAGTTAAAGTAAGCTACGGTCAACTTGAGCTTGTTGATATCTCCATAGAGCTTGTCCTCAAATGAAGCAGGTGTGGGCCAAAATATCTTTCTCTGTTCTGCATATATTGGGCAATCCTGAAGCAAATGTTTTGCTGTCATTTTTCCAGTTCGACAATTACATTCATCGGTATCTCCTATCTTTAGTTTATTGAACAAGTGGTATTTCAGCCTGTTATGTCCTGTGCGGAGTCTGAAGATTGCTACTTGTTCTCTTCTGTCGAGTTTGTAATATGCATCATCCTTCTGGTGGCCTGGATGCTCTGATTCCCATTTGGTTCTATAGGTGCTTTTTATCAACCTCTTTGCCTCATTATAGGTTATGTCTATGTCAGGCTGTGGTAGTCGTCCGCCCTCTTTTGCCAGTCTGTCAGCCTCTTCATTTCCAGGTATACTACAATGTGATGGGATCCACTGTATTACAACTTTTTTGGATTTCTGGCATAGACCATGGTGTGCTGCTCTTAGGTCAGCTATTTCTGTGCTGTTATTGCTCTTCAGTATTGAGACAGCTGACTTTGCATCTGTGAAGATAGCTATTTGCTTCTCTTTATTTTCCTCCATCAAGAGCATTTCTGCTGCAGTTTTCAGAGCCTCTACCACCGCTTTGAAGTTACTTGAAAACTTTCCAGTTGCCACTGAATGTGTTTTTTTCACTCCATTTTTTAAATTTAGGAGAATACCTCCTCCTCCATTCTCTATTGATTTTTTGGCTGATCCATCTGTATATGCATGGGTCCAATTGCTGCTTGGGTAATGTTCTTTTATGTAGTTTAGGGTTATTTCTCTTCTTTCGGTTTCATGCTGAGTGTTCTTTTTCTCAATACCAGGAATGTTTTCTATCATCTCAGGCAGTTGCTGCTGTCTCCAAGCTGGGAACTTGTCTGCATTGTAAATAGGTTTGACTGTTGATATGTTAAGTATGGGATCTGCCCTAATCTATCGTTTTGCAGTTTCTACAAAGTTGCTACGCTTCAGTCTTCCCTTTCCAAAACCACTAAACCTTTTATACATAGGGTGGTCTGTCAATCTTCTAAATTTCTCTGCTGGGCTCTGCTATCTCTTCTATCCTGCATTGGTTGTAAACAAGTGATCTTTTCAAGTTCAATAATAGGCGTTGTCTTCAGGCTTCCAGTTATGATTCGCATTCCTTGATTTTGGACTCTACTTATTTTGTTAAAGTTTGACTTAGCTGCTGTTGCCCAAGCTGCAATGCCATATTCCAGTACTGGCCTCACCCGTCCAGTATATAACTTCTTGAGAACTTTCTCATCTGCTCCCCACGTTGTACCAGCAAGCTTTTTCATGATTGCCATTCTTTGCCTTGCTCTTGTTCGATTTTTCTCAACCTGTGTTTTCCAAAGGTGACTCCGAGATAGTTTGGATTTTCTTCATGGCGCAATATTTTTCCATTCAATACCAGCTTAGGTTGTTGAGTTTTATTTGAGAGGGAGAACACTGTGCATGTTGTTTTCTCCTCACTTATCTTCACTAGCCATGATTTTGACCAGTCCTCTAGTGCTAATAAGGCTTGCTGTATTCTGCTGTTAGCTGTACTAATATATTCTTCAGATGTCCATATGGCTAGGTCATCTGCAAAGGATGATGTGTGTACTCTGGCTGGAAAATTTTCTGTGATGTCGTTTATATATGCTAGGAATAATGTTGGTGAAAGAACTCCTCCTTGGGGGACACCTTGCTCCAACAGCATCATTTTGCTGGTTTGTCCTTGTACTTTTGTCCTGGCAGTTCTGTTCTCAAGGTAGTGGCTGATCCATTTGTACATTTTCCCACAAACATGCATTTTTTGCAGTTTTACTTTCAGTCCTTCCTTCCATACTTTATCAAATGCTTTTTCTAAATCTATCCAGACCGCTAGTGTGTGCTTTTTCTCTTGGAAGGCATCCTCTATTTCCTGAGCTATATAAGTTATTTGATCTTCAGTGGATCTGTACTTTCTGAATCCTGCTTGGTGTGGTGTTAAGAGTTTGTTTTCTTCCAGATGCCATGTTAGCCTGCCATTGATAATGCGTTCCATTAATTTTCCTACACAGCTAAGTAGACTGATAGGTCGATAGCCATTTGGTTCTTCCAGGTCTTTTCCTTTCTTTGGGATTGGTATTAGTATAGCTTCCTTCCATGCCTGTGGGACTATTCCCCTCTTCCAGCTGTAATTTAGGACTGCTAGTAGTTTCTTTTTTGCCTTAGTGCCTAGTCCTATTAGCATTTCATTTGTGATTCCATCCTTTCCCGGTGATTTCTTCTTTTTTAGGGTATTCATTGCCTGTTCCATTTCTTCCATTGTTAGATTTGCCATCACATATTCTGCTGCTGTCTCTGTATTTCTATGATGTATCTGTTTGTCTTTGATTGCTTTCTTCTGTTCGGTTGTAATATCAATGTGGTTTGCATTTGCATAGTGTTCCATTAGTGCATTTGCAGCCTTTTTTCCTGTAAGCAAGGCATTTCCTTGTTTAATTGTTATTTGTTTGTTGCTAGGTCCTTCATTGTTCATGGCTTTCACTAGTTTCCATAGTTTGTTTCCATCCCTGTCAAAATTCAGGTTTTCTGTTTTTTCCCTCCAACAATCTCTTGTTGTTTGATTTACTGTTCTTTTATATTTTGCTGAGATGGCTTTGAGAGAGATGTTCGCTTCAATTGTTTGTTCTCTCTCTGCTGTCTTCCTGGCATCTTCAACTTTGTCCTCCAAACTTTGTAGTTCTTCAGTCCAGTATGGTTTGTAATTTTTCCTCGCTCCTCTTGGAATGGACTCAGTGGCTGCCTGTATTATCGCTCTGTTTAGACTTTCCACCATTTGCTTTATGTTGCCATATCGTGTATTTATGTTTTCACAATATTTGTCTGTTAGTATGGCAAATCTGTCCCAATCTGCTCGTTTGTAATTCCAGCGGGGCAAGGGCTTTTGCTCCTGTGGAACATACTCCATATTCATTACAAGCTTGATTGGTCTGTGGTCACTACCTGCTAATTGGTCCAGCACATGGCGATCGATTTTGTGGAGGATGTCTCCTGTGCAGAAAGCTAAGTCTGGAGTAGAAGTGGTAAGCCATCTTCTGGAGTAGAAGCTCGGTGTGTCATCCGCTTTGTTGAGTAGATGGAGATTTGAGTCTATTTCCCAGTCCTCCAATTCATCTCCTCTTTTGTCAGTATCTGGGTATCCCCATCTTTCTGAACGGCTATTAAAGTCTCCGACAATAATGCAGTTTGTGTCAGTTATTTTCATGTTTGAGAGTGTAAGGTCCTTATCTGCTGGGCTATAAAGATTGTAGATTCTTATTTTCACGTCCTTTATCATTATATCAACACCTATAATTTCCGTTTGGTTGTCAGAGATCACAGATACTTCGCTGCAAGGTATTGTATTTCGTGTAAGTATTAGAACTCCTCCTTTGTGTCCTTCGCGGTCGAAACGTGTGGCCTGATATCCTCTGACTGAGAATTTGTGATTGGCGTTGAGGTGTGTCTCTTGAATGCATGCCACATCTATTCTATCTTTATGAAGACGCTGTGTTAGGGAGTCTTTCTTCTTGTAAACTCCTTCGGCATTCCACTGTAGTATGTCGAGTGTCCGGGGTATTTGGTCAATAGCTCTTAACCTACTCCTCTGTGCCTTGACTCCACAGCACAGGGGAAGGTGACCACCAGTAGTCATGGGTGGACCCCCTCGAGGCAGGGGGCCCGGCACTATCGCCGCCTGATGGGACTTCACGGGATTAGCACCATAACGATTAATTTTGATTTGTGACATCATGAATTAAGTTACGTTGCACTGCTTTGTCAAGCCTGTGGCTCAGTACATCCGATTTCGACAAGCATTTATTCGGGATGCTTTCCCTAGCCTTTGACTGTCCCCAGTCTACCTACAAGGCAGCAGGTTTTACGTTGCACTGCTTTGTCAAGCCTGTGGCTCAGTACATCCGATTTCGACAAGCATTTATTCGGGATGCTTTCCCTAGCCTTTGACTGTCCCCAGTCTACCTACAAGGCAGCAGGTTTGTGTGCCTCTTCGTCTGGTCCCTCTCCCTTGACCTGTCCGACATGGGTGGCCCTACCAGTAGCTGTGCTACTGTCGGCATAGCTCTTGGGGTCATTGGGACGCACAAGCCCCTCTACCTCGTCACGGTGGACACACAGCAGAGGGGGTAATGATTCTGTAGCCGCTTATCTTGGAATGGTCTTTGTTCGGTTTTGGCAGCGGCAGCAAGTAGCTGTGTAGCCATTCTTCTTTGACCTGACCCCTCTGGATACTGGTGTTGAATTCTCTGGCCAGTTCTTCCATGTCATCATCTGATGTCACCAGTAGGTCACCATATCGGATGCCGTCTGGGCCTGGGGCGGTGTTAGGTGATTTCTTGAGCATCGCACGCAATATCTCAGCTGTGATTGTCCATTCTTCGTCTGTCCCAACCCCCTCGCACAACTGAGAGAGTGTCGTTGTGGTCCTCTGTCTGGCGGGCTCGTCTTTCTGGTCAGTCTGTTCTATGTAGCGTGCAAGAAGGGCCTTACCTTTATCCGCATCCGACTTTTTCCATGCGAGGTCTGTGCCTTGAAAGTCTGGAATACCTCTACGTTGTGCAGCACCGTTCATGCTCTTGTGGAGGCGCCAGAATGTCGTAAGAGATCGCTCGGAGCACACCTTCCTGCAGAACTCGTCCCATTTCTCGGCCTTGGCCTGTTTGGCGCAGGATTTGAATAAAGTCGTCGTCCTATCTACCTCAGTCTTCAGGTTCGCCAACTCAAACTGTGGCATGTTAGCCTTTCTGGCCTTTTGCCAGTCTTTGACAGCCTGCCTCTTTCCCAGCCATGCCTTCTCGACCTCTCCATTCCACCATGGTGGCTGCAACCATCTTTCTTGTCTCCTGCGGGAGGAAGTTAGTTTCCATCTTCTGATCTTGCTTATGGCGTCTTGACCAGTGTTGTCGTATGGGAAGGCATTTGTCTTGTTTCTTGGACTCATGGCCCCGTCTTTCTTGATCAGGATGACACAAGGGTAGTGATCACTATCGTGGTATCCCAGTGTGCCCCACCGGCACCTTGGTGCAATGGTGGGCGACACCAGAGCCAAGTCAATGATGCTGTCAGAGTCACCTGGTCGAGTGGCTATTCTAGTGACCTTCCCATCATTCAGACAGATTAGGGCAGCAGATGCCAGGGCGTCCTCCAGATCTACTCCCTGTCTATTGGTGATGCAATTCCCCCATTGACTGCCTCTGGCATTGAAGTCCCCACAGTAGATGATATGCCTTTCATCCATATCGAACAAACTCTGCCATTGTCGCACGTCGACCTTCCCATTTCGCGCATAAACGTTCACGATTACAAGCTGCACTGGTGTCATTATTCTTAATGCCTGCACTTGCAGGGCATCACTGTTCCAGGAAGACATATCGATCTCAGACACTAGTATGTTGTCACGGACCAGAATGGCCTGTCCGAGGTGCCGCCTGTTAAAGAATCCCTGAAATCCCGCGACATTGACTGTTCCGTCGCCGAGCTGTGTTTCTTGTAAGACTACACTATCGTTTCCGTACAGTAGTTTTTCAAGAATGGGTCGGCGTTGACTAAATGATGCACAGTTCCAGTACAGTAATCGAACGTGTCCGATGCCCAATCTGTCACATTTTAACCGTCTTCTGCGTGTGCCCGCCCTCTTACCACGCCGTGTTTTTGTCGGTCGTCTGGTCGTCATGTTAGGCTTAACTATCGCCACCGGGCGCCGATGATACGCTGAAGGGAGTCCGGGCGCGCGTGCACGAACTCCGTTGCACGGTCCGAACTCCATTTCACCACGAAAAACACACTTAATCCATACACATTTCGGAAAAAACACGTTCCATTTTACGGGAAGAAAAAATGTCCCGCCATCTTGCTCAAGGGAACTCACTCTCCAGGGTCAGATATACTGAATAACAATAACAGCCTATACAATAGTAACATCGATACGACAAGGACATCAGTTGGAACATCGAAACGACAAGGACACCAGTGTGGAACATTGACACGACAAGGACATCAGTGTGGACCATTGACACCACAAGGACATCAATAGGAACATCGATATGGCAAGGACGTCAATAGGAATATCAACTTGGCACGGAATATTTAGTTCACCACCTAATCTCAAAGAAAGTCGCAGAGACACTATGGCTTTAGTTCTAAGACAAACTCTGCCCAACTGGACTACAAGATGTTGTCCATCTGTCGTGTTCACTCCAGCTGGGCTACCAAGTCCCGCACATCAATCACGTTACACTACAGCTGGACTACAAGATCTTGTACATCTGTCGTGTTCACTCCAGCTGGGCTACCAAGCCCCGCACATCAATCACGTTACACTACAGCTGGACTAACGTTTTCACACACCAGTCACGTAAAACTCCAGCTGTGCTACTAGGTTTGACATAAGTCATGTTACACTCCAGCTAGGCTACCAGATCTCACACATCCGCCAAGTCACACTCGGACTGGGCTACCAGGACTGGCATCAGTCACATCACACTCCAGCTGGGCTAAGAGGTATCACACATTAGGCACATCACACTCCAGCTGGGTTACGAGGTCTAGCATCACCCATCTCACACTCCAGCTGGGCTACGAGGTTTCACACATTAGTCACGTCACACTACAGCTGGGCTACGAGGTATCACACATTAGTCACGTCACACTCCAGCTGGGCTACGAGGTATCACACATTAGTCACGTCACACTCCAGCTGGGCTACGAGGTCTGGCATCACCCATCTCACACTCCAGCTGGGCTACGAGGTATCACACATTAGTCACGTCACACTCCAGCTGGGCTACGAGGTATCACACATTAGTCACGTCACACTCCAGCTGGGCTACGAGGTTTCACACATTAGTCACGTCACACTCCAGCTGGGCTACGAGGTTTCACACATTAGTCACGTCACACTCCAGCTGGGCTACGAGGTTTCACACATTAGTCACGTCACACTCCAGCTGGGCTACGAGGTTTCACACATTAGTCACGTCACACTCCAGCTGGGCTACGAGGTATCACACATTAGTCACGTCACACTCCAGCTGGGCTACGAGGTTTCACACATTAGTCACGTCACACTCCAGCTGGGCTACGAGGTTTCACACATTAGTCACGTCACACTCCAGCTGGGCTACGAGGTTTCACACATTAGTCACAACACACTCCAGCTGGGCTACGAGGTATCACACATTAGTCACGTCACACTCCAGCTGGGCTACGAGGTCTGGCAATCAATAGAGTAGAGCAGCCTACTACCTTTTAAATCTTTCTTTCCCAAGCAACACCACGTGCGAAGGCAACTTTACGTGCATACCACTCAACATGTCACGTTTGGTTGCCTAGTCATCATGTATACCAGTCACCATGTCACGTTTGACTGCATATTCTTCGTGTATACCAGTCAACGTGTCACGTTTAATTGTCTAGTCTTCGTGTTTACCAGTCAATGTGTCACGTTTGGTTAACTAGTCTTCAAGTGTACCAATCAACATGTCACGTTTGGTTGCCTAGTCTTCATGTGTACCAGTCAACATGTCACGTTTGACTGAATATTCTTCGTGTGTACTGGTCAATATGCTTATTACATTTAGTCAGGAGATACATAAGAAATCGGACCATGTTTTTTTCCCATCATTATTATTTCTGCTTCAGTACCAAACAAAAAGTAGATGTGGATGAAGCATGGTGCACAAATGAACAAGTCTTACGGTGTAAGTTTCCATTTACTGAACATTGAAACTGAGGAAGATACTGTGAAACCAAACAAATAACACGATGACACTACTATGTCGACATACTGTCCTTCTGTCTAAATGGGAGATCACATCAGGCAATATATTATCCTTCCGGCGCTGAGTCTGAAATAATAAGTGCCCGTTACCTTGAATGGAATCTGTCTAGAGGAGGCAAACCATGCACAAATGCTTGCCGAAGAGGTGCATGACTTCGTGTGACGCACTCCTGTCGTAAGAGGAATGTAGAAGAGGTGTATGACTTCGTGTGACGCACTCCTGTCGTAAGAGGAACGTAGAAGAGGTGTATGACTTCGTGTGACGCACTCCTGTCGTAAGAGGAACGTAGAAGAGGTGTATGACTTCGTGTGACGTACTCCTGTCGTAAGAGGAACGTAGAAGAGGTGTATGACTTCGTGTGGCGCACTCCTGTCGTAAGAGGAACGTAGAAGAGGTGTATGACTTCGGGACATGGCATGGGGTAAATTTAGGCCGCTGTGATGCATATTATTGTATAAGTAGTATAGTAGGAGGTTTTGCCACCTCAAATGGTGATCCGGATCCCCAATTTTTCCTTATATAAGCTATATATGACGTCATCATATCCCCCCGAAATTGGATCCCCATTTTCAAGGGGGATCCAAAGGGGACATAACTTATTTCTGGTCTTATGACATCCGTTTTTGTTGTGTGATTTAAAGATGGCGGCTATTGTTACTATTTCAGGTCTCTTTTTGTTGTTGTGTGATTTAAAGATGGCGGCTATTGTTAGTTGTAGTAGTGGGTGGTGGGTGAAGATTAAAAGATGTTTATGCGCGGATGGAGCGGCAGCGAGGCGGAAGTGAGGGGAGCGGGTGGGTGATCGTGTGCGTGTGTGTTCGAGGGCGGGGTGGGTGATCGGGTGTGTGTGAGGGCGGGGTGGGTTCAAGTGAATATAAAATATGTGCCGTGGATGTGTAGGTGTTTATTATTAGTCATGGATCCTAGATGGAAACATCCTTTTACGGTTTTGATTGCGGGGCCAACGGGGAGTGGAAAATCCGTCTTTGTGAAAAACTTTCTGGCTCATCTTCCAGACATGGTCGACCCGATGCCAGAGGAAGTTATATGGTGCTACGGAGAATGGCAACCCATGTATGAGACTATGAAGGGTGTCCAGTTTAACGAAGGTCTACCGGATATGGAAAAATGGACAGGAGATAGACGTCGACTAGTGGTGATAGATGACCTAATGTCCGAGACAGATGATAGAGTGACTAAACTATTTACTAAGGGTAGTCATCATCGCAACCTCAGCGTTATGTATATAGTCCAGAACCTCTTTGGTAAGAATAAAGAACAAAGAACCATCAGTTTGAATTCGCATTACCTAGTGGTATTTAAGAACCCTCGAGACGGATCGCATATTACCAATCTGGCTAAACAGATGTACCCAGGCCGCGTGTCATATGTCCAAGAGAGTTTTAAAGACGCCACATCGTCTCCACACGGGTATTTGCTCTTTGACCTTCGACAGGAAACACCGGATCAGCTCCGTTTAAGAAGCAGTATTTTCCCCGATCAGCGTCAAGTCGTCTACGTCCCTAAATAATATGTCCAGCCGAGTGAAACGTCACGGGGCCATGCTGCGGTTTCTGGGCAAGGCGAAACCGACTGCCGTAAAAGCCGTAATTAAAACAGTGTCCCCGGACCTCGTCCAATCAATTTGCGAGTGTTGTCACAATGTATTAAAAGGTAATGTTCCACTGACACCGGCTCAGAAGAGGCGTCTGCGGCGACACAAAAACAGTCTGAGAGTCCTCAAGGGTAAGAAACTGTCTATCAAGAAACGGAAACAAATCTTGCAAAAAGGTGGATTCATAGGCGCTTTATTAGGTCCTATTCTAAACGTGTTGAAAGGTGTCGTGGGTTTGTAATGAAGAAAATGATCCTGATCGACCCCCGGCTGTTGGAAAAACCCTATGTACCACCCGACACACTAACTGATAACCTGCGTGATCTGGATCAGCAAATGCAACAAGTCCTGGAAACCGAAGATCTACCACCGCGGGAGAAAGCTCGAGTGTATCAACAAACCTTGCAGCGGTATCTGAATCGACTTGAGCAATACAGACAAAAGCCTTTAGGCACAGTGGATATCAAGGAACAAAAACCCGAAGTCAGCCTTTTACCAGCACCAGTAGTCGAGACTCCAAGTCATCCAACACCTATTCAAGAAACACCAAGTAGTCAAATAGTCGAACCCAAGATAGTCGAGACAACACCGCCTTACAGACTTAGGCGGCACAAAAAGAAGAGTAAGATAACCACACCCAAGTGGGAAAAATGGCCGCGCAATTAAGAAAATATTACTACGATCCTCAGAATCCCGGAGCCTACGGTGGAGCCGCCGCCTTAAAACGAAACACTAAACTGAATGCTAAAAAGATAGAGGCGTGGTTTCGACATCAGGATACGTATACTTTACATAAACCGATCCGTCGTCGTTTTCAGAGACGTCAGACCATAACCGGTGGTATTAATCAACAGTTTCAAGCCGACTTGATAGATATGAGACTATTACAAAGATACAACGATGGGATGTCGTATCTAGTGACGTGTCTCGATGTGTTTAGTAAATATGCTTGGGCCATCCCGATCAAGAAGAAAACGGGGAAAGAGTTAGTGGCGGCAGTGGGTAAAATTTTTGCCGATAGACAACCTATAAAATTTCAGACCGACAAAGGATCAGAATTTGTCAACCGATCCTTTTTAAAATTTCTGAAAGACCAAGGTGTGCATTTCTTTACGACCGAGAACGAAGACGTTAAAGCCGCGATAGTGGAAAGATTCAATCGAACCCTTAAAGAAAAAATGTGGCGGTATTTCACCAAGACCAATACACTACGCTACGTCGACGTGATAGATAAGCTGATCCGCAACTACAACGGTTCATATCACAGAACCATTCGCATGGCGCCCGTGAAAGTCAACTATACTAATCAAGAAGAAGTGTGGAATAATATGTACCAGAAGCAATCCGCATCAAGAAAAGTCCATTTTACAGAAGGGGACCGAGTCAGACTGGCTCAACCCAAACAACTTTTTAAAAAGGGATATATGCCCGCGTGGACAGAAGAACTTTTTACCGTCAGTCGTATAAACCAGACCAATCCGGTGACATATGTGCTAAAAGATGATTCGGGAGAGGAACTTCAAGGTTCATTCTATCGAGAAGAGATCCAAGCAGTCGGCGCTAAACAAGTGTATCGAATCGAAACAATCTTACAAGAAAGACCCAGGAGAGGTGGTGGTAAAGAGTATTTAGTGAAGTGGTTTGGGTATAATTCGTCATTCAACAGTTGGGTCTCAGACCTAACCAGATACCGAAACTAATGGAAGAAACCGCGGAAACTAACCCACAAAGTAACTCACCCAGCGAAAGAACTTCGTTCTGGTGGTTGTTTGGCCAGCGAATACCGCGGTTAGAGATTGTCTTCTTCTGTCAGATGATAGTTATATACATCGTCATTGGCGTCTCACTATTCAATCTGTCTCGAGGCGGCACCGAAGAACCCGAGGGTAAGCTGTGGATTGCTCTATTAAGTAGTTGTCTGGGTTACCTATTACCGAACCCTAAATTATGAGTTTCTACGTGACATTACCGAGCAATGCTTCACCGAACATGTTTCCCAATAATACTCCAGGCCACTATTTCGTCAAGTTACCACAGACTATTGAGGTGAATCAACACTACGAAGTGGGTCTGGCCGAAATTCAGTTTCCCAACTGCTACTGCAATGTGGTAGTGAATGAAGTGTGGATAAGATATAACCAACCCAATGGAGGACTAATAAAAAGGGTTTGTCCCCCAGGGCTGTACAGTTCACCAGAGGCGTTTATAGCGGAGCTGAATCAACTAATGAAAGACCCGGAGTCGGGTGACAAGATGCTTGTTAGATTCCATTTCAACAAGACATCAAGGAAGGTCATCGTGAAGATAATCGAACCGGGGGCCACTGTTACCTTTAGCGACAAGTTGCATGAGCTGTTAGATATAGTTGAAAGTGCTGGGTCGTTAGACGTAAATAACGACCTGCAAAATGTCTACGTCTACTGCGACCTCATAGCCTCCAGACCAGTCGGAGACGCCATGGTTCCACTACTAAGGACAGTGCCTGTTATGAACCAGCTCGCAGCCTCAGTGTTTCGCATCTACGACAAACCACACTATGTACCATTGAGTCGGTATTCCTTCGATATGGTGGAGATCCTTTTAACCACTGAGACGGGGACAACGATCTCATTTGCCAACGGAACTTCAGTGCTGACGTTACATTTTCGTGCGCGGAAACATTCAGACTTAGAATAATGGTGAAATACGTAGCGTTACGTCGAAATCCCAGACTGTACGAAGATTTTTACTGCAACCAAGCTGGTCATGGCATGCCAGTGTTTGTGGGTGGTCGGAGTCAGAGAGGCCGTGGTATCGGGAGTTTCTTCAGTGGACTCGGTCGCACGATTCTACCGTGGTTAAAGACAGGAGGTAAGGCCCTACTCCGCGAAGGTGTCGGCACGGGTCTCCGAGTGGCCCAAGATGCTTTGGCTGGTAGGAATGTTGGAGAAGCCTTTAAAGACCATGCCAAACAAGCCGGTCAACGTTTACTGCAAGGAGCTGTCAACCATGTTAGCCAATCGGGTAGCGGTCTTAGAAGAAAAAGACGCGCAGCGCCACCTGGCGAGCCCAGTAAACGTATAAAAATGACCCCCGCTCCTCGTCGAGCTCATAAGAAGAAGAAGAAGTATTCGGATATTTTCGCATAATGGCTTTAATTCACCCTCATTCTTGTGAGTGTCTTCATTCTGGTTTGGATCTGTTTAGCGTACCACCCACGCAAACGGCGGTAGAAGAGGGGCAGTGTGTGGAGATACATCCACTCGCGTCTCTAGCTCAAGGCGCACCTATAGAATTTGTCATATCTGGTACCAGTGAAGAGTATCTGGATCTGTTTAACACGTTTTTACACGTCAGAGCAAAAATCACATTACCCAACGGTGACAATCTACCACCCACGGCCGACGTCGCCCCGGTCAACTATTACCTGCACAGTCTGTTTTCTCAAGTGGACGTCTCACTCAACGACACGCTAATCACTCCTAGTGAAAACACATATCCGTATAGAGCCTACCTGGAAGCCACTCTGAACCATGGGGAGGAAGCCAAGAAAAGTCATCTCTCAGCCGCGCTTTATTACTATGATACAGCCAATTTTCTCGATGATGCGCAAGGCGATAACAACAAAGGACTAAGTACACGTCGTCAACTAGCCAGTGAGAGTCAAGAAATAGATATGATGGGTCGACTGCACGCCGACATTTTTGTGCAAGATCGCTACATGATAAATGGTGTGGATGTAAAAATTAAGCTGACTCCATCGAAATCCACCTTTAACCTTTTGGCACCCGACGGTGCGGTAGGTTACTCTTCGATTATAACATATGCCACACTGGTTGTTCGTAAAGCCAGACTAAACCCCGCCATCGCTCTCGCCCACGAGAAAGCCTTGATGAGAACCAATGCCAGATTCCCGATCAAGCGTGTGGTGCTAAAAACATTAGCTATCCCTCGGGGTATGTTATCTCACACCCAAGACAATCTGTTTATGAGTCAAACACCCACTCGCATCGTGATTGGACTTATTACATCAACAGCCTTTAACGGCACCTTCAACGCTAACCCTTATAATTTTCAAACCTTTGGACTGACGTATCTGAACGTAACTGTCGATGGTCGATCTGCCACCAGCAAACCCTTAACCATGGACTTTGACCGTAATCAATACGTACGAGCCTTTTTTGGTACTAATCTAGCGATGGGTCTGGTGGGTAAAGACGCCGGTAATTCAATTGACTATACGCAATATAAACAGGGTTATACTCTGTACGCCTTTGATCTGAGTCCCAGTTTACTGGACGGAGATCAGTTTGAGATGCCGAGGACTGGACCTTTAACACTGGAATTTAAGTTCAACTTACCCACCCCAGAACCATTACAAGTCGTCGTCTACGCCGAGCACGACGGGATAATTGAAATTTCCAAGACCAGACAAGTACTAACAGATTACGCCTCGTAATGGACACGGACCAGATTACCAGAATACTACTAGCTGATACTTATGTGGGCCGGTTAAAGGTCAGAGTGTGCGCTCGAGATCAGTTACCTAGACACCTAGATAGAATTAGTGCAGCGGCGTTTGTCGTAAACACTGACCCCATCGATAAACCAGGTTCCCACTGGATTGCCATGTATTATGATGGATCAGGTAAATGTGAGTACTTTGATTCGTTTGGTCTGCCACCCTTACACAGCGACCTCCTCAAGTTTATAGACCATCACTCAGACAGACCGCTGATGTATAACACACGTGTGTTACAAGACGTATTAAGTAACGCCTGTGGTCTCTACGCTATCTATTTCATCATGCTGAAAGGGCGTGGAGCGAGCATGACCCGAATTCTCCAACCCTTTTCAAACAAACAATGGGTCAACGATCGGTTAGTAGAGCGCTTAGTCATGCGATACGTAAAACAAGATGACCTTGACCTGAGACGCATGACCTAAAACCAGCTGAAACCGGTTTACGCGGAGGAGGAGGAGGAGGAGACATATAAGTTGAGAGGAGAGAGGAAATGAGGTCGGTGTCATAGGGGGAGGAGGAGGAGGAGACAGGATGAAGAGAAGGAGGTAAAATAGGAGGCCGGTGTCAGAGGGGGAGGAGGAGAAGGAAGAATAGAGGAGGAGGAAGAGGCCGATGAGTTGAGTTGAGAGAGGAAGGGAGGCGGGCGTCAGAGGTGGAGGAGGAGAAGAAGAAGGGATAATGGAGGAGGAGGAGAAGGAGGAGGAGGAGGAAGAATTGAGGAGGAGGAGGAGAAAGAATGGAGGAGCAGGAGAAAGAGACAGTTGAGTTGAGAGGAGAGAGAAAATGAGGCCGATTACAATAAAAAAATTAATTTAATAAATAAATAAATAAAATAAAAATACGAGGCAAAATTATTTTTTACAGCTGGTCGATCTTGACACATTCTTTCGCGTGTTTTTTGATCAGTTATTAACCATTTTTTCTCTCTCTCCTTTTCTGTTATTGTCCGGGTTTGGCATTGGTAACATAGCCTTGACCTGAGACGCATGACCTAAAACCAGCTGAAACCGGTTTACGCTCAAACACTAGTATATATAAACCCGCTGGCGGTAACAGTCACGCATTCTTAAGATGACTACTGAACTCAAGACTGTGCCTGCTAACTGGGTCTACATGACTCGTGGTGGTGAGACCGTTAGACCCGTGGGTACTGGTGTCAAGGCAGTGTTTGTCTCATCCTACAGAGGAACGACCACGTTACACATCCGTCGCTTTTTTGGTGATACCCAGAACAAATTTCCAACGAAATTAGGGATGACACTCAGTCGTCAAGAATATGAGCAGTTAATCGCTATGCATAGTGAGATTATCGCTGACTTTGATCGACTCAGTCAAGTTAACAAACAACCAAACCAAGTCACCAACTGTATTCAAGATATTCAACCCATTCCAGTCATCATTAGTGGGTCGTGTGCTGCCCCAGTTGTTCAACATAACTACAACAACCAGGTGTTTGATGTACCCGACAGTCAGATGTTTGACACACCCTTTGACTTCAATACACAGATATCAGCCCGACAAACAGGAGACCAGCAACCAGCCTATGACTACACACCAAGCGACAGATATTTACCAGGCTACCAGTCGAGAGACCAACAGCCAACCTATGACTACACACCAAATGACAGATATTTACCAGGCTACCAACCAGCCTACTCAGACAGTTGTATTCCAGAGAAGAAGGCCAGAAAAAACAAGCAACATATCTAACTCTTTTTTATGTGAAAATAAAAAAAAAAATAAACAAGAAAAAAAAAAAAAAAAAATATGTTGTTTTGGTTTTTTACTAAAGGTTTTTGTACTTGTCTCTGCATTCATTTGTGATTTTGTTCTTGTCTCTCTGTTCTCTGTTGTCTTTGTTCATATGTATGTATATGTAAATTGTGTACGTGTCTTTGCCCTTGTCTCTTTGTCCACATTTATCGTGGAAGAAGAGATGATGAAGGAATAGTCTAGGGAGAGGGGGAATAGGAAACAGGAGGGGAGACGGGTGTCAGAGGGAGATGAGGAAATACAGTTCTCGTCCTCACGGCGGGGAAGTAACTAATACGACTGTGGTATGGGTGTAAGACATGCGACCGTTACAGTTGTTTCCCAGCCTTGGTATAAATAATTCGTCGTGGGTTATCTATAAACAACTGTTAGCATGTTTCAGCATCGCCAGACAGGAGGGGAGGCCGGTGTCAGAGGGGGAGGAGGAGGAGGAGAAAGAATGGAGGAGGAGGAGGAAGAGACAGACGAGTTGAGACGAGACAGGAAATGAGGCATGTGTTAGAGGGGGAGGAGGTGGAGGAGGGGAAGGAAGAATGGAGGAGGAGGAAGAGACAGACGAGTTGAGAGGAGAGAGGAAATGAGAACGGTATCAGAGGGGGAGGAGGAGGAGAAGAAGAAAGAATTGAGGAGGAGGAGGAGGAGACATATAAGTTGAGAGGAGAGAGGAAATGAGGTCGGTGTCATAGGGGGAGGAGGAGGAGGAGACAGGATGAAGAGAAGGAGGTAAAATAGGAGGCCGGTGTCAGAGGGGGAGGAGGAGAAGGAAGAATAGAGGAGGAGGAAGAGGCCGATGAGTTGAGTTGAGAGAGGAAGGGAGGCGGGCGTCAGAGGTGGAGGAGGAGAAGAAGAAGGGATAATGGAGGAGGAGGAGAAGGAGGAGGAGGAGGAAGAATTGAGGAGGAGGAGGAGAAAGAATGGAGGAGCAGGAGAAAGAGACAGTTGAGTTGAGAGGAGAGAGAAAATGAGGCCGATTACAATAAAAAAATTAATTTAATAAATAAATAAATAAAATAAAAATACGAGGCAAAATTATTTTTTACAGCTGGTCGATCTTGACACATTCTTTCGCGTGTTTTTTGATCAGTTATTAACCATTTTTTCTCTCTCTCCTTTTCTGTTATTGTCCGGGTTTGGCATTGGTAACATAGCCTTGACCTGAGACGCATGACCTAAAACCAGCTGAAACCGGTTTACGCTCAAACACTAGTATATATAAACCCGCTGGCGGTAACAGTCACGCATTCTTAAGATGACTACTGAACTCAAGACTGTGCCTGCTAACTGGGTCTACATGACTCGTGGTGGTGAGACCGTTAGACCCGTGGGTACTGGTGTCAAGGCAGTGTTTGTCTCATCCTACAGAGGAACGACCACGTTACACATCCGTCGCTTTTTTGGTGATACCCAGAACAAATTTCCAACGAAATTAGGGATGACACTCAGTCGTCAAGAATATGAGCAGTTAATCGCTATGCATAGTGAGATTATCGCTGACTTTGATCGACTCAGTCAAGTTAACAAACAACCAAACCAAGTCACCAACTGTATTCAAGATATTCAACCCATTCCAGTCATCATTAGTGGGTCGTGTGCTGCCCCAGTTGTTCAACATAACTACAACAACCAGGTGTTTGATGTACCCGACAGTCAGATGTTTGACACACCCTTTGACTTCAATACACAGATATCAGCCCGACAAACAGGAGACCAGCAACCAGCCTATGACTACACACCAAGCGACAGATATTTACCAGGCTACCAGTCGAGAGACCAACAGCCAACCTATGACTATACACCAAATGACAGATATTTACCAGGCTACCAACCAGCCTACTCAGACAGTTGTATTCCAGAGAAGAAGGCCAGAAAAAACAAGCAACATATCTAACTCTTTTTTATGTGAAAATAAAAAAAAAATAAACAAGAAAAAAAAAAAAAAAAATATGTTGTTTTGGTTTTTTACTAAAGGTTTTTGTACTTGTCTCTGCATTCATTTGTGATTTTGTTCTTGTCTCTCTGTTCTCTGTTGTCTTTGTTCATATGTATGTATATGTAAATTGTGTACGTGTCTTTGCCCTTGTCTCTTTGTCCACATTTATCGTGGAAGAAGAGATGATGAAGGAATAGTCTAGGGAGAGGGGGAATAGGAAACAGGAGGGGAGGCGGGTGTCAGAGGGAGATGAGGAAATACAGTTCTCGTCCTCACGGCGGGGAAGTAACTAATACGACTGTGGTATGGGTGTAAGACATGCGACCGTTACAGTTGTTTCCCAGCCTTGGTATAAATAATTCGTCGTGGGTTATCTATAAACAACTGTTAGCATGTTTCAGCATCGCCAGACAGGAGGGGAGGCCGGTGTCAGAGGGGGAGGAGGAGGAGGAGGAGAAAGAATGGAGGAGGAGGAGGAAGAGACAGACGAGTTGAGACGAGACAGGAAATGAGGCATGTGTTAGAGGGGGAGGAGGTGGAGGAGGGGAAGGAAGAATGGAGGAGGAGGAAGAGACAGACGAGTTGAGAGGAGAGAGGAAATGAGAACGGTATCAGAGGGGGAGGAGGAGGAGCAGAAGAAAGAATTGAGGAGGAGGAGGAGACATATAAGTTGAGAGGAGAGAGGAAATGAGGTCGGTGTCATAGGGGGAGGAGGAGGAGGAGACAGGATGAAGAGAAGGAGGTAAAATAGGAGGCCGGTGTCAGAGGGGGAGGAGGAGAAGGAAGAATAGAGGAGGAGGAAGAGGCCGATGAGTTGAGTTGAGAGAGGAAGGGAGGCGGGCGTCAGAGGTGGAGGAGGAGAAGAAGAAGGGATAATGGAGGAGGAGGAGAAGGAGGAGGAGGAGGAAGAATTGAGGAGGAGGAGGAGAAAGAATGGAGGAGCAGGAGAAAGAGACAGTTGAGTTGAGAAGAGAGAGAAAATGAGGCCGATTACAATTAAAAAAAATTAATTTAATAAATAAATAAATAAAATAAAAATACGAGGCAAAATTATTTTTTACAGCTGGTCGATCTTGACACATTCTTTCGCGTGTTTTTTGATCAGTTATTAACCAGTGCGTGACAGCCTTTTTATATAAATACCGAGGTCAATTGTCCCCATAAACTACTAAGGTGTATTGTTCACAGCGACCTTAATCGGATGTTTAGGCTAAATCCAAAAGTCTATTAATTCCTCACCCGTCAGTGGTTAAAAGTTTAAGAGTCCCCTAAGCTGTATTGTTCACGAAGAAAAGACCTTATTCGATTGTATACAAGATCTATTCAAGTCCATACCCGCCTTTTGTGTTTTATGGGTAGTATAATCGCTGTTTAAGCCGTCTGACGGGAAACAGGTGCGTGTCGGACCACTTAAGCCGGATTAAAATAACAAAAGCGACTCGGTAGCTAGCAACCTTGTCGCCTTTTGTATTTACCTGGTGAAAGGTTAATTCAGCTTAACGACTGCGGGTCATTCTTAAGCGCCTTTATGTTGTATGGGTCTTACCCGCCTTTGTATGGATAGTATAAGGAATTCAGAGTGTCACTTAAGTAGGCTTAATCCGATCGGGAGCCTGGTCTCTGGGCTATTGTGTAGCGATCTTGTCGGTTTCAATGTATACACAAACAGGTACTTATGAATAGACATTTGTCAAACTTCTATCAACAACCCGCTGACATGTTGTGAGAGGTGTATAAATAACGTACGCGGTGTTGTTACATTTCATTCTCCAAGGATTCAAGACACAGGTGAGATCGATATTGTGACGTGCTGTGCTATCGTTTCAAGTTTATTTTTTATTTTTCTTGTATCTGTATACAATGTTTGCTTCTTTTTTCCGTCTGATCTTGGTATTATTTTTTCCCTTCTGTGTAGTATGTCAACACTCTAGTTGCAAAGAGGCAATTGTTTATTTTGTTGTTTTGTTTTTTCCTCATGTCAATTTTTATTTTCATCTCTCAAGACATCCTATACTTGTGCATTTTCAGTTGTTTAAGAATGTTCCCGTGAACTTGTTTGTTCCATTATGATATTTCCTTGTGGTAAATAATACTACAGGTGTATTAATGTAATATTTATTAGCACCATCTAGCTCCGTGCTCAGATAACTACACTTTTAAATTTATGCTTTTAAAACACTTTCACTAATTTTTGTAAACGTTTTGAAACACCAGAAATGTAAAGTTATGCTTATTTCTACAGATATGTATTTTTTTTTTTTTTTTTTTTTTTTTTTTTTTTACGTTTTTTCGGTTCACTAAAGTATTTTGATTTGTTGTCTCTACAGATTGAAAACTTTGCTACCACGGGAAGCATCATATTGAGTTGTGTGTAACCAGAGAAAATCTTGATACATTCTGGTATTCTGTCGCTCTTGACACAAGTGAACGTTGTCACAAATATCGGTAAGTGTGATAGGTTTTTACTCGTTGCTCTGTTCTCCGTGTTTTTAATATATTAACGAAACAGCTGTATATCACTAAGTCTTCTGTCTATAGGCCTTCACACTGTGTCAAAGTCATGTTACATATGTCTTATACAACATTAGTGGTGTATTATGAACATGTAAAATCACTAACGCGTCTTATTTCTACAGCTATACATTGTTTACTTTCTCAGTTCACTAAAGTATTTTGATTTGTCATGTCTACAGATTGAAAACTGTGCTACCACGGGAAGTATCATCTTGAACTGTTTTTATAAGCAGAGAAATCTCACTCCCTCTCTGCACAAGTCACGGGAAGCATCATCTTGAACTGTGTATAAGCAGAGAAATCTCACTCACTCTCTGCACAAGTGGACTTTGTCACAAATATCGGTAAGTGCGATAGATCGTTTACTCATTGCTCTGTTCTCCGTGTTTTTAATATATTAACGAAACAGTTGTATATCACTAATTCTTCTGTCTATAGGCCTTCACACTGTGTCAAAGTAATTTTATGTATTATAACTAGGATATGACTGACTTAATGTCCTTAATGTTATATCGCTCACACACACACACACACACACACACACACACACACACACACACACACACACACACACACACACACATTATAACTAGGATATCACTGACTTAATGTCCTTAATGTTATATCGTTCACACACACACACACACACACACACACACACACACACACACACACACACACACACACACACACACACACATGCCATTCTTGATATCTCATGGAACTATTTTTGGGTAATTTCAACAGACTGTTGTGCTGCGTCACTGACCTGTATCTACCAACAAGGAAAGAAATCACTACAAGTGGACAGTACAAATAGGTTGGTTATTTATTATATTCTACCTGCCTGTCTGTCTACCTACCTACCTGTTTTACCTGCATGCCTACCTGGCTGCCTGCCTGCCTGCCTGTCTGTCTACCCGTCTCTCTGTTTGATACCTGTCTGCCTGCCTGTCTGTCTGCTTACCTGTATGTCTGCCTGTCTGCTTACCTGCTTGCCTGTCTGTCTACCTGTCTTCATCCCTGTCTGTCTGTCTGTTTGTCTGCTGCCTATCTGTCTGCCTGCCTACATGTCCGTCTTCATGTCTGTCTGCCTATCTGTCTGCCTGCCGGCCTACCTGTCTGCTGCCTGCCTACCTGTCTGCCTGTCTGTCTGCCTATCTGCCTACCTGTCTGTCTACCTGTCTCTCTGTTTGATGCCTGCCTGCCTGCCTGCCTGTCTTCATCCCTGTCTGTCTGTCTGTCTGTTTGTCTGCTGCCTGCCTACTTGTCTGATGCCTGCCTAACTGTCTGTCTGTCTTTCTGCTGCCTGCCTACCTGTCTGCTGCCTGCCTACTTGTCTGCTACCTGCCTACCTGTCTGCCTGTCTGTCTGTCTGTCTGTCTGTCTGAGTATTTAAAATATATATACCATGTAAATATTAAACACTAAATATTGTAAGATGTAAACGAAAACATGTATATATTGAACATTTAAAACGTGACATATAAATATATGTTTGTGTCTTTTTTCTATTACAGTTACGTGTGTACCGTATTCAGACCTGTGTGTTCATCAACCATAAAAGATGGATTCATCAAGAAACGCAATGCCCAGTACACAGAAAGAAGGTCATTTGTGTGTCATTTGTGGGAAGAAGTTTACTTTATCTAACAATCTTACCCGTCACATTCGGGACAGCCACGGAAATACACAACGGGTGTCTTGTCCTATGTGTGGTAGTCTTTTTAAACGCCAATACGGTCTACAAAGACACATAAGAACACTTCATGTGATACCATCATCATCATCAGAAACACCATCATCATCAACAACCTCATCGTCAGCAGCACCATCATCATCATCAGCAACCTCATCACGCAAACGGAAAGCAGAGACAAATACACACCCAGCTAAAAGGCAGAAACATGCAAATGATCTTTTCGAACTCGTAGACGAGGAAGCCGACATATTGTTTTTAGATGGTATTGAGACCTTAGACAAACTCCCCGACGACGTCCAACAGACATATAGGGACAACTGGACAGCTGTTAGGACTCATAACAACACCAACAAACATATATCGACATATAATTTCTTTCATCGACCAGACTCAGTACGACCAATAGATTGGACCAACAGTTTAGAGACGATATTTACCAGCCAGACCAGTCGATTTAAAATTAACTACAGTCACCACATCATCTTACGACACACGGAGACAAAGGAGCTCAAATTTTTTCATGCTTCCTCCAACAATGCGTGTGTCTTAGACGTCCCCAAAATAATCAACAACAAAAAAGACTTTGACGAATTTATAGAGAGTGTTAATGAAAGCGACATGTTCAATTATGCATTGCACACTAGACCCGACACCAAATACATTGTAGAGACAATTCCAGCGACTAGTGTTTACGTATACCACATGACAGAACATCCCATCGGCTGCTGTCTAGAAGATGTACCATTACACATCACAAACAATAAAGCCATCAACACACTGCAACGCTCTGACAACCACGCTACACCTTACACCGACAAACTCTGTTTCTTTCGTTGTTTGGCGTTATTTCAGGGTTATAATATTAAGACTCTAATGAAACCCACTGAAAAGTTAGCACATCAGTGGCAGAGAGACCAAAATATAGAATCCATGGCTGATTTTCCCGGAGTTAGATATGTTGATATTCAAAATTTAGAAAAATGTTTTTCCATTAATGTAGATATCTTTGAGTATGATGAAACACAGTCCCTGATCCCAAAACTTAGAGGCAGTGGTAGTTATGATAAGACGTTGAGGTTGCTAGCCTACAGAGACCATTTCATGTATATCAATAACATTGACAGGGTAGCTAGGACTTTTTGTTGTCCAACTTGTGGGAAGTTGTGGAGTGGTTTCTGGGATATGGACAGACACAATACCACCTGCATCGGAGGCAAATCCGTAGATGTTTATAAAGGTGGGGTATACAGTGTGACCGAGACCATTTGGGAAACTATTCAGTCATATGGTATAGACGTAGAAGCGGACTTTGTATATCCTTACAGAGCCACGTATGACTTTGAGTGTTATTTTGACACTAGCACTCTTCCCAAGGAAACCAAGTCCACAAAGTTCTTAGGTAAACATATCCCTCTTAGCTGTTCAGTGGCGTCTAATGTCCCTGACTTCAAGGACCCGGTTTGTTTTATCACAACGGGTGACCCTCTGGACTTGGTAAAAAGGATGCTTGAGCATCTGACTCGTATTGCTGATGCGGCTTATGTCTCGCTACGCCAGAAATTTGATGCTGAGTACACAAAGTTAGCGGAGTACCCCCATTTAGTCGAAAAGTTAGATGAGTACCTGAAAGAATTACCGGTGATCGGTTTCAACTCGGGGAAATATGATATCAACGTAATTAAACCATATTTTATAGAGTATTTCCTCTCTGCCACTGGTGGTCGCTTCAAATATGTGGTAAAAAGAAATAACAATTTCATGAGCATCGCGTCAGAAAAATTAAAATTTTTGGATATCATTAATTACCTAGCCCCGGGGTTTAGCTATTCCAAATATTTAGCGGCTTATGAGGTAGAAGAAAGCAAGGGGTTCTTTTGTTACGAGTATGTCACCAAATTAGATAGATTAAATGAGACTAGTTTACCCCCACACGAGGCGTTTTATTCACATTTGAAAAAGTCCAACATTTCAGATGCTGACTATGCCTACTGCCAGCGAGTATGGAGCGAGCACCGTATGTCGACACTGACAGATTTCTTGGTCTGGTACAATAATAAAGATGTAGGTCCCTTTATCGAGGCATTAGATAAACAAGTTAGTTTTTACGCGGAGTTAGATGTAGATATTTTTAAAGATGCCATCTCAGTTCCCGGGGTAACTATGAAATATCTGTTTAAGACCATCCCCAAAGATGTTTCATTTTCTTTATGTGGCAAGACTGATAGCGGGCTGCACACCACTATTAGAAAGAACATTGTCGGGGGTCCCTCGATCATTTTTCACAGATACCATGAGGTAGGTGAGACTTTGATCAGAGGAGTGAACAAAGTGAAATCCATTAAGGGGTATGATGCCAACGCTCTTTATTTGTGGGCCCTAATGCAGCCAATGCCTACAGATTTTCCTGTAATACGAAACGCAGAAGATGGGTTCAAACCCCATAAGGTTGGTTTTTACACAGTGCAGTGTAGAGAGTGGTTGGCTTGGGTGTCCCATAGTAAGAACATAGAATTAAAAACCCAGTTTAATGGACGGGAGATGTCTCTAGGCAGCCGACACATTAGAGTTGATGGGTGGGATAAGAAGTCTAAAACCGTCTACCAGTTTCACGGTTGTATGTGGCACGGCCACCAAGACTGTGTGCTGACACGTGGTAAAGAAGTTAACCCGGTCAACAAGAAACCCTTGGTAGATTTGTTTACCAAAACGCGTGAGATTCGCGATTATTTGGTGAAAGAGGTCAACGTAACTGTGGTGGAGATGTGGGAATGCGAGTGGCAGAAACTAAAAAAGGCTGATAAAGACCTTAAGCTTTTTGCAGACACGGCTTTTCCACGCCTCAAACCAGACTATGGTGCAAACCCCATTGACACACAGAATATTCTCGCGGCTGTAAGAGCTGAGACTTTGTTTGGTCTAGTCGAGTGTGACATTCATGTGCCAGACGAGTTTAAAGAACGATTCTCCGAGATGACGCCGATCTTTAAGAACACAGAAGTGTCTAGAGCCGACATTGGTGTCTTTATGCGGCAACACGCCGAGTCACATAAACTTTTGACTACCCCTCGTCGGACTCTGATAGGTAGTTATACTGGAGAAAAGATCTTGTTGGCCACACCATTGTTAAAATGGTATCTGACACATGATCTAGTTGTCACAAAGATCTACCAGGTGATTGAATATCAACCTGTGCGTTGCTTTCAAAAGTTTGGGGATACGGTATCTGATGCCAGACGTGAAGGTGACAGTGTTACTGCCAATACCATTAAGGCAGAGACGATGAAACTGTTGGGTAACGCAGCCTATGGGAAGACACTAACCAACAAGGCCAAGCATACCAACGTTTCGTATTGTCGTGGGGCTGATACGCCAAAATTAATCAATGAACCACTATTCAAAAAGATGACCATGCTGTCAGAGGATATATATGAAGTAGAAATGCTAAAGAAGAAGACGGTCTGGGATCTCCCCCTCCAAATAGGTTATTTCGTTTACCAATACGCCAAGCTGCGCATGTTACAATTTTATTATGATTTTTTGGATAGGTTTGTAGATAGGAAGGATTTCCAACTGTGTGAGATGGACACAGATAGTCTCTATTTAGCCCTTAGCGAGCCGACCCTAGCAGCAGTAGTTAGACCCCATCTTCGGGCAGAATTTTACAGAGTTTATGATAGGTGGTTTCCCTCTGAGACCTGTGATGCCCATAAACAACATTTTATTAGTAGCAGAGGTAGTGTACCAGACTGTGACCAATGTAAAGGTAAGAAAGTATACGACAAAAGAACCCCTGGTTTGTTTAAATTAGAGTACGAGGGGTCAGGGATGATCTCCTTGTGCAGCAAGACTTACCACTGCTTTGGAGACAATAACAAGACCAGCACGAAAGGACTCACCAAACAACATAATACCCACCTAGACAGAGACACCTTCTTAGACGTACTCACCACAAAGACAGCAGCTGGTGGGAAAAACGTAGGTTTCAAAACACAGGCTTCCTCTGTTTACACATACGAACAACATAGACAATCACTATCCTATTTTTATATAAAACGCCAGGTGCACAAAGACAACGTCACCACCTCACCATTAGACATATAATACATCTTGTTTTCAAGACCTTTCCCGGTCACAAATTTCAGAGAATCCTAATGTTAATGTATATATTTTCTATTAGTAACATATGTGTATGTTCACGGTTGTCGCTGTAAAACACAATGACAGTTGTCTTATGAATAATTTTATGTTTGAATCAATGAATAATTTTATGCTTGTGTGAATTGTATTTAAATTTTATCACGAATATGTATTGTGTGATCTGTTTGTAAATTGTATCATGAATATGATTTGTGTGAACATAATATCACTTGTCTTATGAATATGTTTTGTGTGTTTATAATACCACTTTTCAAGATTTATGAAAATAAAAATAAAACAAACATGATTAAACTGCGTTTGCTGGTTTTTTCTTTTGTAGTTTGTTGGGATGTCAGCTGTCTTGTTTTCATATTTCTTTATTTTTATGTTGTTCTTGTATTTTCCTCTTTCTTGTTTTCCTGGTTTTCATGTCGTTCTGTGTGGTGAGAGATTGTTGACTCAATTTTACATGTAAAACAATTGATACGTGGACAAAAGGATAAAAGAACAATATCCCAAATACATGTAATATATACATACAATGGAACAGCGGGACAATGGAACAGAGCAGCGAGATCAAAACGACTGGAAGATGAGCCAGAAACTTTTTCACAAAGACGGATTTTCCACTCCCCGTTGGCCCCGCAATCAAAACCGTAAAAGGATGTTTCCATCTAGGATCCATGACTAATAATAAACACCTACACATCCACGGCACATATTTTATATTCACTTGAACCCGCCCCGCCCTCGCACACACCCGATCACCCACCCCGCCCTCGAACACACACGCACACGATCACCCACCCGCTCCCCTCACTTCCGCCTCGCTGCCGCTCCGCCCGCGCATAAACATCTTTTAATCTTCACCCACCATCCACTACTACAACTAACAATAACCGCCATCTTTAAATCACACAACAACAAAAAGAGACCTGAAATAGTAACAATAGCCGCCATCTTTAAATCACACAACAAAAACGGATGTCATAAGACCAGAAATAAGTTATGTCCCCTTTGGATCCCCCTTGAAAATGGGGATCCAATTTCGGGGGGATCTGATGACGTCATATATAGCTTATATAAGGAAAAATTGGGGATCCGGATCCCCATTTGAGGTGGCAAAACCTCCTACTATACTACTTGTATACCCTATACTCTTTTTAATGACACCCATTGCAAGACTTTCGCGATAAGTCTACGCCGTACACTAAAGAAAAGGTGCATGACTGGCCTAAATCATCATGGCAGGGGATCTGCAGACCATTCGGGCACCTCTTGTAAACTGTGTAAGGCACACCGTTGCGCTCCGGTGCTTACTTTCCACGTGCTTTCTTGATTACCGCAACCACCTAGCTCGACACCGGAGGTTTGGCATTGAAATCCATATATGATTTCTCCAGCCATTTGAATCCTTCAATTTCTCCGAGTGGGACGTCCCGCTGGGCATCAGAGTATGTCGTCGCGAGGTGGTTCTCAAGCTCCTCTTTGCTGACATCGAGTATGCCGGATCGCGGCTGTTCAAACAAGTTCCGTGCAAACTTATATGGTTCCCGGAAGAATCTCTCATGTTCCTTCCGGGTTTTCCACCTGTTCCTGCTGAACCGTTTAGCTTGGTATAGGGCATTGTGCCTGGCTTTCAGGTGTTGCCAAACCTGGCACAAGCCCTCTTTCTCATGCTCAGGTGCTGTTCTAAACCGTTTCCGGGCGGCTTTCTTCTGTGTTCTTACCTCCTCCAGCAGCTTCTTCCGCCTGGTCTTCAGCGGAATATCTGCTTCCTTCTTCTCGCTGCTACCAAATTGAATCAGCGAGTGGAGGTATACAATCTCACCGAACCTTAGCAATTTTTCTTCAAGGGACTTGTGATTTAGGTTTCCTTCTAAAACACGGGACAACGTTTCATCTAATTGCGATCACCCTACCGTTTTGGTGGCGTTGGGGAACTTGATCTTCACCCTGAGACTCTCGGAAGGTTGCTCAGGTGCGTCACATGTGACATCGACTTGAGTATTCTCAGCACTGTGGGGTTCTCCCTGGCTGAGAGCCTCTTGCGTCTTATCCCGTTCCCGGGAGCGCTGTCGTGCTTCCTGTGACGCATTCTCGCACTTCTTTCGTCCAGCCTGAATTCGCATTCCTCGGTATTTACCACAGACGCATGTCCAGCGCAGTCATTGTGCTGAAATCGTCAACGTGTTTTTGCCAATGGATCCTTCATGCTCCCCCCCCCACCCCTTTCGGAGGATCCAAGGGGCATCTGCTTGTATTCAAATTTGACGCGACAAGGACATTATACAGCATTAGGGGTTGTCAGCCAGGTCTGCTGCCGGCCCCACGTTTCACCGGTGAAGCCAGTACTATCAATGCGCTGCAGCGGCGCTCTGTCTTCACAGAATGCCCATCCGCCTATCCGGATCGTCTGATGGACTGGCCGGCCATACGTTAGTGACAAAAACTCCGCCGCGGAGCAAACACGGCAGGGGGCTTCTGATCGTCAGAAGTGTACCCCCTTCCCCAAGTGTTTCGGACCATTATTTTCTTAACAATCTCTATGAGCGATCCCATCAGGGTCATGACTCCTGGCGTCTTTCCCCTACCGTGGAGACATTTGGTAAAATTCGTTGTCCCTGTTGTTGTGCTTGTCCCTCCGCTGTTACCATGTCCACTCTCAAGCCTCGCGCGCGTGTGTTTGTATTTTTTTCTAAACCTGAAGATAGAAGAAAACTGACTCACGAACAGCCCGATATTTTGGACATATAAAATGTCAGAGTGGTTGAGAAATACGAGGGTAAGTTAATCAGGAAGCCACAAATGGCTGTAGAAATATAATTAAATATGATAACTTGAAACCAGTTTATTTTTATACATACATTGTCCCTTTATTTCTCAACATATTTTCCACTATCATTAACGAACTTATCTCATTGTTTTATCAGTCCTACCAAACCCGCTGCATAGAAAAGCGTGCCCTGTTCTCATTTACCTGTCATCTAACAGAACTGTGTGACTTACTTATTGACTCTCCCTCGTACCTTTTTCTACCCAGCTATGCACCGCTTTACGGGACAAACATTTGTCAGCTTAAACACTGAAAACCCACCTTGGCGGGAGACATTTCGCGAATGAACGCCGAAGTTGAATGTGAAGTGAAAACGTGGTTTAGAAAACAGAGGACGCAGTTCTATGCAGCCGGTTTGGGAGGACTCATATAACAATGGGATAAGTGCATCATTGTTGGTGGAAATTATGTTGAAAAATAAAGGGACAATGTGTGTATAAACATAAATTGGTTTCAAGTTGTTATATTTAGTAATTTTTCTACAGCCATTTGCGGCTTCCTTATTGACTTCCCCTCGTAACGGCAATGGAAGGCTTGGTCCTCTAACAGAAGAGGCAAGAGTCGACTAGCATGAAGATGGATACATGACATTAAAGACACTTTGGGCATGCGGCTGGGGAAGACAGATATGATGGTGGAGACAGAGCAGTCAGAACACCCTGGGCTGACAATACATGAGGCAGGGGAACTGGCACAGGTTCCAGTCTTTCCAGTGGGTTGTGTTGAGAGCGACGTTCTGCAAACACTTGCTATATCTTCTTCTTCCTCTTCTACGTTCCTCTTACGACAGGAGTGCGTCACATCAAGTCATGCACCTCTTCGACATCCATTTGTGCACGGTTTGCTTCCTCTACACAGATTCCATCCAAGGTAACTGGCACTTATATCAGACTCAATGCCGAAGAATAATATATTGCCTGATGTGAGCTCCCATTTAGACAGAAGGACGATATGTTGACATAGTACTGTCGTCGTGTTATTTGTTTGCTTTCCAGTATCTTCCGCAGTTCCAATAAGACGTTTGCATACCTGATGCCCTACTATGAAGAAGTACTTAACGATGGTGTTTTTTTAGTCTGTCATCTGTGTCAGGTTCACCAAAATGGGATCTTCCCAGCCAGCGCAAGTTAGCGTGGCAGGTGTTTCGAGGATGTAACCGCATCGTGCAGCCAGGGTCGTTGTTTGAGCGGGCAAAAGAGCACATTTGTACGACCGTTCGACAAAGTCTCGATAAGTGCCCACTCTCTGTCTGTCTGTCTGTCTGTCTGTCTGTCTGTCTGTCTGTCTGTCTGTCTGTCTGTCTGTCTGTCTGTCTGTCTGTCTGTCTCTCTCTCTCTCTCTCTCTCTCTCTCTCTCTCTCTCTCTCTCTCTCTCTCTCTCTCTCTCTCTCTCTCTCTCTCTCTCTCTCTCGATGAGTAGTGGGCCTGCAGTCAGTAAGCTGGTATAGCTTTTCGGTCAGTCCTGCCGGCGTAGCTTGAAAGCTCGTCGGTAGGCGTCCAGTGGTTTTGCATGTATCACCTTGTACCGTGAGGGCACGCTTTAGCGATGCTATTCTTGGCCTGCGTGTGCGTGAATAGTACGTCTGTCCGATAGATATCTGGTTGATCCTGCCAGTAGTCATACGCTAATCCACGGGACTCTATCGAGGCCCCGAAATTGGACCGAAAACACTCTGAGGGCAAGTTCCAAATTCCAAAGTCGGTCGGCCAGTCCTACTTGGCATAGCACGAAGCTATCCAGTAGGTGACCAGTGGAAGTGACATGGTGGTTAGTAGCAAATGCACATGGGTTAAGTAGGTAAGGAACCTACGTCTGGTCTAGCAAACAGGTAGGGAATTTACTTGATCCTAAAAATTATGCTCAAGATTTATGGAGAAAATTGGAGGAAAGGTGCTAGTCACGGTGCTGGAACTCCAATTAACTCTCCCCAAGACGCCTAACGGCATAAGTGGAAGAAACAACAATAACAACATCTTCTAATATCAGCTGTAGAAGCACTTCAAGATGGTGTTTAGTCATTCCTCGTTAACAGTAACATGCATACACAATTCATGCTGTCGTTGAGTATTTCTTCTTCTACTAATTCAATTTAATTCAACTTTATTTTCTATCACATACCCAAAGGTGTAGAGGTATTTAATGGTTGTTTAATTCATTCCTCTTCTAACCTGCGATGTAAAAGTATTTCACGGTGTTGCAACATCCTGTAAAGAATATGCAACTAACACATACCTAAATAATATATACGTATATAAGCTCTGTAGCGAAGGGGTTACGGACACAGTTCGTAATCCCGCATACCGCCTTCGAAACACAGCTGCTGGCAATTTGGCAGCAGACCGCCTAGCGTTGGTTTTTATAAAATGGAATGTGTGCTGGTGGTTAAAAACCACCGGCAAACTATTGAACGTAAACTTTCCAAGAAATCACAAACAGTAAAAAAAAATGCTGGGTTTGACTACGACGTGCTGTAAAGGATATGCAACTAACTTATTCTTATATAATACAAGTAGACATTAAACATTAACTTAAAGCAATATCTGCAGGTCTCCATGACGAGGTGGTTAAGCCGTCTTCATCGTGCTCAGAAGCCTGCGGGTTTAATACCTGACTCCGTCAGTCGGTTGATGGGTGGACATTTCTCGGAGACTACCTGGTTTCCTCGCTGGAACTAAGAAGGTTGTGCTTTGTGAGACGATTGTATGACAAGGAAACATTGATTTGTGCATTAATTGTTGCTGAAAACTAAATTCTTTGTACACTTCTGATATTTGAAAGCTTTTTATGCTTATTGTCAAACGCCAAGAAAAACCTGGGTTGAATATGTTCGTAGCAGGACTATGCTGTGTATGCTTTAGGGCTCCTCGTCAGCTAAGCAGCTAACGCTGATTGAGCTGACCGTTCCGTATGAGTCAAATATTGAGGGGCAGCATAAGTACACACTGAAGAAGTATGATGACATGGTCGTGAGTCTTAGGCTGGAGGAGTACACCGTCAGGCTATTCGCCGTTGAGGTAGGCGCCAGAGGTCTAGTCTCCCACTCTGTTTGATGTGCTGAAGCGAATGGGCATTACAGGACAAGCAAGAATTCGGGCCCAGAAACAACTGTGTGAGGCAGCCGAAAAGGCTTCTTGCTGGCTATGGAATTGTCGGAACCTAATGTGGGATGAGCCTCGGAACTAGTATGGTTAGAAGCCGTAACTGCAGGATTACTAAAAATATCTCAACCAAGACCACAAACTTGCAATGTCTCGTGTCAGCTCTTTCGCCTTTCCTCCGAGCGTGGGTGTCGAATCTGAGTGCAGTCAAACGATGCAAATGTCGGCCGAAGTCCAACCTCCGTAACATAGCGATAAACGTCCGTAAGTCGCACTCATTCAGCTGCAGAGACCAAGAGGTGGGTCATGAAACGTAAAGGAAGTACCGGCTTCCTAGTAGAGTGCGACGCCGTGAACGGGACACGAGCAAGGAACACGGCAACGGAGTCGAATGGAGGCGATAGCGGCCGTGGCGAGGGATGAAGCTGGCTCCCCACGACCACATGTGCTAAGGGGCAAGCACAGGCTGCACGGACTCTCCTCACCGAGGGAAGGAGGGCTTGAGAGTGGACATGGTAACAGCGAAGGGACAAACACAACAACAGGGATAACGAATGTGACCAAACGTCTCCACAGCAGGTACAAGACGCCGGGAGTCATGACCCGGACGGGACCGCCCCCAGAGAGTATCAAGAGTATAAAGCTCTGAAATACTAGTGGAAGGGGGTACACTTCTGACGATCAGAAGCCCCCTGCCGTGTTTGCTCCGCGGCGGAGTTTTTACGACTAGGACTAGAGGAAAACTCGATTCCTTTGTATACTTCTGTTCAAAGCTTTTTACACTACTTATAGACACTAGGCTAGACTACTGTGTACACTTTTTAATGGTTTGTCGCATCACATAGCTTTGTACACTTCTTTTTGAACTAGGAAATAGCCGGCTCCTTTGTACACTTTATTTTATATTGCATATTTGCTACTCAACTGCTATACTACCTCTTTGAATTTATTCTTGTGCATGTAAACAATTGGAGCCTTCCGACGAGCTACAAGCTGCGTCGGGCACAATAAATGAAAAGCCAGCTTTACGTTCACGATTAGTTTAAGAGACTGTCCTTCTCGAGACTTTTTATCCAAATATCGTACAATCATTGCCTTTCTACAACACTTGGGCTTCGTGCTGTGGCACATTCTAAAATCGACTGCCTCACTACATCTTTTCTGCTGGGAAGAACCGATGTTCGTCCGTCATGAATGACGAGGACCATTCATTCATTGCATCTTTAGATGAAGAACGAATGACTTGCGCTTTAGATTTGATTATAGTGAGGATGTGGTCGCGCAACTCCTTCGTCCTCACTCTCTCGTCTGCGTCCATCTGGTTCCAGTGGCGAGCATGGCAAGATGACTGGAAGACGGACACAGATGCAGTGGACGTTAGGCTGCCACGGCCAGTTATCCCTGTATATATTGGCTCTCGAGAGCCTCGAGCAAACGGTCCTTCCGTCAATTCCTTTCCTTTTCAGTTTTAAGACAAGCGTATAACCACGCACAGCCTTTCGAAACAATCAACGCCTGACACGGTGGGTTTAAGCATATGACCATACTTAGGGATCAACCCGATATCAATCGCACCGAACAATAGACGCTACATGTGCACACAGGCCAGTGAGACATCGCACAGCGCGCCCCATCCGGGTCCCAGTGACATGTAATCCGCTGGACGCCTACCGACAAGCTACTGCTGCGCCGGGCAGGACTGACCGTAAAGCTATGCCAGTTTACTGACTGCAGGACTCGGTGAGCCCTTCTCGAGACCTTAGTCGAACAAATATCGCTCGATTTCTCGCTCACATGGTTGTCCGCTTCGAGCTGCGGTCACATTCTTGAAACGATTGCCTCGATAATTTGCGACGGCTGGGAGAGACCACTAGTGGGTCCACCACACACCGCTTTCCGAGACATGGAACGCTAGACACTGGACTGCTAGTCACGAACCAGACAAGCCCTATAATATACTTAACCCGTAGCGTTGTGAAGGTTTCGTAACACTTCCAGTTATGCTATAACTGTGTGCGGCCCCAAACTGCTCTGTCGTGGCAGATAACTCGCGTTAAAGTTGACATACAAATATGGCATTTAATCGTAAAAACTCCGCCGCGGAGCAAACACTGCAGGGGGCTTCTGATCGTCAGACGTGTACCCCCTTCCCCAAGTGTTTCGGACCATTATTCTCTTAACAATCTCTAGGGGAAATCCCATAAGGGTCATGACTCCGGGCGTCTTTCCCCTACCGTGGAGACGTTTGATAAAATTCGTTGTCCCTGTTGTGCTTGTCCCTTCGCTGTTACCATGTCCACTCTCTAGCTTCGCGCGCGTGTGTTTGTATTTTTTTTCTAAACCTGAAGATAGAAAACTGACTCACGAACAGCCCGATATTTTGGACATATAAAATGTCAGAGTGGTTGAGAAATACGAGGGTAAGTTAATCAGGAAGCCACAAATGGCTGTAACAATATAATTAAATATGATAACTTGAAACAGTTTATTTTTATGCACACATTGTCCCTTTATTTCTCAACATAATTTCCACCAACAATGATGCGCTTATCCCATTGTTATATCAGTCCTCCCAAACCCACTGCATTGAAAAGCGTGCCCTGTTCAAATTTACCTGCCATCCCACAGAACTGTGTGACTTACTTATTGACTCTCCCTCGTAACTTTTTCTACCCAGCTATGCACCGCTTTACGGGACAAACATTTGTCAGCTTAAACACTGAAAACCCACCTTGGCGGGAGACATTTCGCGAATGAACGCCGAAGTTGAATGTGAAGTGAAAACGTGATTTAGAAAACAGAGCACGCAGTTCTATGCAGCCGGTTTGGGAGGACTGATATAACAATGGGATAAGTGCATCATTTTTGGTGGAAATTATGTTGAAAAATAAAGGGACAATGTGTGTATAAAAATAAATTGGTTTCAAGTTGTTATCATATTTAGTTATTTTTCTACAGCCATTTGGGGCTTCCTTATTGACTTCCCCTCGTAACGGCAATGGAAGGCTTGGTCCTCTAACAGAAGAGGCAAGAGTCGACTAGCATGAAGATGGATACATGACATTGAAGACACTTTGGGCATTCGACTGGAGAAGACAGATATGATGGTGGAGACAGAGCAGTCAGAACACCCTGAGCGGACAATACATGAGGCACTGGAACTGGCGCAGGTTCCAGTCTTTCCAGTGGGTTGTGTTGAGAGCGACGTTCTGCAAACACTTGCTACATCTTCTTCCTCTTCTACGTTCCTCTTACGACAGGAGTGCGTCACATCAAGTCATGCACCTCTTGTATGTCCTCTTACTTCAGGAGTGCGTCACATCAAGTCATGCACCTCTTTTACGTTCCTCTTACGACAGGAGTGCGTCACATCAAGTCATGCACCTCTTTTACGTTCCTCTTACGACAGGAGTGCGTCACATCAAGTCATGCACCTCTTTGACATGCATGTGTGCATGGTTTGCTTCCTCTAGACAGATTCCATCCAAGGTAACTGGCACTTATTATATCAGACTCAATGCCGAAGGATAATATATTGCATGATGTAAGCTCCCATTTAGACAGAAGGACGAAATGTTGACATGGTAGTGTCGTCGTGTTATTTGTTTGCTTTCCAGTATCTTCCGCAGTTCCAATGTTTTTTTTTTTTTTTTTTTTTTTTTTGCGTATCCTTTTACAGGACTTAGCTGTCAACAGCAGCATCTTTCAGCTGTCTGTTGATCTCTTGGCAAGATTACGCTCAGTAGTTTGCCATTGCTTTCTGAGCGGCCGGCTCAGTATCCGCAAGTCACGAGCCGGGGTCGAACCACCTCAGTTCTCGCTCCGCTGCGAGACTCTGCGTGATAAACGGGATTACAGAGAGAAAGTGTTGTAACCCCACAGCCAGAGAGACCGGCGTTCCAATGTTTAGTCAATCGAAATTTACATTGAAAGACTTGTTCATTTGTTTACCGGTTTATGCAAACCTACTTTTTTGTTTGGCACTGAAGCAGATATAATAGTGAAGCATTATGGCACTGAAGTAGATATAATAATTAATCATTATGGCACTGAAGCATATATAAAAATGAAGCATTATGGCACTGAAGCAGATATAATAATTAAGCATTATGGCACTGAAGTAGATATAATAATTAAGCATTATGGCACTGAAGCATATATAAAAATGAAGCATTATGGCACTGAAGTAGATATAATAATGAAGCATTATGGCACTGAAGTAGATATAATAATTAAGCATTATGGCACTGAAGCATATATAAAAATGAAGCATTATGGCACTGAAGCATATATAAAAATGAAGCATTATGGCACTGAAGTAGATATAATAATGAAGCATTATGGCACTGAAGTAGATATAATAATTAAGCATTATGGCACTGAATCAGATATAAAAAAAATGAAACACACGGTCCGATTTCTGTTGTACCCCCTGAGTAAATGTAATAAGAACTACACACATGCACATCTTTACCGTCAGTGTTCAGTTCCTTTAGTAATTGTATGATTTCATAATGCTCCACATTGTCAAATGCTTTTGTGTAGTCTATGAAGCATACGTACATAAATGTTTTTACTTCTATAGCTCTTTCTAATAGTGTCCTGAGAATATATATAGCGTTATTAGTGCTCTTTCCCTCCTCAAATGCACATTGTTCATCACTAATGTCTGGTTTGATCTTGTTTCTTATATACCCCCCCCCCCCCTGAGCAACAGAAACCACCAATTATTTTTTCAAGATAATCATGCTTCGAAATACGCCAAATCCCAGCCTTTCCATTTGTACTGTTCTGAATGACAACGCTACATAATGCGTCTTCACAGACGTTATGTTCCAGTATCTAATTGTGCACACGCCGTTGATTTATAAGCTTGGGGAGCGGAGGTAGAGCTCTGTCGTGCAGTCCGTGTATAGTCCTAAGATGTAGTGCTACTTCATCATCATCATCATCATCATCATCATCATCATCATCATCATCATCATCATCATCATCATCATCATCATCATCACCACCACCACAACCACCACCACCATTACCACCACCACCACCACCACCATCACCACTACCACCACCACCACCACCATCATCATCAATTGCCATGCCGGCTGGCGTAGGCGTTCATGACTTACCACAGATCTCGGTATTTGGTGCTATTTCACCGGTCATAAATACACTCACGAGTATTGTTTGGCTCTCATAGAAGGACAGTATGTAGCGGATATTAGAGGACTCACTCAGCATCATCATGTGCCTTGCAAGGGCGGTCCAACCATAGATATATATCAGCAAATTTCCTAGGAAGTAAATGCTGCTAGTTGGTTTATACAAATACGAGGCTAGAGCCGTATGCTCAATACGCCAGAATGCGTGTAAAATGGTCCTTTACATTACTTTTACTATATTCACAATACGCATTATAGTGTGAAAAGGGGGTTCTTTACAACTAAACTTACCACGTACCAAGCACGTCCCAAGACGTGAAAAAGACGTTTGCATACCTGATGCCCTACTATGAAGAAGTTAACGATGGTGTTTTGTATGTCATCTTCTAATGTCAGCTGTAAACGTACTTCAAGATGGTGTTTAGTCATTCCTCGTTAACAGTATCACGCATACACATTTCATGCTGTTGTTGAGTATTTCTTCTTCTACTAATTCAATTCAATTTAATTCAACTTTATTTTCTATCACATACCCTAAGGTGTAGAGGTATTTAACGGTTGTTTAATTCATTCCTCTTCTACCCTGCGATGTAAAAGTATTTCACGGTGTTGCAACATCCTGTAAAGAATATGCAACTAACACATATCTAAATATATACGTATATAAGCTCTGTAGCGAAGGGGTTACGGACACAGTTCGTAATCCCGCATACTGCCTTCGAAACACAGCTGCTGGCAATATGGCAGCAGACCGCCTAGCGTTGGTTTTTATAAAATGGAATGTGTGCTGGTGGTTAAAAAAGCACCGGCAAACTACTGAACGTAAACTTTCCAAGAAATCACAAACAGTAAAAAAAAAAATGCTGGGGTTGACTACGACGTGCTGTAAAGGATATGAAACTAAGTTATTCTTATATAATATAAGTAGACATTAAACATTAACTTAAACTAATATCTGCAGGTTTCCATGACGAGGTGGTTAAGCCGTCTTCATCGTGCTCAGAAGCCTGCGGGTTTGATACCTGACTCCGTCAGTCGGTTGATGGGTGGACATTTCTCGGAGACTACCTGGTTTCCTCGCTGGATCTACGGAGGTTGTGCTTTGTGCGACGATTTATAACAAAGCAACATTGATTTGTGCACTAATTGTTGCTGCAAAAATAAAAAAATGAATCCTTTGTACACTTCTGACATTTGAAAGCCTTTCATGCTTATTGTCAAACGCCAAGAAAAACCTGGGTTGAATATGTTCGTTGCAGGACTATGCTGTGTATGCTTTAGGGTTCCTCGTCAGCTAAGTAGCTAACACTGATTAACCTATGACCGTTCCGTATGGGTCAAATATTGAGGAGCAGCATAAGTACACACTGAAGAAGTACGAGAACATGGTCGTAAGTCTTAGGCTGGAGGAGTACACCGTCAGGCTATTCGCCGTTGAGGTAGGCGCCAGAGGTCTAGTCTCCCACTCTGTTTGATGTGCTGAAGCGAATGGGCATTACATGACAAGCAAGAATTCGGGCCCAGAAACAACTGTGTGAGGCAGCCGAAAAGGCTTCGTGCTGGCTATGGAATTGTCGGAACCTAAAGTGGGATGAGTCTCGGAACTAGTATGGCTAGAAGCCGTAATTGCAGGATTACTAAAAATATCTCAACCAAGACCACAAACTTGCAATGTCTCGTGTCAGATCTTTAGCGTTTCTTCCCAGCGTGGGTGGCGAATCTGAGTGCAGTCAAACGATTCAAATATCGGCCGAAGTCCAACCTCCGTAACATAGCGATAAACGTCCGTATGTCGCACTCATTCCGCTGCAGAGACCAAGAGGTGGGTCATGAAACGTAAAGGAAGTACCAGCTTCCTAGTAGAGTGCGACGCCGTGAACGGGACACGAGGAAGGAACACGGCAACGGAGTCGAATGGAGACGATAGCGGCCGTGGCGAGGGATAAAGCGGCCGTGGCGAGGGATGAAGCTGGCTCCTCACGACCACATGTGCTAAGGGGCAAGCACAGGCTGTACGGACTCTCCTCACCGAGGGAAGGAGGGCTTGAGAGTGGACATGGTAACAGCGAAGGGACAAACACAACAACAGGGATAACGAATGTGACCAAACGTCTCCACAACAGATACAAGACGCCCGGAGTCATGACCCGCACGGGACCGCCCCCAGAGAGTATCAAGAGTATAAAGCTCAGAAATACTTGGGAAGGGGGTACCCTTCTGACGATCAGAAGCCCCCAGCCATGTTTTCTCCGCGGCGGAGTTTCTACGACTAGGGCTAGAGGAAAACTCGATTCCTTTGTATACTTCTGTTTCAAAGCTTTTTACACTTCTGATAGACACTAGGCTAGACTGCTGTGTACACTTTTTAATGGTTTGTCGCAACACATAAGGTACTTATGTACACTTCTTTTTGAACGAGGAAATAGCGGGCTCCTTTGTACACTTTTTTTATATTGCATATTTGCTACTCAACTGCTATGTATACCTCTTTGAATTTATTATTGTGCATGTAAACAGATGGAGCCTTCCGACGAGCTACAAGCTGCGTCGGGCACAATAAATGAATAGCCAGCTTTACGTTCACGATTAGTTTAAGAGACGGTCCTTCTCTAGACTTTTTATCCAAATATCGTACAATCATTGCCTTTCTACAAAACTTGGGCTTCGTGCTGTCTCGTCTCGTCTTTCCTCTCGTGCCTAAGGTGGCACATAGGGCAGAAGTCGTGGCTCTCTATGTTTGTGCGAAGCGTCAAACATTTGGTGCCAGAAATCTGATTCTGTAACAGTTGGGAGTTTTATGATGGCGGATTGTGAAGCCGCCGATCAACCATCTTTAGTCAAGCTGGAAGAAAACGTGTCCCACCATCTTGGCCCAAGCCGGAAACTCTGTAATATAGTGACTCTTACAAACAAATGGTAGCCTAGAGTCTCGTGCAAAACGGCCCATCCGTCAATTCCTACGAGCTTTTTATGCTGGACGGTCTAAACCCAGCTCACGTTCCCTATTAGTGGGTGAACAACCCAACGCTTTGCGAATCCTGCTTCGCAATGATAAGAAGAGCCGACATCAAAGGATCAAAAAGCAACGTCGCTATGAACGCTTGGCTGCCTGGCACATTCTAAAACCGACTTCCTCACTACATCTTTTCTGCTGGGAAGAACCACTATAGGGTTAACCACGCACAGCCTTTCGAAACAATCAACGCCTGACACGGTGGCTTTAAGCATATGACCATACTTAGGGATCAACCCGATATCAATCGCACCGAAAAATAGATGCTACATGTGCACACAGGCCAGTGAGACATCGCACAGCGCGCCCCATCCGGGTCCCAGTGACATGTAATCCGCTGGACGCCTACCGATAAGCTACTGCTGCGCCGGGCAGGACTGACCGTAAAGCTATGCCAGTTTACTGACTGCAGGACTCGGTGAGCCCTTCTCGAGACCTTAGTCGAACAAATATCGCTCGATTTCTCGCTCACATGGTTGTCCGCTTCGAGCTGCGGTCACATTCTCGAAACGATTGCCTCGATAATTTGCGACGGCTGGGAGAGACCACTAGTGGGTCCACCACACATCGCTTTCCGAGACATGGAACGCTAGACGCTGGTCTGCTAGTCGCGAACCAGACAACCGTAGCGTTGTGAAGGTCTCGTAACACTTCCAGTTATGCTATAACTATGCGTCCGTGTGTGCTACCGCAAATTGCGCTGTCGTGGCGGATAACTCGCGTTAAAGTTGACATACAAATATGACATTTAATCGTAAAAACTCCGCCGCGAAGCAAACACTGCAGGGGGCTTCTGATCATCTGAAGGGTACCCCTTTCCCCAAGTATTTCGGACCTTTAAGCTCTTAATACTCTCTGGGGCAATCCCGTCCGTGTCTTGAATCCGAGCGTCTTACCCGTGGAGACGTTCGGTCACATTCGTTATCCCTATTGTTGCGCTTGTCCCTTCGCTGTTACCTTGTCCACTCTCAAGCCCTCCCTCTCTCAGTAGGGAGAGTCCGTGCAGTCTGTGCTTGCTCCTTAGCAAGTGCGGTCGTCGGGAACCAACTTTCATCCCCTGCCACAACCTCTGTCTCCTCCATTTGTCACCGTTGCCGTGCTCTTTCTACATAATTTTTCGGTCAGTCCTGCCGGCGTAGCTTGAAAGCTCGTCGGTAGGCGTCCAGTGGTTTTGCGTGTATCACCTTGTACCGGGATGTCGCGTTTTAGCGATGCTACTCTTGGCCTGCGTGTGCGTGTATAGTCTGTCCTGCCAGTAGTCATATGCATTGCGAACTGCTGATGCTCGGCAGCAAATCGGCAGATTTGTTCGCAACTTAGACGAGCAATATCTTCTGTGGTAGAATCTCGCTAATCGCATGTGTGTGTGGTCTGTTCTGGCGGTCAGTCCGTCTATCCGATGGATATCTGGATGATCCTATCAGTAGTCATACGCTCATAAGCTTGTCGCTACGCTTGTCTTAAAACTGAAAATTAAAGGAATTGACGGTAGGGCCGTTTGCACGAGGCTCTTGAGAGCCAATATATACAGGGATAACTGGCCGTGGCAGCCTAACGTCCACTGCATCTGTGTCCGTCTCCAGTCGTCTTGCCATGCTCGCCACTGGAAATAGATGGACGCAGACGAGAGAGTGTGGTCAACCACTTCCTCACTATAATCCAAACTAAAGCGCAAGTCATTGGTTCTTCATCAAATCAAAAGATGCAATGAATGAATGGTCCTCATCATTCGTGATGGACGAACATCCACGTGCCCCGTTCACGGCGCCGCACTCTGCTAGGAAGCCGGTTCTTCCTTTACGTTTGGACCCAACTCTTGGTCTCTGCAGCTGACTGAGTGCGACTTACGGACGATTATCGCTGTGTTTTTTGCTGTTTCAAATGCCGCTGAACAGATTGAACACATCGCCGAAGTTGTAAAGATATATCCTTATGCGTTTTGCTTCTGTGTGGTTATAAACGGGAGGTTGAAAAAAAATGTGAACACATAACTTGCATTTCGGAAAGCAAAATTTGTAGTAATCCACTTTGTGCTTGTTTGTTTTTCTTTCATATCTGCCGCCCTTTTCTACTGCATTTGAGACACATAGTTGAGTGTATACCCACATTTACGCAAGCCAAATCCTTGTTTAGAGAGTTTATGTTTGACTGGGTCTTGATTCCTCCCTCCCCATCCCCCCCCCCCCCCCCCCCTTGTGACCAAATATCTCCCCTTTGCAGTAATGTCCTGCTACCGGTAAAACATTAGATTGCTGACAGGTGTCAAAATGTTACACCGCGAAGAGCAAACTCCAATGGCTAATCGTAAAAACTCCGCCGCGGAGAAAACACGACAGGGGGCTTCTGATTGTCAGAAGCGTACCCCTTCCCCAGGTATTTCGGACCTTTAACCTCTTAATACTCTATGGGGGAGGTTCCGTCCGGGTCATGAATCCGGTCGTCTTTCCCATGCAGTGGAGACGTTCGGTCACATTAATTATCCCTATTGTTACGCTTTTCCTTTCGATGTTACCATGTCCACTCTCAAGCCCTCCCTCCCTTGGTGAGGAGAGCCCGTGCAGCCGGTGCTTGCCTCTTAGCACGTGTGGTCGTGGGAGGCCAGCTTCATCCCTCGCCACGGCCGCTATCGCCTCCATTCAACTCCGTTACAGCGTTCCTTCCTCGTGCACCGTTCACGGCGGTGCACTCTACCAGGTAGCCGGTTCTTCTTTTCCTGGACCCACCTCTTGGTCACTGCAACTGACTGAGTACGCTCTACGGTCGATAATCACTATGTTATGGAGGTTGGATTTCGGCCGACATTTACATGGTTTGACTGCACTCAGACTCACCACTCACGTTCGGAGGAGAGGCTAAAGACCTGACACGAGACGTTGTAAGTTTGTGGTCTTGGTTGAGAGATTGTTGGTACTGCAGTTACCGCTTCTATCCATACTAGTTCCGTGACTCATTCCACTCTAGGTTTCGGCAGTTCCATAGCCAGCACGAGGTCTTTTCGGCCACCTCACACATTTGTTTCTGGGCCCGAGTTCTTGCTGCCCTTTTATGCCAATTCGCTTCAGCACATCAAACACGGAGTGGGAGACTAGACCTCTGGCGCTCATCTCAACGGCGAATAACCTGATGGTGTACTCCTCCCGCCTAAGACTCGCGACCATGTCATGGTACTTCTCTAACTTGTACAGATGTTGCTCCTCAATATCATCATATATTTACGTACGTATTTTGGGAGGGGGAGGAGGGAGGAGGAGGAAGAAGAAACAAAAATACGACAGTTGGCAGCGCTGGAATGAGAGGTAGACGTGTAGAAAATTTCATCTCAATCGGATGGGCCGTTCGCGAGCGTATAAAGGACATACATACACTTTGTTTTATAAATATAGATTATTGTATGTCACTTCGATAATATATATAATATGTTATCCTTCTCATGAATACATTTTTTTTGCGTTTCCTTTACATATTTTTGTCGGACCTGTAAAAAGCCAAACTAATCATCATCATCATCATCATCATCATCATCATCATCATCATCATCATCATCATCATCATCATCATCATCATCACCAAGTGCCGTGCCGACTGGCATAGACGGTCATGACTCTCCTCAGATCTCTGTCTTTGGTTTTCTGGATCTACTCTGCTGTTGATATCCCTCCATGCCACCGTCGCAATCCATCCTGCATCATTTTTCGTGGTCTGCCTCTGCCTCTCTTCCCCTCGTTCTTTAAAGCTGTCATGATGTTCTCCAGCGCCTCTCTTCTCATCAATCAATCAATCATGTGCCATGCCGGAAAGCGTGGGCGGTAATGACGGGCCATTTCACTCGATCACCAGTGTCGTGGATCAGCTTAGTGTTCCTGTCTCGTCCATGCCATGTGGCCAAGCCATCCAGGTATTATATGAATTAAATGAGATGCTCCCCACCAGGGACTGGGTGAAGCCGGGCCGGGTCAGACAGACAGACAGACAGACAGACAGACAGACAGACAGACAGACAGACAGACAGACAGACAGACAGACAGACAGACAGACAGACAGACAGATCCCCGCCAGTGACTGGGCGAAGCCAGGCCAGGTCAGACAGACAGACAGACAGTCGGGAACGGGAACTTATATGACTACGAATATGAATTAAATAAGATGCTCCCCACCAGGGACTGGGTGTAGCCGGGCCGGGACAGACAGACAGACAGATAGACAGACAAAACAGATAGTCGGGAACGGGAGAGCTTATATGACTACGTATATGAATTAAATGAGATGCTCCCCAACAGGGACTGGGTGAAGCCGGGCCTGGTCAGACAGACAGACAGACAGATAGACAGACAGACAGATAGTCGGAAACGGGAGAGCTTATATGACTACTTATATGAATTAAATGAGATGCTCCCCACCAGGGACTGGGTGAAGCCGGGCCGGGTCAGCCAGACAGATAGACAAACAAGCAGACAGACAGACTGATAGATAGATAGATCCCCTCCAGGGGATGGGCGAAGCCGGGCCGGGTCAACTAGTAAAGGTATATGGCCTGAAACAAGCCCATCACATTTTTGTTTTCCTGAATTTTTTTTTTTTTTTTTAGCATATCCTTTACAGGACCTCGCTGTCAAGACCAGCATCTTTCAGCTGTATGTTGATTTCTTGGTAAGATTACGCACAGTAGTTTGTCATTGCTTTTTGAGCGGCCGGCTCACATACCCCGTAAGTTACCAACGCGATTCGAACCACTGGTGATTTTCACCGTCGTCACGTTACTTACGAGAGTATGCGAGATTACGGGGAAAAGTCGCTAACCTCTAGGCCAGGAAGCCGGCGAAATTAGACGTAGACAGTCATAATTTTTTGGACATGTTATAAGAAAAAATGAATTGGAGAACTTGGTGACATCTAGCAAGATCGAAGGGAACAGACCAATGGGAAGACCGAGAAGTAAATACCTGGATGGCTTGGCCACGTGTCATGGTCAAGACAGGAAAACTGAGCTGATCCACGACTCTGGTGATAGAGTGAAATGGCGAGTCATGACCGTCCACGCTTTCCGGCATGGCACATGATAGATGGCGTCATTGCACAAACAATTAGGAAATCTTGATGCATTTAACATCTGGAGTCTTGTATTTGCAAATGTAAAGGAAAGCACATAATGCATCTTATAAATACACACTGTTTGCACTAAATAAAACCACCTTAAACGGAAGACTTGTAATTTAAAAAAACGGAAAGGGACATAATGTTATAACAGCTACTTCAAGGGACATTAATAATAGTAACATGAATATATTATTTAATTTAAATAATTGTAGTATTTAATTTAATCTTTTATAAAATTATTATAGACATTAACGAAATTTATAGGCTGTTTAAATGATGGATACAGATTTTAAATTATCTTCACGGCTTATGTAAAATTTAGGGCTTTATTTTAGATCTTTGAAAATTTTATAAATTATTTGTCTATTTCAAGTCGATATTAAATGACATTATTTTATCCCTTTTGCAGCAGATCACTCACTACCTGTCTTTTTGAACAGATTTTTTGCCCGGTCTGTAAAAGGCCAATATCAGCCCGCCCCAATTAAATCCTTTGTCCTTGTGATTAAGCCGGTCCACCTGGCCTAGTGTTAACGTATTTCTCCGTAATACTGTATATCCATGTGAAGAACGTGACCTGCGCGAGAATTCGTAGCGGTTCTCGTCGCGTTGGTAACTTACGGTGTATGTGTGCTGGTCGCTCAGAAAGCAATGGCAAACTACTGAGCGTAATCTTGCCAAGAAATCAACAATCAGCTGAAAGATGCTGGTGTTGACAGCGATGTCCTGAAAAGGTTATGTAGGGAAAATAAACGTGATTACGTTGCCAAGTGTGTAACAGACTTCAATCTGTTCTCTCTGGAGTGCCTGGAGTGTGAAAATGTTTCTGTTAAATGGTTTGGTATGCATGGGAACAAATGATTACTTAACCAGTAGATTACGCTCAGTAGTTTGCCATTGTTTTCTGAGCGGCCGGCTCATTATCCCGCAAGTCACCAGCCGGGGTATAACCGCTTCCAGTTCTCGCCCGCTACGAGACTCTGCATGATAAACAGGATTACAGAGAAAGTGGTGTAACCCCTCGGCCAGAGAGACCGGACTATGTTCATTAGCAATGTGTAACTGTTCTCCCTTTACTAAACATATGATGCGTCCAATTATCGCTGCTTTTCAACATTATTATTATTATTATTATTATTATTATTATTATTATTATTATTATTATTATTATTAATTCATTCAGGAAATGAAACATGTGGTGATCCTGTTTCAGGCCATATACTTTTATAAAAGAATGGATCTGGAATGCCCGGCCTATTGGCTAAGATCAAAGTGTAGTATCTGCACTTGATCTTACCAAGACTACATGCAAAGTCGGTCATCAAAATGACATACGGGGACTTGGGACCTGATGGGGCGGCTTTGACCCCCCCCCCCCCCCTCAATATGGGGAACCGAGAGCCCTTATTATTGAAAAATAAAACATCAAAAATAATCGATGCACTTTTGCAATTCAATATTAAATCCTTATTTCATATAAAACATTCATCAACTTCACGCATTCACTTCCGTCCATCTATTGAACTGAAATATTTGTAAGGGTCCAAGTGTGTTATTCTAACAGTTAGAATCTAACGGATACTGTAAGTTTTCCTTTGGAATTGCAATTAAAAAAAAAAAAAAACATTTACTTATATGAATTGAAACATTGCTACATTTGCTGTTCCCGAATAATAAATAGTATGCAGTCATTACACAGACATTAGGGAATCTTCCTGCATTTGACATCTTGGGTCTTGTGGTATTTGCAAATGTAAAGCAAAATACTAATGCAGCTTGTAAATACACATTCTATTGCACTAAAGAAAACCATATTAAACGGAAGTCATGTAATTTTAAAAAAGCGATAAGGGACGTAACGATATAACACTTGTTTCATGGGACATTACTAAAAGCAATGTGAATATATATTGTGTTTTAAATAATTGTGGTATATGTCTTAATCTTATATAAAATTATCATAGAAATTAAAGAAAATTTTACACTGCATCTAGAATGGGTAAAGATTTTAATTATCTTCACAGCTTTTGTACAAGTTAAGGCATTATTTTATAACTATGACAAGTTTATAAATAGTTTTCCTATTTCACGTCGATATTGAATGCAATAATTTATCCTTTTATTGTAGTTATTTTTCAAAGCGTCAAAAAGATTTTTGTCCGGCCTGTAAAAGGCCAAATATTCTAAATGACAGCCATAGTGCATGTATCCAGAATGTAGGCGAACAGAGGAGCAAGGTCGAGGCCGGTGGGAATTTCATTCTTCCGCGCTGGGCAACAACGCAGAGACAACAATGGTCGCCTTGCCGACTTGCCGCTTCCGACCATTTCCGATGGTGCGGATGACTGGGAACTGACCGTGGATTTAAAGGGCCGTGACAAACCCTGAGGTGATCCAAAAGTTTGACTTGCGACCTGACATTGTACTTCGCTCCTCGTCAGCCAGACAGTTAACGCTGAATGAGCTGACAGTCCCATACGAGTCCAATATTGAGGAGCAGCACACGTACAAGATAGAGAAGTACGATGACATGGTCGCGAGTCTTAGACTGGAAGGGTACACCGTCAGGCTATTCGCCGTAGAGGTAGTCGCCAGAGGTCTAGTCTCCCTCTCCGTGTATGATATGCTAAAGCAAATGGGCACTAAAGCATAAGCAAGAACTGGGGCACAAAAACATCTGTGTGAGGCAGCATAAAAGGCCTCATGCTGGCTGTGGAATTGTGGGAACCTGAAGTGGGACGAGACTCGAAACTAGTATGGTTTGATTGATTGATTGATTGATCTAGGAACCGACATCACAGCATTCGGGACATTCCCATAAGCGCTCCGTCCCCTTCCTCAGCAACCAGCGAAGAGTTCCAACACTAATAGTTCCAGTAGCAATCTGATTATATGTCCGTCTCGCCTTTCCTCTGAGCGTCGAGCGTCGGCCAGATCCCCTCGTCACTCCTCGCTGCCTCATTCTAACCAGACTATGGTGATCCATTTGCTCCTCCGAGGTGTACACGTGCTCCCACAAGGCCGCAACCACACCTGCCTTGTCATGCATCAATACACCACCAAGTTCTGCCGAGCCAGCCAATCTGTCCGCCAGTTCATTCCCCCGCACACAGGCATGCCCAGGAGAAAAGATCCAGGTGATGCCTGCTACCCGTGACCTCCGAAGCGAAGCAAGCCACTCTGCACAAAGCTTGCCTGTTCTCACCCTTCTTAGCATGCTTTCTGAGTCAGTTACAATCACAATATGTGTATGTATCGTGTTTTCTATCCAGCGGAAAGCTGCACTGACCGCCTCCACCTCAATTCTTAAGCTAGATGTAGTGTCATCATACGCCAGGCTCTCCTGCACCAAACGCCGACCATTAGTTTTTGCCAAGAACCCCCAAGCACTTCTCCTACCTCTCAACTAGTATGGTTAGAAGCGGTAAGTGCAGAACACCTAACAATCTTTCAACAAAGAAAACGAACTTGCAAGTCTCGTGCCAAGTCTCGACGCCATAAACGTGGCACGATGAAGGAACGTGGCAACGGAGACGTATGGAGGCGATAGAGGCCGTGGCTGCTGATAAAGCAGGCTCCCCACGACCAAAGGTGCTAAGGGGCAAGCACAGACTGCACAGACTCTCCTCTCTGAGGGAGGGGAGAATTGAGAATGGACATGTTAACAGCTTAGAGACGGTTCCAAATGTTGCTGTATGTAGCCGGGGCGCAGTGTTGGGGTGAGCGCCCAACATTGCTTAAATACCCCACTGGCTCGTGAATACATAACCTCTGCAGCAAAAGTCCAACTCCTGGCGGAACTGTTTTAAATATCAGGAGAATGGGCGACGACGCGTTTCTAGCGCCGAAAAATAACCAGTATGCTCTAGATGTGTATACACATATATGCATATGCAGACACGTGTGTGCGTGTGTACACATCTAAACTCGAGTGAGACCACAGTCTGCTCTAGCAAAGGAAAGGTCCTGAAGACGGAGGCAACCAGCCAGGAGGTGCACCACAGAAATCAGGATGCCACGCAATTACGCAAAATGGAATATGTCGACTACTGCTAAATGTTATGGTGCTCGCCCTGCTTTGGACCCCCAGGCAGGTGCAGTGCCAGGCCCTATGTCTCGAAAGGGTCAAACCACAACTACTGGAGGTCCTTCTCAGATGTCCTGTAGAGCCAGGGTACATGAGCATAGAACAGCTGGCCATACTAAACAAAGACTTAAAATAATGCACTGGAATGCTGAGGGAGTCAACAACAAAGAAATAGAATTAGAAAACATCTTGGACCAAGAAATAGTAAGCATATGTTGCTTGCAAGAAACTCACCTCTACGAAAATATAGCCTTCAAAATCAGAGGCTACCAGTGTTACCGATCTGACCGAAAGGACAGGCGAAAAGGTTTGATATTGACCCTTGTAAAAAATAACATCATTGCTTCCCAAATCTAAGTCTACATGGAAGGGATGAGTATCAGACACTTAAACGTAAGACAGCTAATACAAACCTATATCTGATCAATTACTACTGTCCAAGTGACCGCCCACAGGCACTGGACACACTACTATTAAAAGAAAAAATGATTGTATATGGCGATTTCAACAGTCACTCGCAGAGCTGGGGCTATGATCACATGGACCCGAGAGGAGAGAGACTGGAAGACTGGCAGGATGAGAATAGACTCATCTTGATTAACAAGCCGTCCGACCCACATACTTTCTACTCGAGATCATGGCACACTACAACTACACCTGACCTGACTTTTCATTCACCAGACCTGGAGTGGAACATTGCACGAATTGTTGGGGAACAACTTGGTGGCAGTGACCATCGGCGAGTATTTCTAACCGTAGAAAATGATCGTGTAAGTGAAAGCAGCACCCTCTCGAGGTGGAACTACAAGAAAGCAGACTGGGCAATGTACAAGCATCGCACCAGCATACTGGTTAGAAACCTGAACACTGAGAAAGACATAAATAAAGTAGTTGAAGAGTTTGGGAAAAGCATACTACAGGCATGAGATAGGGCAGCTTGGACTGAGTTGGTCAGAGGTCTTATCCCAATGGAGGATAGAAACAAAAATAATATGTTGATTGTTAAGTTCAAGTTAGTTTACAGAATGTTGCAGTCATCCCCAGCATTCATTGGCTGTTTGTCATTTACTAGGCAATGTCAATTCAGTAGTCTACCATTTCTTTCTGAACGGCCATTACCGCATAGTTGACTGCGGCTTCAAAAATGTATGTCAGTGGTTTTCAGAATCTGAACCCATGGCTCCATTGGCATCCTAGATTATTTCAACTGCTCTCTGTGGGGGAGCTAAAGAAAGCAATAATTCCACATTTTGCTTCGATGTTTTTCAACAGAAGAGCTTTGGAAAATATTTTAAACATATAAGTCTAAATGCATTATTTTTAAAACTTGTGCTTTTGAACATTGTGAAAAACATTACACGTGCAAGAAAAGTTATACACAAAATGCCATATGAAAACTCTTGACCTTCTGCAATGCCTGCCCAAGGCACCAAGTCGCACATGTTGAAAACCAGTTAAGTTAGTTGCATATCCTTTACAGAACGTCGTAGTCAATATCAGCATTTATTGTTGTTGTGATCTCTTGGCAAGTTTACGTTCAGTAGTTTGCCATTGCTTTCTGAACGGCCGGCACCCATATCATTTCGTTAAAAAACCAACGCAAGGCGGTCTTCTGCCAAATCATCCGCAGCTGTGTTTCCAACTCTGGTATGCAGGATTACGAACTGGGTCCGTAATCCCTTTGCCAGGGTTCTGTTTCTCAGGAATAGTCACCTTCCTCTTAGAGATGTAATAATTGAGAGATCCTTTATACTGCAATAAATAAATATAGATATTGATTGATACTCACTAAAGCAATGTTTCTGCTTATACACAAGCAACAGAATCCTGTCTACACAAGAGAAATGAACAGTGTAATCCTGCCTACACATAAAGAGTTAACACGAATCTTGCATACACAGGAATACCACTCCTATCTAGACAAGAATAACAATCCAACCTAGACAAGAATACCAATCATACCAATACAAGAATAACTATCCTACCAATACAAGAATAACAATCCTACTAATACAAGAATACCAATCCTACCAATACAAGAATAAAAATCCTACCAAGACAAGAATAGCAGTCCTACCAATACAAGAATAACAATCCTACCAAAACCGAATAACAAGATTGACAATTCTACCAATACAAGAGTAACAATCCAAAGAATACACGAATAATCCTACCAACGTAAGTATGACAAAAATTCAACCTACACGAGATAAATGAACAACATAATCCGTCATATACAAGATAAATTGTGGCAACGTTTCTACCTATACACATTCAAAAACAACATAGTCCTACCTACACAAAACAGAATAAAGCAGGGAGCCTGACTGTACATATATTCTATCAACATAATTCTTTAAAAAATGTCGACTTCATTGTACCGGATTTTATCCCAAATGGCTTGTTCTCTTTCGTCAGTGTGGTCTGCCGAAACCGTCGCACAAAGAACGAACTCAGCAGTTTGAGTGACGACCCCAAGGAGTCTCCGAGAGAAATGCACCCGTGAACCGAAGACGTGGTCCGGAATCGAATCCTTAACTTTCAGAGCATGATGCAGATAGCGTGATCACTTCACCACGGAGACTCCTCAACCTACGTGAGATTAAGCAACATAACCCTACTTATGATAGTGAACAAATTAGCTCTTCATACATAAGATAGATTAACAACATATTACAATATAAAAGAATGGTGCTAGAATAATATTTGTGCGGACTAAGCTTCACTTGATGGGTGTGTTGTCAGTATTTTTCTGCCATCTTTACTTCCCATGAGCCGGCTTCCTCCGTAATCTCGTATACTCTCGTAAGTAACGTGACGACGGTGAGAATCAGCAGTGGTTCGAATCGCGTCAGTAACTTACGGAGTATCTGAGCCGGCCGCTCAGAAAGCAATGGCAAACTATTGAGAGTAATCTTGCCAAGAAATCAACAATGAGCTGAAAGATGCTGATGTTGACAGCAATGTCATGTAAAGGACATGCAAACATTATTTATTTACTTCCCATGACATTCCCTGGTGTCCATTTTAGGCTGGGTTGTGACATGGAAATCCAGGTCAATTTTTTTTTTTTTTTTTTAAATGTCTCCCGATGCAGACTTAAACTCATGACCACGGGCCGGCAAAGCAGCTTCTAGCAACTGTGCTGCAATGGCTACAAAATCCTTATACAATGTCCGAGGGTGGCTGAGAGGTCTCGAGGTATGGTGTCCGCCTCGAGTGCTGGAGGTCCCGGGTTCAAGTGAGGGTCGGGGCATTTTCACGTGAACTTCTAGAAACAAAATTCCCCCTGATCTAAAAATCTACCCAAGTATTTCAGAATCATCGCCGGTGCTACGGAGTTCGTGCACTGAGCTGAGATTCTCCGGACTCAGGCTTGAGTTAGCAGTAGAACGAAGAACTTATGGGTTACACCCGTGTGCCGTGATGTTGATCCGGCGGCTAAACTAAACTAAAACTAAACTAAACATACATGTCCCAAAGTAGAAACCATTGGGTTTATGATGTCATCGGACCACCCCATTCTGTAGGACTGAATGCGCTGAGAAATAGGTAGCCAGATTTTCCCTCCTGTTCCGTGGCGAAGGGTTTACGGACGGATTAATCCCGCATACCCTCGTTCGAAACACAGCTGCAGGTGATTTGGCAGCAGATCGACGTGCGTTTTTTTATTTTTTTATTTACGAAATGGCCGTTCAGAAAGCAATGGCAAACTACTGAATGGCAAATAAAAAATGCTGGTGTTTACTGATACGTCCTGTAAAGGATATGCAAGTAACTTTTAAGTGTCCCTCATGTAAGAAGACGACTAATAGAGGTTTCGAACCGTCGTGCAACCGTGCATATGACACCAGAACAGCTTCTCTCTACTAAGCTTATAAGCTCCATTCACATAAAACAATATAAGCAGACTTTTATTCTCTCGGAGGGTATGTGTTTGAGTTTGTACTGCAAGCAAATGAGATTAATAACATAAATCAGACAGCAAATGTTAGAGAACTAAATATGAATAACTATTCTCTATTCTAGCATTTGCAATCTGATTATAATCATTATGATGATTTCATAATGCCAACAGCGTGTGCATTTCATCTCCCACAGGAGAATAGGCCAACAACTACCTCAAGCCCAGCATGATTGGTTGAATATTGCAGCTAAGGTTTTCTATGAGATAATGTAGCCAGTCACAGCGAAGGTTATCTATGAGATAATGTAGCCAGTCACAGCGAAGGTTTTCTATGAGATAATGTAGCCAGTCACAGTGAAGGTTTTCGATGAGATAATGTAGCCAGTCACAGCGAAGGTTTTCTATGAGATAATGTAGCCAGTCACAGCGAAGGTTTTCTATAAGATAATGTAGCCAGTCACAGCGAAGGTTTTCTATAAGATAATGTAGCCAGTCACAGCGAAGGTTTTCTATAAGATAATGTAGCCAGTTACAGCGAAGTTTTTCTATGAGATAATGTGCCAGTCACAGCGAAGTTTTTCTATGAGATAATGTAGCCAGTCACAGCGAAGGTTATCTATGAGATAATGTAGCCAGTCACAGCAAAGGTTTTTTTTTTAATCGAATGATGTAGCCATTCACAGTATGTTTAACTTTTTTTTTCTGCGATGAACATTTGCTAAATCAACATCAGGATAATGAACAGGTTAACAAAAAGATTCTGGGAGAACAGGAGGCTTACTGCCAAAGTAAATGTCTATCAAGCCTGTGTGGTTAGTACTCTTCTTTATGGCAGTGAAGCCTGGCCAACTTACTCACGCCAAGAGAAACGTCAATGGATAGGACACGTTATGAGGATGGATGATGGTAGAATACCAAAGGAAATCTTTTTTTGGTGAATTACAGATGGGTAAGGGATCTCAGGGTCGGCCTCTACTACGATACAAAAATGTGTGTAAACGAGACATGATTGATACAGGCATTGATAATGCACATTGGGAGCAAGTAGCCGCTGAACATGTTGCATGGAGGCCATAGATAAGAATTGACATAAAGACAAAGG